>OZ019974.1:29957822-30058216 GCA_963970395.1 Ephialtes manifestator | reverse complement strand
GTTCCAGCAGATGAACAGTGACATTGTGCTGCAACGACAGATTCCGGCGGCACAGCGACCTCGGATTTTCGTATGATACGACCGTGACCTTCGCATGTCATCAGACTCTTGGAACGATCAGATGGTAGTTGTTGGTGTTTTATCTTAAGGTTATCACATGGTCTATCAGCCTTATCCAGCTTTCCTTGTCGAGACGTTGACTTTCGCGTTTTCTTCCGGGTGGAATGGCGCGTTCTCTTACGCGTCGGTTCATCTAGTTGAAGACTCGTATCTGCGAAAGTTTGTTTCGTTTTCGTTGAAGGTGACTGTGTCCGAACGTCGGTTTGTAAGGTCATTGACGAGCGACAGGGTGAGTATCGAAGAGCAGATTTAACTATTTCATTCTCTATCCAAAAATAAGCTTCTGTTGCGGGCGTGAAGTTTGATAGAGTTCCCTCCCCGGCCTCAGGATCCTCGCTGTGGTTACTCCTGTTATACTGATTATTGTATTCATAACAATTGTCAGGTGAACCATGAGAATATCTCCGGGAAATACAGTTGCAGGTTAAAAGAGATAATGTTGTAGAATCATGATACGGTTCGGTCCTATACGTGCGAGCATGGAGATATTCTTCAGCTTCGTACGCGTAATATACTGCCTCATCAATCGTCGTGGGTTTTTTGCGCCACACGGAGTTAACCAACTCTTCTCGTAACCCTTCGATGAAACATTCCAATGCTTTTAAACGATTTTTCTCTTGATTCACGTAGGTCCCAAGATAACGAGAATAGTTGACTTCATCGATGCGACGATCCAGAATTTCGGCAATGTGTTTGACACGATTGGCGTAATCCCAGATGTTTTCGTGAAATCCTTGAGTCACATGTGTCAATTGTTTCTCTGGATCAGACATAAACCATGGAGGCTGATAGAGCGTCTGGCGGTCGAAGTTTTCCTGGTGATGGCCGAATTCTTGGTGATAGTCGAATCGCTGATATTGTTGCTCTTCTGGAGAGTAACGTTTGTCATTTAACCATGGTAATTCATGAAAATCCATGGCGACGTCAACTCGGTATATAGTCGTTAAGTTCTCGAATTGTTTACGAGTCTTTTGCCGTAATTTTTGTTGCCTCCCATGGTATTTAACTGCATCATCGGTGAGTTGTTGTGGCGAGTGTACTAGCGAATTAGGTATTTTTCCGAAAGTAATTGACGGTTTAGGGAAGTTTTCGAGGAAAGGTATTTCCATTTTTGTCTTCAAATACGAGAATCGTTTGCAGACAGCTGTTGATCGGTATGGTAGCCTATCCCAAGAGCTGTAGGCCAGGCACTCGTAAGATTTCGCGACTAGCGTAACCTTTCGGGGCTTACAACAGTCAGCCACGGGCTGGTACGGTAACCTATTCCAATGGCTGGCTTGCAAGAGCCTAGGATTAATGCAAGTGCAATAAGACAAATCAGAAATCAATTATATTTTGTGGAAATCAGGGAAGTTCAAGAGTCTTTGTAATTCCGTAAACTTCGGCTTACAGTTGTTGGCCGGTAAGGGTTTCCTGCGCCAATCAATAGTTTGCCTAGCTTTTTGAATTATTTCGTAATTCTTACCACTTTCGGCGCTTCAAATGACAGTTACCGACCGATATGGTAGCCTTGTATCGAATAACTGCCCCGAAAAAGCCTACAGAGTTTAGAAACACAATTTGGGTTATAGGAGGTAAAATGGAAACGAATGGTAGGATGTATGCCGTGAATATCGCAGGTACGCTCCAGATGACAGAATTGCAGGATTCTTTCAGTTTATCCTCGATGAGTAAAGAGAAAGACGAGCCAAAAATAAATTGATACGACTAACTTGAAAGACAGTTACTGGAAAAGATTTCCAAATCCGTGGATAATCGATTTCTTATCCGATCATTGATGGTGTTGTCAATGTTGCAGTACACCAGGAGGGTTAGAAGTTCCTCGCCGATGAACTTGAAGTCAGTAAGATAATTATTTCACTATAACTATCAGAGTTCAGAATTTTGTAGCGCCGAGGATGTAACTTGGTAATGTGTTTACACTCCCGATCACAATATTTCCGGAAAATTTTCAAATGTTTATTAATATTCACGGAACTCACAAGAATTCACAAACCCATTGAGAAAGTTCACGAATTGTGCACCGAAAGTTATCGTAAAATTCACAATAATTCACGAAAGTGAGTGAAGTCAATTCGGAGTTCAATGAACTTCACAATTTTGTATTCGAGTGTAAAGGGCTGCGTGGCAACAGAGATATATTTCATCGAAAAAATATTCGTGCACTCGACGCAATTCAAAACACTACATAATATAAATTTTTTAAGTCCAATGATCTCGCAACATCAATAAGAACTCGCGACAAAACACCAAAGTTCACAGGGACAAATTAAAGCTTTTATTTTAGAGAGAAAGTTTGTATTGTTATTCGAATTTATGTATCAGGCACTGCGCGTGAGTAGAGCAAATAATTTTCACCATATAATCGTGATTCACCTTTAGCATTCATTCGTGACACTTCGCGACCGTTATTGACAGTTTATGAAAATTCGCATAGCTTTACGTTGATTCCCAAAAATATACAAAAACTCGCGGTAAGTCACAATATACGTTGCAATATAGGGAAATACGAAAATTCACGAAGACAAATGATGGTTCACTCAAATTCACGATTTCGCGGTCGATGTTCACTTCAATTACGCACTATTTACTTATTTCGTTCACTGTTTATCATTCGGTCGATACGAGATAAATTTAAAACTCGAATCATCCCACTTCTGACACCAATTTTGTTACGACTCGGACGAGCGACGATTCGGGGATACTTGGTTCAATTAATGATTAAAATCAATATTTCAAATTATCACGCATAAAATATTTATTTTGATGACCGAATTGATTGAAAACAGTGAAAGATGATATTATTTATTATAGCACGAATATTTTAAAGTTCTTAATTGTCGCCGTTTACGACAATTATGCGATTGTAATTAAACTTAACTATTAGACTTAAACACTACGCATAAGCGCTTAGAATATATTTAATTCATGTTAGTTATTTGATGATTGATAGAAGACTGACTTTTAGGAATAAGTAAGGTAAAGAAGAAAGCGCAAAAACCTGGTTGAGTGGGGATTTGGGGACCGTGAGACTGCTGACGTTGCGTTGCACGCGCGGCCAGAGTCTCCAGAAAAGTGGAAGCTGGGTGGAGATTAACAGGGCTCTCGCGAGTATCCGCGAGCGGATACGAGTCGGCGAGAATTTGAGGCGTACGTCCGGCGCGACTGAATAGTCTGCGTCCGGGGGATTTTCTTACGAGGAGATGAAATAAGAATATAGTGGGTACATGGAGTTCAGAAATAGCATTAGGAATGCATATAAAATAGTTAGTTATAATGATGAAACAAAACATAAATGAATTATATTAGGAAAAATAGCCAGGACGTAACACTTACCTTTGCAAGTCGTGTAAACGCAGTATTGACTGAAAAATAATAATAATGAACGGCAGGTCTCGAACCTGCAATCTACGGGTTAGCAGACGAGAGCAATGCGCCCTCGGCTCGTTGTAAACGAGTAAACAGATACTCCTCATAAGTTATTATACGGTAATGTAGATTTTACAAAATCTATGTTCCTCAGAGTGAAGGCTTTGAGAGGCGCGCAAATGGATTGCTGCGGGAAATGTTTTCTATCTACCGTAACTTATGGTATCTAATCAGGAATATATGTGTAAAACATGACAACGAGCCGAGTGGTCGAGCGCACATTGCACCCGACTGGTAACCGTAAGTAGTAGGTGGTGCACTATGGCGACCCCCACTCCTATCCCCACTCCTACCCCCACTCCTTTTTCCCCCACTCCTCGGTTCGCCAGAATCCGAGGTGCGGGTGAGAGAGTGGGCTGGAGAGCGAGCGACGGGTCGTCACAGTGCACCACCTATTTTTTTTACATTTTTTATTACAATTTAAAAATTAAATTTTATGCATTATTATTATTTTACTTACCGGTGCTGCTCTGGAGATGGTGAATGATTAACTGATGGTGAATGATTGATTATTATTTTGGCTATGTTTAATGTTATATGGCACTAGAACTTAAATTATTTATTATTATTACTACTATTATTATTTATTATTATTATTATTATTTCTTTTTTATTAATTATTCATCGTCGGCTGTGAGCTCGGCGATTGTGTCGTCATCGGCAAGATTGTCCAGAGCCTCCAAGAAAAAGTCGTCGAAGACAAAATCGTCGTCGACAAAATATGCTCCAATGAGGTTGTTTATAATCCCTGCTACATTATCGTCGATTATATTGTTGAAAACGTATTCGATGACGTCCACAAGCTCATCCGTTAATAAACTAACACGATAGGGATCCCAAGAGTGCAGTGTAGCCATCATTATACGCCCGTGGCACGCAGCACGTATTAACGCAGCCACTGTAGAAACGATCATATCGCTCTCAAGGCCTGCCAATTCGACAGGTATTTGTAGTGCGGCCACCGTAGAGATTAGAGGCACCGGCTTGTGCAAACACCGCAGCTCTACATACTCGCGATCGCCCGTATCAACAAAGAGGATGTCTGAGTAGCCGTCCTCGTCATCCCAACTTACAATCTCGCCGCGTGCCGCATACCCGTTGCGTACAACGACGCACCGACAATCGTAATCGAGCTCAGACATGGTAAAATTACGAGCCTCTGGCGCTTGAGCTCGTTGCACAATATAAATCTCGTATAAATCATCCATTAGGAATTCATAAATGTCCTTCATTTGAAGGGGGCGCAAATGCATTACGCAGCTGTCCTCAATACATGTCGAATGGCACACAAACATAGAGCCGGCAAACGAGGCAGAAACGCGGGGATACATTTTTAGAATTTACAATTATTTTAATGAAAAATACACTAGCGATTATTTTAAGAAAAAAACGCACTAGTAACAATAACACAGCTCCCTCCTTCCAAGCACTACTTCTTTACTGTAACCGCACAGACGTAAATGGCAACAATTTGATGCGTCGCGTCCGGTGACGAAAAGAACACTGACAGATGAGGCAGAGGATGCTGCAACTCAGATGAGATATCGTGTTATTACATACATTGAAACGTTTCGCGTTCTCTCGTCTTAATTAGAACAGAAAAAAATGATGTTTTCCTCTTGAAGCTACGGTTCTTTTGTTTTGCGGAGCAATAGAGTAGGGACGCGATCGCTGTGTTTTCTGATATCTTATTCTCATATGGAATAAGTATCCAAAGAGTTCGTGTTCTGGACCGGCGCAGTTTGAAAGGATTGAGGACGCTGGTGAGGATGACTAGCTTTTTGACTCTTGGTTCGGTCTGGTATTATTGTTGAAATGAATGCCTCAGATCGGGTTTGACTTTTTCTCTTATTAGCAAGAGTGCACCTTCTTCATCATTGGCACTAATTGAATAGGGCATAAGAAGGTGGATTCAAACGGGGCAGTGAGGGGTTGTGGTCGGTCAACCGTAGCACAAGTAGTTCCCCTCACCTTGCGCGAGTCTGAATCTAAGAGTTATGTGATAACAAAAGAGAAAAAAAAATAGATGAATAAATGACTCGAAATTCGTACAGTCGGAAGTACTTCTGTACGGAGCTTAACACTCAACTTGCTGAATTTTTTACTCCTGTATTCTGCTTGCATCTACAAGCTTGTTCTTAGCCTAGTTTAAACAGGATTTCTCCTGGAAAATTAATTAAATAAATTACTCTAAATTCGCACAGTCGGAAGTACTTCTGTACGGAGCTTGACACTCAACTTGCTGTTCTTTTTATTCCAGTATTCTGCTTGTATCTACAAGCTTGTTTTTAGCCTAGTTTAAACAGGATTTCTCCTGGAAAATCAATTAAATAAATGACTCTAAATTCGCACAGTCGGAGGTGCTTCTGTGCGGAGCTTAACACTCAACTTACTGATCTTGATTTCTTTACCGCGAGTATTTCAAAGAGCTTATGGGATAGGATGTCTTCTGTGAGTTTTGTTGACGAACCGATCTCTCTTAATTAGGCTATCGCGGTGTTCCGATATTGCGAGTCTTCCTGCAGACGTGTCGGGTGATCGCGGAATTCGCTCGTATCGCGCGAATTACGGATTTTTGTCTATTATGTCCTCATACACAGAAATACATGAGACAATCATAAGGTTGTTTCTTTTTCTCGTTTTTGTAATCATAGGACAGGTGGTCGAAGAAAAAAGATGTTGCAAACGCCAGCTCAGCAAAAAATATTGTTGGTCTTTGGAATAATAATAATAAGGAAAGTAATATCGCGGTCTTACTATTCGTGATGTGATTTGATTGACTTTATGTTTTGGGAAGTTGTTGTTGTCAAATTCTTTGCCGGACGCGAGCTCGTGCGTTAGTATGCGAGCCATGGGTCGCGTATACCGCGCGATTGCGCGCTATAGTGTGTCGATCGTAGGCGTGCGTCTGTATGAGTAGGTGTGCGTCTGTATGAGTAGGCGTGTCCCTGTATGAGTAGGCCTACTCTATCGTCAATCGTTCGTGCGGTGCGTGCGTATTGTGTGCGCGATCCTATGCTGCTACCCCCGTGCGCACTATAGCTTGAGTGCGTAGAGATACCTCTACGTCGTTCCAGCGCTCCTGCTATAGGAGACTCGCAAACGGCCGATTTAAGCGGTCAATTTATGCTCTAAAAAGATTATAAATTGATAGCCTCGATCGTATTAACGTTTTCTACTCGGAACACAAATGGGTGAATCCCTTGGTCTCCACACAATCCAGAAATCACACCCACACACCTTACCACATGATATCTGAGGGTTCTCCTATATCGAGCAGGGCTTCAAGTGTGCGTGTTTATCCCACTCGACCTCTTGGGTAGGACCGTTTTACGTTACGCAAATTATTACAGTAACATCGGTCTCCCACTCAATAAGCAAGAGTGTCTTCAACACACCCACTTGTGCGAATGTAAAAAAATGAATGAGGGTCTGACCCGCAACCAAGCTAAAGGCGGGAATATTGTCAGCCGATGCGCTGTGCTCGGGGGACAATATTCTCTAAATTCACCCTCTTAACGCAGATAGCCAACGTCGCTGTGCGTGGGGACCTGCGATTAAGGGGTGACCTAATTCTCACCAGACTAAGACGGACAGCGCGCTGTGCGCGGGAGACTTTGGTCCAGTGGAATATCCTATCGTTCTACCTGTAGACCCGATAGCAAGATCGCAATGTCAGGGGACAGGGTCGTCCAGGTGAACACTAGCTGGCTTCTACAGTTACATTTTATAAACGGTACAGTATACGTAAATTTACAGTGCTGTTAGGCAGCGATTGACTCCAACGATTCTATTCGGAGATAAAAGTAAGAGTGAGCTCGTTTTCGGGGGCGCTGCTTTTATACCCTTGGAGCGGAGGATAGACGGGGAGAGGAAACGGTATAGTTAATAATTTTGCCATAGCAGCACAATCGTTCTACGTGGCAGTCACGTGATTGTTGGTCGACCTTGTTATACCGTTAATGTCAATCCGGAGCTCTTCTTAGGAGGTTCTATGGGGGTTGACATGAGGTTGAAAATTCCTTCCCCGTGTTATTTGCTTACCCTCGGTAGGTTCAAAAAGTTCATTATGTCAAGATAATGACTTTGTGTTTTGTTGATTGTTAATTATGGTAGATACGCTTATTGGTGTCCGCTTCCTGTCTTTACTTTGTTGTTTGTTTTGTTTGTTTAAAAGATATTCAACAAATTGAGGATTTTCCATCAATTTGTTGAATAACTTTGTTGTTATTTTGGTTTTTTGTATTGTTTTATGAAAAAAAACTGTGTTTTCCGTGGTGTTTTGGTTTTTCGGTGCATGATGCCCTTTAATTGTTGTACAGGAGCAGTTATTATGGAATAAACAATTATCAGAGGATAGTTCCATTGGTTTTGAGCACCTCTGATAATTGTTAGACATTTTGGCGGTGCGCTATGTCATGTAAGCTTTTCGGTTCTAGTCTGGGCTGGCTGCCTGGACTCCGAGGTGCCGCCCTTTGGTAGGTGTCAACTTTCGTGGCATTTCTGTATTCCTGTTCGTATTGACGTTATTTGGTCCAATAATTCGTAGGTTTACCCGTCTGTATGGTTGTGAGTGAGAGGGAGGGAGTGTGGTAGTCGATGTCGCGTTTAGACTCTATCGTCGAGTGACACTCACTATACCAAAACTGGTCAGGAATGGCCGCTCGGGATCGTGCGTTATACTTATAGGACTATCGATTGAGATCTATAGTCCTCGCGGTATCGTGTCTCTTCCGTGCGTGGTGGTCTACGCGCTGTGGTTTCGGCGGAGGGGAGCGCCTACAGTGCGTCGCTTATCTCATGGAGCCTCCTCCTCTCGGTGCCGCGTTATCGTATGGTGTGAAGAGAGGCTATTCGCGCGTTTAGCGATGGGCTGGCCTCGGCTTGTTTGTTTTTGTTTTGCTGCTCTCTTCCCTTTGGTTTTCGCTTGCTGCTGACTTATTTAATATTATTTGGGAATTCCTGTTGTCTTTAGTTTTGATAAGGTAATTGTTCAGATACGGAATGTTTAGTGAGATGGTAATGATGGGACATCTCATAAAATGAAGATTATTTTAATAACTTTAGGGTAATTTTGCGTAACTCGGTTCCTTTCGACAATTGGAATTCCCAAATAAAATAACAAAAATTTATATGCTATTTTCCTGGAGTAGCTCCGTGACGTTCCGTCACAACATACTGTAACTTTTTCAAATTTTCCTCTCTAAATAAAGTATATTTAAAGCTGAAAATTTGTTAAGTAGAAATAAACTCCTAGAGAGGGAAATGTTAGGAGCTTTAGGATTCGTGTTCAGGACCCGAAGAGACACTATTGTATTTTTTATGATGTAGGAGAAACCTCAGTAATCCTTGGGCCATAAGGCTAGGATAGACTCATCATTGGTTTTTAGGAAAGGGTGTTGATATTTGGAGAAGGTCGTTTAGTTAATAGGTAACGAAAAGAGGATAAGGCAACTTATTCTCTGAATTAAATGAGTAGGAGATTGTACACTAAATTAGTTCAAGCGCTCAAATAGTTGTTATAATTCACGAGAGTGGTGAATTATAACAACGATTATCGTAAATAGCGGAATTAATACAAAAGATTTTGATTCTAAGGGTCGTATGTAGAGCTGGCGGCTACATACGGAGCGTGCATAGCTCATCGCCAAGTGAAGTTATTTATCGCGTGGTTCAACACTCCTAATTATTGAGTGGAAGGGAGGACTTATAAATTAAAGAAAAATCCTCAGCAAGGTACACCTCTGTGGTGCGACAGCTTCATCATCGGATCAGAGTTTAGTTAGGAATTTACTGACTCCTGAGCCTTGAATTAACGCAGTGTTGTGTGGTTAACGAGCACGCTGGGAATATAAAAAAAAGCAAATTAATGATTACTAGGTTTATTCTAGGGAAAGGAAATAGAAGATCACGTGAGTTGGGCTATCTCCAGGAGTTCACAATATGAAACTTGGTCCACTATTTTTCTTATCTAAAATTACCCGAAATCGAATCTCAAATTACGTGACAATAAAATATTTGCAAGACCTTTCGCAAGCCGCGTGTGTTGGGCTATCACCAGGAGTTCCGTTAGGAAACGCGTGCTCTCGAAATGTCTATCAGAAATTATAGCCCGTAAGAGTCTAGTTTGATTTTGTGATGCTACATAGGATTAACCCTTTTATTCCCGAGATTACGAAACGCGAGACTCGAATCTGTCACCAAAACATGGAGCTACGCTGCGAGAGAGTAGAGGCACGGGTTCATTGACATCTGTGCCTGCTAATTCCTATACATTTTCGAGGGGAAGGCCGAATACCTTGTTTGTGTCATATCGGTGTGTGCTTCTTCTGCGGTACATGCAGTGTGACGCTGCGCGCGCGTGCGGCAAGTGCCCGAGAGTGTTTACGTTGTTTTTCTATAAGCGTTTGAGAGTCTCCTACCGCTCACCGATAATCAACGTCAACACAATTCACAGTATATCTGTAGTTATCGTCAAAAGATCGAAAACTACCGATATTCTTCCCGTAATTCGGATGCACTTGTAATCCGTTTTTCTGTTTAATTATTTTAGCCGGAGTTGCGTACAATTGATTCTAAATTCGGGAACAACACGAGGTTGTGGCCGACACCAAATGTAAAAAGAATTAGGAACCAATGCAATATTGGGGTTTAATTCCTGGCATAAAAAAAAATATCAGAAACCAAAAACATATAATAATTAAAGAGACTCTCGTCCAATCGATTCCTACACCAATGCGAGAGCCAATGCAATATTGGGGCCCGCAATAGAGGAAAAACCGATTCAGACACCTCCCTTTATTATTTTGAGTCGATAAAAAAAAAATAAACTAATAATAAAAGAATTTCTTTTATTAAACTAATTCCCTCACCAATGTGAGAGCCAAATGCAATATTGGGGCTCACTATGGTGGAACAATAAATCAAATAAGTCGCTTTTATTATTGCATATAATTAGGATAGAGGATAGCATAGAGTTTGACAGCAGGAGCTGACGCAATGTCAGGGCCTGCTGGAGCTGGGCTGGCTCAAGGGAAAGGACCGTGCGAGCCTGTGCAATACAGGGGCACACGGGTGAGCCTGGGCTATGCTCAGAGGTAATACGAGAGCCAGACGCAATGCTGGGGCTCGTATCGGGACGATACAGGTGGGTTTCCTAGAAGGAAGATGGGTAAGGTATGAGGTAACGCTGCTACGTGCGGTCGCCTTATATACCGCAAGCCCCACCAGCTCTTATCACGCCATGATAGTATATGTGCGTGGAGCTCGTGCGTGATGGGCGTGTCCAGCGCTCGGTCTGCAAGATATTTGTTAGTGTGTGCGGGAGCTCGATGCCAGGATCTCCGTATAGCAGAGTGTTCCGTTACATAGTCCTCCTAAAGATGAAAAGTCGATGGTTCGGATTTCCAATAATAATTCGAAAGACACTCTGATTTTTATCTTTAATGTAGCTTTGTTTGTTAATATAAATTTTTATATATTTTTTTTATTTTTATTTTTTTTTTTTATTTTATTTTTCATTCGTCGAGGTAAATGTCCAACTCTGTTAGGATACTGAGGGTATCTTGATCCAAGAGAGGTAGTGGCTCAACGCTATTTTTTTTATCTTCTGTCGCGTGTCGTTTCCCTGCGTACACCGGAGTCCTGGAGTGTTTCCGTGTTATTGCCTCCTCTATCTCACGGTGCTCCAATTTGGCAACTTTATGCCGGATTTCAGTGGTAGCTGCCTTCCTCTTTCCTTTCAGAATGGGTGCACCGATGGTTGGAGTCGTTGTTGGTGCGGGAATGTCCAGTTCCCTAGGGAACCACTGGACCCGAAAACGGCTGGTCTGACCACCATCTTTTAGTCCTGATGATTGGGTTCAACGCGAGAAAAAAGAAAAAAAAAGAGATTAAAAGAGGATGCTGATTCGGATGACCAAGGCTGTCCTTACATAGAACGAAAAGAGTGATGTTTTAATTTCTTCCTACTTGGGGTTCCCAAAACGCTGCTTCCAAACAGTTCGTGGATCATCAATTCTTGTTTTAGGTACTTGAAGTGGAATTCCTTGCACTCCGTTTGCTTGCTCTTCGTTTTTGCATTGACCCGCAAAGGCCTGTCGTGGACGCGGATCTCTTCTATATTATAGGGTCTAGCCGTTACGCGACCGATTCCCGTCGATGGTTCGCACGTTTGTGTTTCGGCGTTCTTCATAGTTCGCTGTCGCACAGATTACTGAAGAGTGATCCGACTTTTGAGGTTCCCCACTACATTCATTTGTTGTTAGTCACGTGGTCTCCTTTTGACAAAGGTTAAACTTTGTTATTGTTGTTGCTGTAGTATGGTCGTAAGTCGTTGGTGTGGAATCTTCCTCGTTCCTTGGTGTGTTGGATATGTTCAAGAAGGTACGATGTATGTCCCACCTGTTTCTTGACTTTGTACGGACCCTCGTAGAGTGGCATGAATTTTGCGATTTGTTTTGCTGCTGGGTTTGAGACGTTTAAGGCTTTTACCAATACTAGTTGTCCCTCGTGGTATGTTGTCATACCATGCTCTCGATTATATCGATCATTCTGTTCCTTTCCTCTTTTCTTCATTTTAGTTTGAGCTGCAAATATCAAATCTTCTGGATCTGGGGCCATCGATGACGGTAGGTCCAGTAGACTGGTCCATGGCTTGTCTGGTTTGCGTCCTGTGTGAAGATAGATAGGAATGGTACCAGTAGATTCATGGTGTGTCTCATTAATACAGCCTTCGATTATTCCCAGCCATTTAACCCATTGGTTATGCCGATCATTGAGGAGAGTTCGGAAAAATCGAGAAAGTTCGCGATTTGTTCTCTCCACCGGGTTCGCTTGGGGATGACGTATAGATGTTAATATTACTGTGATATTTTCTTGATTTAGCCGATGTTTCCAGTTTGCCGAAGTAAATTGGGTCCCCTGATCTGATAAGACCGCACGCTGCTTACCATATAGAGGAATGTATTCGGAAAATAGACAGTTTAGCGTGGCTGCTGTGGTTGCGTTTTTTAAAGCGTATAACTTTGTTAATTTTGAGAAGACATCTATAATGGCAAGTATATGTTTCATATCGTATTTTCCGGTTGGTAGAGGACCATAAAAATCAAGTGAGAGTAAATCACCGGGCCGACTGGGTAGAATACTTTGCATTTCCGCAAACGAGCCCTTGGTGTTTACTTTATTTCTCTGGCACGAGTCACAAGTAGCCAAAAGTTGTCTGATAGTCTTGTAGAAATGTGGGTAATAAAAGTCTTCGTTCAAGAGAAGATAGCATTTACGTGAACCTGCATGACCGTATACTTCAAGACACTCTAAAATTATCCCAGCAACAGCCGCTGATGGCAGAATAATACGAGTATTCTTGTCGTTACCTTTATACAACAAATTATTTTTTAAGAAATAACCCATTAATGCTAACTTCTCATGATCCAGACTTTTGAGTTTTTTAATCTCGGTATCTTTGTCCTGCAATTTGTCAAGGTCGCGTACTAATTCTTCAAACTCTGGGGAGATTTCTCGCACCAGTGTAGCAATTACCAGGTGATCTCGTCTCGTAGAATTGTCAAGGTCCGGGAGTCTACTTAATATGTCCGCGACTGTGTTTTTCCTTCCTTCACAGTGCTCCACGGACATATCGTAGTCTTGAATCGCCAGAGACCATCTTGTTAACCTAGCATGCGCTAGTTTGCACTCACGAAGGAATGTCAGAGCAGCATGATCAGTTAGAGCGTAAATCCGCGAGCCAAGTAAATAGGATCGAAATTTCTGTAGTGCCCAAACAATTGCTAGTAACTCTTTTTCAGTTGTAAAATAGGCAATTTCCGGGCCTCTTAATGTCCTACTCGCGAATTGTAATACCTCATGTTCATCTTGATCGTTGATTTGATATAAAACTGCCCCTAACGCATAATCGCTAGCATCAGTTTGCAAGTAAAATGGTTTGTTTTTATCAGGATAGTGAAGAATGACGTCTTCACAAAATTTTGTTTTTATGTCTGCAAATGCCCGATCCTCCATTTCACCCCACTTGCATTTTACACTTTTCCTAGTGAGATGCAGCAGAGGTGTGGTTGCGCGGGCATGTTCTTTAGTAAACTTACTATAAAAGTGAATCAACCCAAGAAATCCTCGCAATTGTTTGGCCGTTTTTGGCTTGGGGAAGTTTTTTATTGCCTCGATCTTTGAAGGGTCGGGTTGTATACCCTCTGGTGTCAGTATATGGCCCAAGAAGGTCACTTTTTGCTTTAGAAATTGAGATTTTTCAAGACTTAACGTTAAACCATGCTGTGCAAATCTCGTGAAAAGTTCGTCCAGATTTTCCACGTGTTGGTCAAAGTCTTCAGACATGCTTAAGAGGTCATCCACGAAATTGATCGTATTCCCTAGTCCCTTAAGAATTGGCCCTAGTCCACGCACCAAACTGGCTGTGCTGGTACGCAAGCCAAACGGGGTTACACAGAACTCATAGCATCGTCCACGATGCGAGAATGCGGTGTACTTCCTTGATCGAGGACTTAAGGGAACTTGCCAGAAGCTTGATCTCAGATCCAAAGATGACATGAATTTGACACCGACGCATTGTTGAAACAATGCCTCTGGTGTTTCCATTTGTTCATTGTCAGGAAGCATGATCTCGTTTATTTTCTTGGCATCAAGGCAGAGTCGAACCTTACCATCTTTTTTGGGAACCACGAGGACTGCGGTAAGGACTATGAGATTTTTGAATTATGCCTAGCTCCAGCATTTTCTCTATTTCGTGGTCGACACTGTCACGATGCGCTACTGGGACTGGATAAGTTTTTGCTTGAAATGGCTTGTGAGCAATAACTCGCAGCTCATGCTGATAAGAGTTAAGGAGCCCGGGTTTTTTTATCAAAAACTCTGCGATGTTTCAAAAGCAATCTTTCAAACGTCGCTTTCTGTGACTGTGAGGTCCATTGTGTTTCGTTAATTTTCTGTGTAATCTCGTCACTACTGATTTGATACTGATTGGGTTGAATCGATCGGATAGTATTAATGTTGGTTGACTCTGATTGGGGTGGATTCCAAAATTTAATATTAAATGTTTCTTTACTTTCACCCGGAAGTGAGAAGGTCAAAGCATAATTTTCAAGATCAATTTTTGCTTTGATTTTGTTTAGAAAATCGACGCCCAGTATACAGTCCAATGTTAAATTGGGAATAATGAGGAGTGTTGCTCTTTCAGTCGCTTCCCCCAGATCGATTCCTGCGAAGATCTGTTTTTTTACTTTTGTCGCCCTTCCATACGTCGCACCGGTAACCGTTACGCTAGTCAAAGGCAGAGTAGGACATTTGTGGAACGTTTCTTTTAAATTATCGTAAAACTTTTCTGAAAGAGCACTAACTTCGCTTCTCGTATCTATAAGCGCTCTAATGACATGATTTTGCACTTTAATTAGTAGTACCAGACATTTAGCTGTTTTTCGTGGCTCATGGTCGCTTGGATCAAGTAGAAATTCGCGAATGTCTTCTCCGTAACCAAGCGTCACCTCTCTTACTCTACGACTTCGAGAGATGACGCTTCTTCGTTTTCCGGCTCCTCGATGTCAATAACGTGAGCCATTTCCTGAGACACTTCCTCTGATAATACTCGGATTTGGCGTTTATCTGTTAGTTTTTTTGTGTTCGTCTTTGTTAATATTTCGCGGAGGATAAGTACTTCCCGATTGAAATGATAAATTGGGTTTTTGTTCTCGCGAGAATTGTCTGTCCCCCTGAACTCTAGATCCAAAAGGGACTGGCGTTCTATCTATTCTCTTCCTTTGGCTGTTGAGTGGTCCAGCCTGGTCAAATTTTTCCAATAAATCCAGAAAAGTTGTTATGGTTTTTATTCCTCGGGCTATTATGGCGCTTCGAATCTCTTCCGTAAAGTGACGCGACAACTTTGCAATTATTAACTCGTCTCCGAGAGGAGGTCGTAGTTCGCGAGCAAGACAAATTAAACTCAACGCATATTGTACTCTCTTTTGCTTCGACTCGATATCAAAAGTTCCAAAGTCCAATGATTCTCGTACTTTATACTGTACATCCTCGTTCCAAAAACGTGCTCTAAACTGGACAACGAAATCTTCCCAGGAATCGATCAGAGGTTCTACGACGCCCCACCACTCTTTAGCTAATCCTGAAAAACTTTGTTCTAGAAGGAGTTTAAAATGATATCGAGGTCCCAATGCATCCGATATTGACTCATGTCATTAATGAATCGCATTGGTCGATCTGAAGCTATTCCTCGAAAGAGTGGTACTGTTAATTTGGGAGCACCCCACAATTTGGATTCGACGTACCCATATTGGGTGTTTCCCGCTATGTTGCTTTCACGTCGCACCTCTTGTCGTGGTTCGTTGTGGTCATGCAAGGAAGAGTTCGCTAAAGCACCGATATTCGCTTGAATGCTATTTTGTGCAGGACCCATTAGACCTGGCTCGCGTGATTCAAACACCGTATCCCGACCATTACGCAAATCTGGAGGAGGTATACCTTGGGAACCGATCGGAAAGTTGTCTAAATTACCCGGCGAACGAGTATTTAAGTCAAGTCTAGCGATAGTAGATAGGTTCTGTAGTTCTTGAAAAACTGCTCCTAAAGAGACAGAAACGTGGTCTTGCAAATTATCTAATCTACGTGTGAAAGCAGAGTTCATGTTGTCAATACGATTGGTGGTCTCTTGATTGTCAGCGATCCTCAAGTCCCTCATTTCCTCCAGAATCGAGATGGATGAGTTCGTATTCGGATGGAGGTGACCTTGGGTTCGACAGTGGGTACGAGCCCGACGAGGTCCTATCGGATCATTCCGATTAGAAAATTCGTCGGTGTCTCGACGGCCCGTTGCCTCAATGGGCAACGGTGGTAAGCGGTATGTCACACTACAATTGTTTATTGCCGTGATCGGTATCGCTGTAGTTGCCGTTGTTGTTATTAAGCTATCGATACAGGTTGAATTTCCTGCCGTCATCAGAGTAATCACCGTGTCGTTTGACTGGTTGGAGGCCATGTTTGTATCCGTCTCAAAATATCAGTGCTATGTTCTTTTATCTCTCGGGTCCCTGTTCGGGCGCCAATGTAACTTTTTCAAATTTTCCTCTCTCTAAATAAAGTATATTTAAAGCTGAAAATTTGTTAAGTAGAAATAAACTCCTAGAGAGGGAAATGTTAGGAGTTTTAGGATTCGTGTTCAGGACCCGAAGAGACACTATTGTATTCTTTATGATGTAGGAGAAACCTCAGTAATCCTTGGGCCATAAGGCTAGGATAGACTCATCATTGGTTTTTAGGAAAGGGTGTTGATATTTGGAGAAGGTCGTTTAGTTAATAGGTGACGAAAAGAGGATAAGGCAACTTATTCTCTGAATTAAATGAGTAGGAGATTGTACACTAAATTAGTTCAAGCGCTCAAATAGTTGTTATAATTCACGAGAGTGGTGAATTATAACAACGATTATCGTAAATAGCGGAATTAATACAAAAGATTTTGATTCTAAGGGTCGTATGTAGAGCTGGCGGCTACATACGGAGCGTGCATAGCTCATCGCCAAGTGAAGTTATTTATCGCGTGGTTCAACACTCCTAATTATTGAGTGGAAGGGAGGACTTATAAATTAAAGAAAAATCCTCAGCAAGGTACACCTCTGTGGTGCGACAGCTTCATCATCGGATCAGAGTTTAGTTAGGAATTTACTGACTCCTGAGCCTTGAATTAACGCAGTGTTGTGTGGTTAACGAGCACGCTGGGAATATAAAAAAAAGCAAATTAATGATTACTAGGTTTATTCTAGGGAAAGGAAATAGAAGATCACGTGAGTTGGGCTATCTCCAGGAGTTCACAATATGAAACTTGGTCCACTATTTTTCTTATCTAAAATTACCCGAAATCGAATCTCAAATTACGTGACAATAAAATATTTGCAAGACCTTTCGCAAGCCGCGTGTGTTGGGCTATCACCAGGAGTTCCGTTAGGAAACGCGTGCTCTCGAAATGTCTATCAGAAATTATAGCCCGTAAGAGTCTAGTTTGATTTTGTGATGCTACATAGGATTAACCCTTTTATTCCCGAGATTACGAAACGCGAGACTCGAATCTGTCACCAAAACATGGAGCTACGCTGCGAGAGAGTAGAGGCACGGGTTCATTGACATCTGTGCCTGCTAATTCCTATACATTTTCGAGGGGAAGGCCGAATACCTTGTTTGTGTCATATCGGTGTGTGCTTCTTCTGCGGTACATGCAGTGTGACGCTGCGCGCGCGTGCGGCAAGTGCCCGAGAGTGTTTACGTTGTTTTTCTATAAGCGTTTGAGAGTCTCCTACCGCTCACCGATAATCAACGTCAACACAATTCACAGTATATCTGTAGTTATCGTCAAAAGATCGAAAACTACCGATATTCTTCCCGTAATTCGGATGCACTTGTAATCCGTTTTTCTGTTTAATTATTTTAGCCGGAGTTGCGTACAATTGATTCTAAATTCGGGAACAACACGAGGTTGTGGCCGACACCAAATGTAAAAAGAATTAGGAACCAATGCAATATTGGGGTTTAATTCCTGGCATAAAAAAAAATATCAGAAACCAAAAACATATAATAATTAAAGAGACTCTCGTCCAATCGATTCCTACACCAATGCGAGAGCCAATGCAATATTGGGGCCCGCAATAGAGGAAAAACCGATTCAGACACCTCCCTTTATTATTTTGAGTCGATAAAAAAAAAATAAACTAATAATAAAAGAATTTCTTTTATTAAACTTATTCCCTCACCAATGTGAGAGCCAAATGCAATATTGGGGCTCACTATGGTGGAACAATAAATCAAATAAGTCCCTTTTATTATTTCATATAATTAGGATAGAGGATAGCATAGAGTTTGACAGCAGGAGCTGACGCAATGTCAGGGCCTGCTGGAGCTGGGCTGGCTCAAGGGAAAGGACCGTGCGAGCCTGTGCAATACAGGGGTACACGGGTGAGCCTGGGCTATGCTCAGAGGTAATACGAGAGCCAGACGCAATGCTGGGGCTCGTATCGGGACGATACAGGTGGGTTTCCTAGAAGGAAGATGGGTAAGGTATGAGGTAACGCTGCTACGTGCGGTCGCCTTATATACCGCGAGCCCCACCAGCTCTTATCACGCCATGATAGTATATGTGCGTGGAGCTCGTGCGTGATGGGCGTGTCCAGCGCTCGGTGTGCAAGATATTTGTTAGTGTGTGCGGGAGCTCGATGCCAGGATCTCCGTATAGCAGAGTGTTCCGTTACAATACATTGTCAGCAAACATATTTTCGCGAAGACAATACCTATGTTGCTGAGCCACGCGTCGTCTGGAAGACTATACGCTAAGATAACGTTCAACCGCGCAGCGTCAGCATTACATCATCTTGAGTAGTAATCTGTGAGCACTCTAAGTCGCCTTCTTTTGAAATACGAAGAAGCGTATAAAATATCATTTTAATATTATAGAATGCGAGACGGTACTGCACACGGTCCGCATTATTTTATACGGGTATCGGAATGCCCCGTGTCAGCTACATTTGCAATTGCAGAGACAATGTCGCTCCTCTGTAGCTCGACTAAAAAATAAAAAAAGACGGTGATGCAGATGAAGAGCGATACTACGATCCATTCCGTATGCTTTAGGTTTTTCTTTCTTTTTGTATGTGTTAGAGTTAGACAGACAATGAGAAGTAGCAATAATTATTATATTTCTCAATTGTCAATATAGCGGACATTGAAACAGAGGATCAGCTTCATATACCTGAGCATGACCCCAAAATTTTGGCTGTTTTCGTGTATCTCGCACCGTTCCCGAGATATCTCAAATTTTCGATTTTTCATCAAATGTTTGAACTTTTTGCGTTTGCATTTAATTATTTCTGGTCAGGGTAAAATGGCTCATTTTATTTCGCACACTATAGCTCATTGCAATATGCCACAGTTAGTAACCCTACTGTGAAATATCTTATTAAGCACTTTCTCTCTCTTTCTTACATGCTGATGTATATTTTCATGCGTTAGAGTGAGATAGACAATGAGAAGCAGCAATCTCGGGGACTAAAAACATTATTTGCACCATCGAGTTTTTGGGCGAAAAAAAAGTCCTCTTACTGGCCAGTGCGGCTCCTTAGACACGATCGTTGGCAAAAATAAAAAGTGGAAAAAATTCGAAATGAAAAGTGTGAAAATTATTTTTCACCTCTCTCGGGGCGAAAAACATTATTTGCACCGGTAAGTTTTGCGCGAAAAAAAAATGCTCTCACGGGCGAGTGCGGCTCCTTAGACACGATCGTTGGCAAAAATAAAAAGTGGAAAAAATTCGAAATAAAAAGTGTGAAAATTATTTTTCACCTCTCTCGGGGCAAAAAACATTATTTGCACCAGCGAGTTTTTGGGCGAAAAAAAAGTCCTCTCACGGGCCAGTGCGACTCCTTAGACACGACCGTTGGCAAAAATAAAAAGTGGAAAAAATTCGAAATAAAAAGTGTGAAAAATATTTTTCACCTCTCTCGGGGCGAAAAACATTATTTGCACCGGTGAGTTTTGCGCGAAAAAAAATGCTCTCACGGGCCAGTGCGGCTCCTTAGACACGATCGTTGGCAAAAATAAAAAGTGGAAAAAATTCGAAATAAAAAGTGTGAAAATTATTTTTCACCTCTTTCGGGGCAAAAAACATTATTTGCACCGGTGAGTTTTGCGCGAAAAAAAAATGCTCTCACGGGCCATTGCGGCTCCTTAGACACGATCATTGGCAAAAATAAAAAGTGGAAAAAATTCGAAATAAAAAGTGTGAAAAATATTTTTCACCTCTCTCGGGGCGAAAAACATTATTTGCTCCGGTGAGTTTTTGTGCGAAAAAAAAAGTTCTCTCACGGGCCATTGCGGCTCCTTAGACACGATCATTGACAAAAATAAAAAGTGGAGAAAATTCGAATAAAAAGTGTGAAAAATATTTTTCACCTCTCTCGGGGCGAAAAACATTATTTGCACCGGTGAGTTTATGCGCGAAAAAAAAGTCCTCTCACGGCCAGTGCGACTCCTTAGACACGACCGTTGGCAAAAATAAAAAGTGGAAAAAATTCGAAATAAAAAGTGTGAAAAATATTTTTCACCTCTCTCGGGGCGAAAAACATTATTTGCACCGGCGAGTTTTTGTGCAAAAAAATCCTCTTACGAGATGGTGCAATAGCCTTAGAGATATCCGAAGAACATTCGTTCAAAGATTTTTTCTTCCAAGCGTCTAGATACGCAGCTTAAACGCTTGTCTTACCGTTGATGCTAATGAAATTGATACGCTTTTACAGGGCCGCGCGTGCCTCGCGCGCTGCCTCTAGAGCTGACGTTTGCAAAATTGTAGTTGTAGCGTAGTGTGTTTAGGGTCTTTTATTCGCATAATAAATTATTCAGTCTCCAGTTATCCTCTCAATAGTGTTAATCTCTCTAACAGAGCAATTATTTCTGACCGCAATCTTAGATCGTGTATTTTTAATTTTTTACGTTTGACAAAGTTAAATAGCCGTCAAATTCGTCGAAAGTGTGATGATCAGTGGTGTGATGAGTTACGAAATTTATCGGGTGACAGTCTCGTAAGGAGGCTAAGATACATTATTTGGTGGGCTCCATTGCGTAGTATTGCTACAGCATACAACCGTGGTATCCTAAATGGCCAGAGGGTGTTAATGTGCGTGTATGAAGAGTTACAGCGCCGAGGGCTTGAGCAGGCTCCGTGTATACGTAGTATTGTTGATGATATCAGAGGTAAGCAATGATAAAGGCCCCTTAAATATACGTCTTTGATATTTTACGCGATTTTTGTGTTTAGTGATAGATAAAATTATCAAAACATTATAGGCTATCGACAACTGCTAGATGCAACGAGTGATGAAGAGGCAGCCCTTATAGAAGGGGCTCGTGCTGTTGAGGAAGCAACTCTTAATAATCAAGCATTAGAATGTGAAGAAGAAAAAACTGATAAAGACGCAAGTGGTCCATCGGAAACGAGCAATGAAGAACCATCCCTTAGAGAAGAAGGGACTTGTGTTGCTGAGGAAGTAATGCTTAAGAATCAGGCATTAGAAAAGGGGGAAGAAAATGCAGACAAACATGATGATAATAATCATAAAGAAACTGAGCAGAGCAATTTACCTTTAGTGGTAGAAGAAGAAGAAGAAGAAGAAGCCACAGCTAACCCCTTGGATATGACGATAACACTAATTTACGATGTGATAGAGATCCCGAGCAGTTCAGGTTCCTCAACATTGTTCGGCGATGAACGTGGGTATAAATACACGGTTATAAATTACCATTTATTTTCATTGTAAAAATTGTAAAAGTGTTCGTTATTAATTCTTTAGAGCAAGTGACGGAGCATAGAACTCATCAAGAAGAAGAAGAAGAAGAAGAAGAGCCATGCCAATCGCAGGATTTGAATAATCCTAACAGCCCTATAGATGAGGAATACCGTGATATGCCTCATCATGATAATATAGAGCATGGTAATGTCGAAGAAGAAGATGAGGAAAATATCGACAACTTTGCGGAAAACCGCTGTATACCCTCTGGAAAACCTCGATGCGTATCCGATGTACTTTGAGAGGGAGGATGCACCACCAGCTGAGAGGGCCCTCTTAATGGTCGACAACTGGTTTCAACATCTCATGCATTCAAGCGACTCAGGTAAAAATGTTTCATATGCCCTTACTTTTCGTATATATATGGAGTGTAAGTTGAAATATTTTGCGACAGGGTACGGGACAAAAGAAGATTCCTCGTAGATGTACCAAATTTAATAAGAGGTACACTAACGCTACTTAACTTTAATGAGTTTTATGAAGCACCCCCCTCCCACTCTTTTCTAATATTTTATGTTTTTTCTTTTTCAGAAATACAGACGGGCATGGGTAGACCACGCCGTACTGCGAACTATGCGCCTTACGGTACTATTCAGCCACCCGGAGTTCGCTTTGAGGTTATTCAAGAGTTCACGCGCTACATCAAGCGCTTTAAGCTACGGGGCCGCGAAACGACTCTGCGCATACGCCAACCACCTGCCGGAACTAGCGTTATGAGATGGCTTGAAGGAGCATTCAGGGATCTATTAACACATATCACCAGCTCCTCCGAAGGCGGCGATTATGCTGGTATATCATTCACAGCAACTAGCTTAGTGCACGGGCCCGTATGGCTTTCCTTCCGTCCCGTCAGGGACTATGTATTTCAAGACATATGGCAATTAATAACTAGCGTTGCTCAAAGCTCAGCTTCTCTTAATATCGACGATTCTTGTAGTATAACAACATGTATTGTTAAGGGTGTGGAGGGTCAAGGTAGAAAAGGCTTAACGCACGAGGGTGTGGCAAAAAAATCTATTCTAACGATCCGAAATACCGATAATTTGTGTTTACCGCGCTCGCTAGTAGCAGCTCGCGCATACGCTGAGAGGGGTGAAATACGCACAGGATCACTGCATGCTAATTGGCAACGTATCAGACAAATTAACGGCTCACTTCAAAGAGAGGCAGCACAGGAACTTACAAGAGCCGCGAATATCAGGATACCTAGAAATGGTTGCGGTATACGCGAGCTTAAACACTACCAGGCCTATCTGGCTAGAGATGGTATAGCCATAGTAGTTTTTGAATTTCTCACGCTTGGACGTCGCGAAGTGCCTTTGTTTGACGGTACACAGACCGTTCTAGCTACCGCAGGATCAATTCAACACACCCTGTATATTCTATATTACGAACGTTCGCACCACTTTCAACCTATTCTAAGTCTCAGAGGTGCTGTCGGAAGCTTAAAATTTTGTGCTATCTGTAATGCACAATACCGACGTGAGAATCATAGATGTTTACAGAAAAAATGCCCGCGCTGTTTTCAATCACCACGGTGTGACTCACTCGCAGGTGATACAATCAGATGTGTAGCTTGTAACCGCGATTTTTACGGAGAGGCCTGTTATAGACAGCACAGACCGCCTGCTGTCGGACGCCATAGAATAAGCACTGTTTGTGAGCGTCTTAAGCGTTGTCACAGTTGTTTTCGCTCTATATGGCCTATGGAGAAAAAGAAACATATATGCGGCGTGGGCTTCTGCCAAACGTGTAATTCCAATCAACCTTATAATCACCAGTGTTTTATGACGCCGGTTTGCGCGGATGGTTCTCCAAAAAAATATATATTTATTTTTTACGATTTTGAAACGCAACAGTGTTCGTCTGTGAGAGGAGACCCTAGCACCTATATACATCAGCCTAATCTCTGTGTAGCTCAACGTGTTTGCACACTATGTTATGGCGAGCGTTCTATAGACGAACCGTGTGAACGTTGCGGTGTGCATGAATTTATATTTAGAGATAACCCTGTACAAAAATTGGTGGAACTCGGTATGCAAGAGATCGGCGGTTTTTCAAAGACTATTTTAATAGCACACAATGCAGGCGGCTTCGATGCCCAGTTCATTCTTCGCTATTTGGTGGATGAAAAAAAGACACAACTTCCTGCTCTAATAATGAACGGCACAAAGATAATCACCATGCGCGTGGCCAGGCTAGTGTTTCTCGACAGTCTGCACTACTTTCACATGCCTCTAAGCGCGTTACCTAAAGCATTTGGACTAAAGGATGAAATTGTTAAGGGCTCTTTCCCACATCTGTTCAACACACCTGAAAATCAAAATTATATAGGAGAATTGCCTCCTATTGATTATTACTCTCCTGATACAATGCGCAGTGCCGAGCGCGAACGGTTTTCCACATGGTACAACGACCTCAAAGCAGCCAATTACGTGTTTGATTTTTCGAAAGAGATTGTAAGTTACTGCAAGAACGATGTTACAATACTAAGACAGGCGTGTATGGTTTTTCGAGACATGTTCATGAAAAGCGGTAGGGTTTGCCCATTCAGTGAGAGCACAACAATAGCATCAGCTTGTTTTGAGATTTTCCGTAAAAACTTTTTGAAAAGTAACACGATCGGTGTTATACCAAACGGGGGCTATCGGTGGGCTCACAACCAATCGAAAAAAGCGGTCTCCTGGCTCGTGTGGATGGAACGAGTTCTAGGACAACGTATTATTCACGCAGGACGATCGCGCGAATTCAAACTACCTCAAAATCTACTAGTAGATGGTTATTACGAAAGCGCCGACGACGAGGCACATGTATTACAATTTCACGGTTGCTACTGGCACGGTTGCCCCGATTGTTTCATTGGTGATAGAGACTATAAGCGTGATAAGGATGATATATCGATGAACGAACGTCTTGAGAGAACTAATGCTGTGTCTTATAGAATCCGTGCTAGAGGCTACGTACTGACAGAAATATGGGAGTGCCAATATGATCGTATGCTAAAAGAGAACCCCGAGATGAGTGCTTTTGTGCGTGATCACCCTCTAGCTGGCATAGAACCTCTCAATCCACGCGACGCTTTTTTCGGGGGTCGTACGGAAAACATGGTCACACTCTATGATGTAAAGGACGGTGAGCAAATACGATATGTTGACGTTTGCTCTCTGTATCCTTATATATGCAAGTACGGCAAATATCCTGTGGGTCATCCGCGTGTATATGTAGGGGATGAATGCGTGCAGTTGACAGGTGCTGATAATACCGACCTAGCGCGTGTTGAAGGTCTTGTTAAATGTACCGTATTGGCGCCGTGAAATCTCTATCATCCTGTGTTACCCGTGCGAATGCATCAACGTTTACTATTTAGCTTGTGTCGTAGCTGTTGTGAGATAATGAATAAAGAAGAGTGCACACACGAGAATGCGGCTGAGCGTATGTTTGAAGGTACATGGGTGGTCGACGAGCTTCGAAAAGCCGTTTCGTGTGGATACACAATAATACGTGTGGATGAAATTTGGCAGTATGAAATAACACAGTATGATAGAGATACCAGGGAGGGTGGACTTTTTGTTGATTATATAAATACTTTCCTTTCGATTAAGCAAGAGGCCAGCGGCTGGCCTGAAAACTGCCTGGAGGATGAGCAGGCTAAAGATCGCTAAATTGCATCTTTTGCGAGTGCTGAGGGTATAAAACTTAATCGCGAGAATATAACAAAAAACCCTGGATTGCGATCTGTAGCAAAATTATGCCTTAACTCTTTTTGGGGAAAATTCGGGCAAAGGGAAAATCTACCACAGACTGAGATAGTGTCAACGCGTAAAAAACTCATGGAATTGTTAAATAGTCCCGAGTACGAAATTACCGGTATATTACCTGTAAATAATAAAATACTTTATGTAAATTATATGAAAACCGATGAGGCCGTGGTACCGTCTAGTATAGCAAATGCCGTGATAGCAGCGTACACCACAGCTCAGGCGCGGTTAAAGCTTTATAGCTACCTCGAGCAGCTAGGCCGCCGTGCTCTGTATTGCGATACTGATTCTGTCATTTACGTTACGCGGAAAGACCCGACAGAATACAAGCCACCGACAGGACAGCTTCTCGGTGATTTAACAGACGAGCTCAGTTCTTACGGTGAGGGTAATTACATAAAATCGTTCGTTTCGGGCGGTCCAAAATTGTATGCTTTTATAGTAATTACCCCGGACGGTGTGGAAAACGAAGTTTGTAAGGTAAAAGGTATAACACTCAATTTTGCAAACAATGCCCTCATAAATTACAAATCAGTACGCTCCTTTATAACAGGTGAAAAAGAGGATCCTATTGTACTGCGTTATAACGCGATTCGACGGACAGCGTTTCATCAGGTTGTCACACGTTCTGAAACGAAGTCGTGCATGCCCTCGAGTGTTAAGCGAAGACCCAACGGTTTATACAGCTCGCTTCCTTACGGCTACATCAGCTAATTTTACATGAACTACAAAAATATAAGATATTGTAAAAGAATATTCTCGTTAAATAAAATAATAATAATGTTATGCGTCACACCTCTTCCCTCGTTTATTATCTTTATTATAGGTATCATCAAGGCATATTTATTCATTCGCTCAAATGGACACGCGGTGGAAACATCCCTGGACCTCGATGATTTGCGGGCCTACGGGCTGTGGTAAAACATTTTTTGTAAAGAAGTTTCTAAAGAATATCTCACTTATGAGCAGCGAGCCCTTCGAGAGAATTATTTTTTATTATTCAGAGTGGCAGTCTGCTTATACAGAATACGGAACGTCGATAGATTTTCGTGAAGGTCTGCCACAAGCGTCAGATTATGCTGGTGATCCACGTGCTAAACTTATAATTATCGATGATCTGATGCGTGAAGCATCAAATAATAATGTTGTCGATCTTTTCACCAAAGGCAGTCATCATAAAAACCTGAGTGTTATATTTATAACGCAAAATTTATTTCATCAGGGACACGGGCAACGAGATATTTCGCTAAACGCTAATTATATAGTAGTGTTAAAAAATCCGCGTGACCGAGCTCAAATACAGCATCTTGCGCGGCAGGTATACCCGGAAAATCCACGCTTTTTACAGGAGGCTTATCATGATGCCACATCTAAACCTCATGGTTACCTATTATTGGATTTAAAACAATCAACGCCTGATAATTGTAGATTTCGAACCAACATTTTTCCAGACGATGCACATCACCTTGTGTACGTACCACGGAAAAAAAGATAAAAGTAGCACACCCGTCATATGATTATCAGTTCGGCATTTGTAATGGAGTGTAACGGATCACCGCTCCGCAAGAAGCATATTGCAATATTGCATGCTCTTCAGTATCTAAACAAGGAGCAACGTGAAGCAGTATTACGGAAAGCCGACGTGCGTATGATAAGGTGCATTTGTGAGTGTCCTTTAAACGTTCTTCGTGGGAATGTACCTCTAAAGACTGAACAGAGAAAAAAGTTACGTCATCACGCACCTACTATTCGACGTTTGGCTGCGAAAAAAGGCTGCTGGAAGACTAAGAAGCGGTTCGTTGTTCAGAGCGGCGGTTTCTTGCCGCTCTTACTAGCTCCAATACTAGGGACGTTGGTATCAACGCTAATCGGAGGCCGTGGATAATGGAGTACGCCAAAAAAATGGTGCTCGTCCCCGAGGAGAATCTATTGCAACATCAAAATCAGCGACAACCGTTTTCTCATGCTACTGAAGCACAAACACTACTGGAACATCCTGTTGCTTCTGTCTTAGCTAGACTAGATAGTGAAATGAAAGAAATTTTGAATTCTAATGTCTACAAGAATGAGCGAGACGGCATACCTGACTGTTCTATAACGCTACCTTAATTTTATTGATAACGAACGAGCACAGCAGCACCTTGCTCTTGTGGAGAAGACAGAACCATCGGCTCGGGATAACGATAAAAGAGATCAGCCGATGGGGCTGAATGACTCTGTTATCATTGAGAGTGTTCCGGCGAAATTTCGGAACAAAGCCAAGCTTCTACTACGTCGGCTGCATGCGGCATCATCTTCCAATTTTTCTTGGGATTCATCAGGTGTTGTTTCGGTTAGTGGTAAACCTATCAAGGATTCAAACATTGTGGACCTCGTGAACGATGCCATGCGATCAAGAAAGATGCCCAAACCAACAGATCGTAAGGCATTTGCACGGTTCCTGAGAGCAATTCAAACACCTCGTGAGTTTATCGGTAACGAAGACCTATGGCAGGAGTCGAGAGCAAATTCGACATTGCAGCTAGAACCAACTGTAATCAACAATCGGGGCAACAGCAACATCGGCAGCGACGTACCAAGTGATATAAGCAGCCATTCTAGATTCTACAGCGGTAGTGAAGACAGTTGCAGTGTACAAAGTGGTTCTGGTTGTAATAAAAAAAGACGTTTAACTTGGGCTAACCTTAAATTATAATAATAATGAAAACATTACAAAAAGTGTACTTTGATCCCTCTCATGAGGCCTCATTTTCAGGATCTGAAAAACTGTTACGCGTGGGTCGTAAGAAAAAAATCACCGATTACAAAACAGTACAGTGGCTTGAGTCTCAAGACGCGTACACAAAACATAGACCTGTGAGACATCGTTTCCCTCGACGCTTCTACAATGTCCGCAATATCGATGCCGTTTGGGAAACGGATCTCGTAGATCTTCGCTCAATCAAGACCTACAATGATGGTTATGTTTATCTCCTTGTTGTCATAGATGTTCTCAGTAAGTATGCATAGGTCGAGCCTCTTACTGATAAGACAGCTCTGTCGGTAGCTAAGGCCTTTGAGCGTATACTAAGATCTAAAATTACTAATGGTAGATCACCTCTTTACCTACAATCGGATAAGGGTAAAGAATTTATAGGTGCAGCCTTTCAGACGCTTCTGAAGGAGAAAAATATACAATTTCGTACGGCGCGAAATCCTGATATAAAAGCAGCGGTTGTAGAGCGTTTTAATAGAACTCTGAAAGAAAGAATGTGGCGTTATTTCACTCATACGAGGGAAAAACGTTACATAGACGTTTTGCAGAATATTGTTTCGGCTTATAATCACGCCCTCCATAGTAGTATAAAAATGGCTCCTGCCTCAGTGACTTATGCTACAGCTGCAAAAGCACGATCTAATTTACTGCAGCGCTACAAGAAACCATATCATAATAGAACTCCTAAATATGGTGTAGATGATGTTGTGCGTATCAGTAAAGCAAAAGCCGCCTTTACAAAAGGTTACGAGAGCGGTTGGAGTGACGAGTTATTTAAAGTACATCGTGTATCGACCGCTAGTACGCCTGTAGTGTACATCTTACGTGATCTTCACAACGAGGATATTGACGGCATTTTTTACGAGCCTGAGTTATCGAGAGTGCGTGTGCCCGTCCAGATGAGGGGTAATACTAAGAAATCAAGATGAAAGACGATTTTTACATAATTCTACCTAGTAACTGTAGTATGAAATATTACCCTGATAACACGACAACCCGCTATACAACACATTTACCGCAAAACGTGTCTTTGCAAGGCAGGTGGGCCGTTTCGTTAGCTGAAATGCACATACTCATGACGATGTTGCATATACCACATGAGGGCGATCAAAATTTCATGAACTTCATCACCAGCGCTATACCACCCAACAGTAAATCAGCAATTGATTTTAAAGAAGAACGCGTTTGCGTTCCATCGGGAGTATATCGTAGCATGGATTCGTTAATCGAGACAATTAATGAAATATCATGCATAGCAAATCATTTAAAATTTACCTGTGGCCGTAAGGGCTACGTGACGGTAACGCGCATCTGCGCGGCATGTAAAAACCTTGAACACTCTTTTTATTTCTCTCCGTTGCTGAATAAGATTTTGGGCTTTAATCACCTTGGAGATCTAACACTCCAAGAAGAATCTAAGCACACTGCAGCATATCCAGCTAATTTAATCAACGGTATCCCTGGTATGTTGTTCATTTATACTAATATCTGCGAACCATATATTACCGGAGATGTACATACGCCTTTGCTACGTGTTGTGCCATCGACAGTCTCTGATACTTACAATTACGGATCTATGAAAATCAAGAGTTTCTCAGCCCCTCGATATGTGCCCCTTTTACGTACTAGCTTTCAAACGATAACTATCGATATAAGAGATGAGTTTGGCGCACCAATACCATTCGAGTGTGGGACGTTGACGGTGACACTACATTTCAAGCGTCTCGATTAACCAAAAAGTAACTCTAAATGGATTACGAGAGCTACTTTGACATACAGATGGGCGGCGGCGGCGGTGGTGGACGAACAGGCTACGGTGGTATAAGTCACGTATACATAGGCTCACCAAATCAACGAGGTCACGGTATTGGTAGTTTCCTCGGAGGTCTATTCCGGAGCATCATACCTCTGCTCAAGCAGGGGGCTCGCGCTGTTGGTAAAGAAGCGCTCAGATCAGGAATTAATGTAGCCACCGATATAATGGATAATGGCGTACAGCCACGCGAAGCCTTTAAAATGCGTTCACGTGAATCGGGGCAAAATTTGAAACGCAAAGCCGAGGAAAAAATAAGTACATTAATGAGTGGTTCGGGGTATAAAGCAGCTAAAATGAGGCGTTTGATTCATTCTGCTCGTGGTAATAGAAGGCGTAGCATCGGTACGAGAAAAAGAAGGACGACCCGATCATCGAGAAAACGCACTGGTGCCGTAAAGAAGAAGAAGAAGAAGAAAACAGTGAGAAGAAGAAGAAAAACAACAAAGATCGACAGTAGAAAGAAGAAGAGGAAGAACCCAAGAACTGTATCCGACATCTTTGCATAGGTATTATATTTCGAGAAAATGGCGTTTTTACACACACACTCGTGTGAATGTTTGAAGTCAGATCTGGAGCTGTTTTCACTACCACCAACGCAAACTACAATTGAGGGAAATCAGTGGGTGCACTATAAACCGATCTCCTCGCTCACCGATGATTCACCCATAGAGTTTGTGGTCCCCGGTCAGGGTGAGGAGTACATTGATCTTGCGCATACCATGCTAAGTATGCGTGTCCAAATACAATCTACGGGCGAGAAACCTGATCCTTCTATTAAAGTAGGCCCTGTGAACAATCTAATGCATTCAATGTTCAACCAAATTGACGTATTTTTGAATCAGAAACTTGTGTCTCCTCCAAATAATGCATATGCCTACAGAGCGTACATTGAGACACTTTTAAATTATGGCTGTAGTGCTAAGGATTCTCATCTAACGAGCGTATTATGGTATAGCGATACGGCTGGAAAAATGAACGATGTTGATGATGCTAATGTAGGTCTGTCTAATCGTCGGGTATTTCTAGGCGGAAACAAAAAGTCTGTTGATCTTCTAGGACACCTGCATTGTGATATTTTCAATCAGGAGAGATTTTTGTTAAACGGCGTTGAGCTACGACTACGCCTCGTGCGCAGCAGTGACGCTTTTTGTCTTATGAGCGGGTCAAAAGATTGGAGTATTCGCGTTACCGAAGCATCACTCCTTGTACGTCGTACTAAAATAGCTCCTGGTATGCTTCTAGCTCATGCTAGAGCTCTGTCTAAATCGACAGCAAAATATCCCTTGACGCGTGTGGAGGTTAAGGCTCTATCATTGCATGCAGGTGTACATGGTGATACTTTAGATAATGTCATACTAGGACAGCTACCTAAGAGGATAATTCTAGGGTTCGTCGATAATAAAGCGTTTAATGGTGATCGCTCATTAAATCCCTTTAACTTTCAAAATTACGGCATTAATTATCTTTCTTTGTATGCTGACGGAGTTCAGGTACCATCAAAGCCCTTACAGCCGGACTTTACTAGTTACAATTACGTTGATGCCTTCCATACACTGTTCTCCGGCACAGGTATCCACTTTCTCAATCAAGGTAATTGTATTGCACGCTCCAATTATCCTAACGGCTATTGTCTCTTTGCGTTTGATCTCACGCCCGATCTCTCGGCAAACAGCAACAGTCATTGGAATTTAGTAAGACATGGTAGTGTGAGAATAGAAGTGCACTTCGCCCAAGCGTTAACTTCAACAATTAACTGTATCGTGTAGGCAGAATATGACAATGTGTTGGAGATTGACTCTTCGAGGCAGGTAATTGTAGACTATAGCGGTTAGATTATGCCTGACATGTATTTGCAGCGTAAGCTAACTTGACCGGCCAGTCTACGTTCATACTTTGAGGTGTTACGATCGCACAGCTCATCATGAATATTGTGATTGATATACAAGGCCTAAAGGATAGGTCTAATGAATTTATTCCAAAAGAAGTTGCAATCATTGCCGTCAACTCAGACTATAGTGCGCATTGGGTAGTGTCACCACCCCATGCTTATAAGAGTTTACCACCCAGTGTAAAGAGACAAAACACATGGGTGATTGATAATCATCACGGCATAGAGTGGACCAGCGGTGAAACGTCGTTACGAGCTGTCGAGAGTATTTTGAAGAAAATTGCCGTACAGGCTGATCGAATATTCATAAGAGGCACTGATAAAGCCGCTTATTTAACGCAATTAACAGGGTGCTTCATTATAAATCTAGAGGAAGACGCAACGGATCCCTCATTTCGTCATCTACCAGCGTGTAGCACTCTGTGTATTCATCATAGTTTATTGTGTAAAAACGCTTTGCCATAGTGATCGTGTAAATTCATTGTGGGAGTACAGGACCACCACTACTTGGTACATAGGATTACAACCACGCAAAGAAAGCGACGACGCCGACGACGACGACGCTCCTAGTGCTCCTTGTTATGAACAGTCTGCAAATACTGCAGGCCCTTCAGAGCATAAAGAATCATACTATCGGTGTATACCCTGCCGATCGCATTCCGAGAGCTTGGGCGAAACCTACGGCTATTGTAGCTAATACAGATGGACACAAACAGCGGGGAACTCACTGGATCGCCATGTACATCGATCGAAATGGACACGGATGGTACTTCGATAGCTACGGATTGCCCCCAATTGTCCCTCAGCATCTCCAACGTCTCCGACGAAACTGTAAACTCTTTCGCTACAGCACCTCTCAGCTTCAGAGCCCTGAATCACAATATTGCGGACATTATTGTGTTATGTTTCTTCATTTCATGTCTACAGGCCTTGGTATTCATAGGTTTAGAAGCGTGTTTTCAAATAATCTGTCGAACAACGATAAAATAATATCTGATTATTATAACGCGTACACCAGTAAGCATGGCCAGCCCAAGCAACCGTATAAACAGTTCAACACATGTATGCAGAGTTGCTGTTCACGCTCTCGCTAGTTATATTATTCAATGTTTGCGGTATATATAGAAAAATATGTACTTAAAATGTACGCTTTAATAACCTTCAACACCATCCTATGTTTCTCGCGAGGAATTTCGCTGATAACGCATTTGACACAGCATAGCTACAGGGATATCATCTTACAAACTCCATGTGCCTTTGGGTCAGCAATTTGATCCCCCCACCTATAGGTAAATCTCTTGGTTCATAGCAGTGGACATTGCAGTAAGGTGATGTTGTTCGGGGTGACGGAGGAGGTGGAGGAAAATACTAAGCGTCCATGTGATGCAGCCTCACTAGTAACTGAACAGTCGCCGTAGATACTTCTTCTTCTGCAAGTCCATGCAAAGACGACGCCTCGAATTAAAGACACGCATAGAACGGTTCTTGCAAGACATTACGCGCCTCAAGACATTGATTTACGCAAAATCAGAACTACATTCTTTGACAGTCAAATTCCAAGCGCTTAAACTTCATAATGGATTTATCAGCAATCAATAAAGTGGGCAAGCCGGAGCCGTATCTACCGTTGAAAAGATTAGCGGATCTAGAAGTAGACAAAGAGTACATTGTCACGAAAATGAAGATCAGTCAAACGAGGTGGGGTGTGCGTATTACCGTCGATCTGCATAACGAGTTTACGTGCTTCCTGCCATCAAGATTCATGACGGCATTCGAGGAGAACGCCGCTCTATTTCAACAGATGATTGCCTCTGCTAGTGAACAAAAGTTACGTATGTTCTACTACGGCACAAAGTACAATCATTTGGAGTTTAAAGAAGCGTGAATATAAACTCCTCTCACTCGATCGGAGTTCAGCGTGGATACAACAGCGGTCTCGCATCTTCTGATAATTCACAACAGCGCATCAATGATTCCCGTTCAAGCTGCTAACACACAGCAGCAGCAACAGCATTTGCTGCTGTCTACTATACTTGACTTGAACGTATCTTCAACGAGAACTGCTCGACTTGGTCTAGATATTCGTGGTAATGGGTCCCTTATACCCGTGATCAAGTTGACATGCAACATTACCGGCTACATATCTTTGGATCGCTCCGCTTGGGAAAATCTTCAAAAACATTTTGCTACTATCGCGGCGTGCCTAAGTGAGAAAGAAGAAGAAGACATCGTGGACGCACTCAACGATGACAGTTCTGCGGAAATATATACTGCAATAGTTGAACATGATTTTCTACTAGAGCACGAGGTGTATAATAATCAACCTGCAGTGATTATTCAAAGTGCACAAAGTGGTAGTAGTAGTAGTAGTGGAGATTCTGTGCAACGTTTCGCGCCCTTCTATCGCTTTACGCGAGAGGACTTTACAAAACTGACAATATTACAGAGCTGCATAAACAATTACATGTCATGGCTTTCGCAAATCCGCGGTGATGCAGAAATGTGTAAGACTATTCTCGTTAGTGCTATTACATCATTTTCCACGCTTTTCACTGTAAGCTCTGTGCAACGCGTTATACGCAGAAAACGTCAAAAGATTCAAGATTACGCACGACAGAGACTAAAAGCGCAGAGGCCCTCCTACGAACTATCGACTAAATCTAAAACAAGGATCATCGCGGAGTTGCTCAACCATCATCTGAGTCATATTGTTAAAACCGTTATAAACTATAATACCCATAATTTATAATAATCATTGTTCATATATACTGTATTTAAAAAAAATGTATTTTCAATAAACGTAAAAAAAAAAAAAAAAAAAAAAGGTGTGCACTATGACGACCCGTCGCTCGCTCTCCAACCCAACCCCCACTCTCTCACCCACACCTCGGATTCTGGCGAACCGAGGAGTGGGGGGAAAAGGAGTGGGGGTAGGAGTGGGGATAAGAGTGGGGGTCGCCATAGTGCACCACCTACTACTACCGTAGGTTGCAGGTTCAAGACCTGCCGTTTCCTATTTTTTTTTTATTTTTCTGTAAATATTGCGTTGGCACGACTTGCTAGGCTAAGATTTCAGCCATCCCAGTAGTGAGGTACTCGACGAAAATGAACAGTTTTATATTCAGAGAAGGAGAGACGTCTTGTCGGTCTTGTTCCGTCCATTGAGCCAAATAAACGACGTCGGTCGTTTATCGGTGGCACAATAGGTTAGTGATGAAATGTTTTCATTCTCACTGTTGAATGCGAGACAGTTTCTTGCAGTCTCTTATACGTAATTGTTATGATTATCACTTTTGATTTCAAGATAGTCTCTCTCAAAGCATTCTCTTATACGTAATAAGAAGTGAAGAAAAGAAATACTAACGAAACGTTTATCGATAACTTTAAAAATATTGCAACTCTCCCTCTTATACAAATAAATAGTAAATAAAAATGTTGGCATTCGTTTTAGGATCACAGTGTGATCCTGTAAAAATGAAGCTTTCGTTTCGTCAAAAGCCATCGTTGAGAAGCATCGTTTCTAAGTTCTTAGATGATTGCAACTCCGGCGGAGCTCTGTGATTGGTGCATTTTTTTAGTCGCGCAGGCGCCTTGTGCGTGCTCGACTGGCAACGTAGGGAGGGTTTCAGAGTGAGTATAAATTCCAAATGCTCGTCCCAAAACCAATCAGATATAATTCAATATCAAAACAGTAGACATGGTAAATATTCATTGTTCCTATTGTTTCATTTTCTTCCTATTTGACGCTCATAATTTATATGCTACGGATCTTTTTTATGAAGGAACAAAACGAAGAACAGGAAATGCCGATCGACTTGACAGTTCAAAGAGAACGTCAGCGATCGGCAACTCCTTCCCCTCACCGCCAACCACCGGGTCGGTACTCTCCTCGTCATCATTCAGGCCATCAATGTCCATCCCGTGATCGTTCACGCCACCGTCATTCATCACCCCATCATTCACATCGTCATCATTCACCCCATCATTCACGGCGTCATCATTCACCCCATCATTCACGGCGTCATCATTCACCCCATTACCAATCATCCAGTCGTCGTTCACCCCATCACCGATCACCCCGTCATCGTTCGCACAGCCGAGTTTCATAACGCCATACTTCTGAAAATAATACTGATGGCAATGCACGCCCCCTAGCAGGGCGTTGGGTGGCTGCCAGAAATCGCGGTAGGGCAGCCGCCCAAAGAAATGACCGGGGACGTGGCCAAAAAGAAAGTCAGCGAATTTTCGGAGCGTTCGCGACGCTTTTCCGAAAATTCGGTGACTTTCGACAGTAAAAATTGAAAGAAAAAAAACGGCCCTTTTCAGGGCCACAAAAATTTAAAAAACGTAGAGCACTGAAATTCAACAAATATGCATTCGCATTCACATATAATCCTGATAACCAGAAGTTACGGTAGATGCAAAACAATTCCCCGCAGCAATACCACTTACGCGTGCCACTCACACGTTCTCGGAAACATTGAGTTTGTAATCTACAGTAGCATATCATTGGTTATAAGGAATATATTATTATTCATTTACAACGCAGTACACTCGGCTGGTAAACCGTAGATTGCAGGTTCAAGACCTGTCATTCGCATTTTTTTTTTCGGTCTAAATCATTTTTCAACATTATCGTAATACGATTAGAGATTTCCACGTTATATATATTTGGTGGCCCTGAGAAGAACCGTTTATAAGTAGCTTTCTATGGAGCATATTGCGGTATTTTACAGAGCCTAACCAGCGGACCAATCACAAAGCTCCACTAGAGTTGCAATCATCCGACAACTTGAAAACGATGCTTCTGAACGAAGCATTTTTATACAAACGAAAATTTTACTTTTACAGGATCCCACTGACGATAGATCATATCTAAACTCCAGAATGAAAATGTTTTGATTTATTATTTGTTTTTTTTAGGATAAACAGTAGCGAAATGTCGAAACGAGGCGATACATTTTTCGTTATTATTTATTCTTCACTGCCTTCCTAAAACTCATTTAAGGGCAGGGTAAAGTTAATTCGGCGAAAAAAAGGCATGTTTTAAGATTTTTTTTTGGCGTAACGGATAGTGTTCGTTTATTGAAAAATTTACATATAATAAAGTAACATTTCAACAACATTTTCCCAAATTTTCATTGAAAAATTTTCAAAATTGAGCGAATGAAAATTAATCCCCGGAGCCGCCGCGAAAAAAAGGTGGTTTGCGGTGAGCATCATAACTCGCAACAAAATCATCTGAAACAAAAAAATCAAAATGCATTCGTTAAAGGAGATGTTTTTTGAGGTAATGACGGGAGGTTTTTTTTTCGATTTTTCGATTTTTCGTAGCACTTGGAAGTCAAAAACCCGATTTTCGCTTTAAAAAATCGGGTAATTTGTTGTTGAAAAATTAGTAATTATTAAAAAAAACAAAAAAGCTCTCGACAATACCTGGTAAATTATGTGAAGAAGTACTGTGCAAAATTTCAAAGCGATTGGTCCAGTAGATTTTGAGTAATCGTGCTCACGGACTTCAAAAATGACAAGTCTCAGAAAAACGGTTTGAAAAACGCAGAAGAGTTTGGTCGTTTAGCGCTCATTGCACATAAGTTTGAGAACACTTCTCGATTGCATAAAAATCTGAGAAAATTCATGCATATTAACGGTACTCAAAAGATTAATTTTGCATAATAATAATTCTAAAATGTTATTAACAAAATGATGAAAAAAATATATATATATATAGACAACAAATTTCCCCGCAATCTAATTTTTTTTTCCTGATTCGTTCATTTTTCTGTATACGTATGAATTTTTTCAGACTTTTCAATTATCTTTGAATTTTTAGAAATTCAAAATAAAACTCGATAATTTTCTTATACTCACTGAAAGTCGTCGATGCCAGGTCCGTAGAGTAAACGACTTCCATCAAGATGATCGAGAGCATCTTTTTGCGTTTGTCTACGCAAAACTCTTTGTTCTTTACTGTCGTGCGCCGCTTGCTTCTCTGCACTACTAATTCGCAAATCGTCAACTTGTCGGGCCCATTCGTGAGAACTTGGCCCTGTACTGATTTGCATTTCTTCCATAAAGGCCAACAAAGCGAAACAACCTTCATTGAAAATACATGCAGCTACATTAGCTGCAATTTCCACAACTGTTGAGGTGCCACCGACTGACTTTGGAGAGATTCCAGAGGGTCCCTCATGGTTAGCTTTGCAATCACCGCTATCCACATGCTCTTCGTACCACGCTTCGTATTCGGCAGAATCCAATTTGTTTTTCCAAGTCTCACAACCGTGGTAGTAACTGCTTTTTACAAAAATGTCAAGTACCTTTCCAGTACAATATCCAATTAGAGAAGCAACGCCAAATAACGAAGAGGATCCTCTTTTTTTCCAAGTGCCGTCGCCTGATACAGTCAATTCTGACGTTTCTTCTACATTATTTGCGTCAGACATTGCTTTTTTCTCTTCTTGTGCAGCCGATGCGAAGAACTTCTTGGCCACGTTTTGTATAGCTTCACAATGTTTTTTCATATATAAATTATAGGCTGGTTTCGATAAGAAAGCACTCGCCAAATCCATTAGTCCGCAGAACTTATTACATCCGGCTAAACCTAAGCCCAACACTCGCATTACGAAAGCAAACCGATAATTGACATCGTATACACGACTGTCTATTCTTTCACTTGATGGGATGTAGTGAGACTGTTTACACTTTTCACATGTCACCTTGATGTTGAAACCAAGACCTTCTTTTTTGCATGTTTGGAATATCACTTTTCCATCACACTTCACACATTTGACGACAGTAACAATTGACGAAAAAACAAGAACGAAATCTATCATTCGATAATGTTTTTGGATGTCTTCTACCACCACAGCGGGTTTATTTTTCATTTTTTTCGCTGACGCGCTACTAGCTACCGGTTCGTCGTTTTTACGCTTTTGAGGAGGCGCTTTTTTTTTTGGTCGGGACAATTGTCCAATACCACCCTTACGATATTCTCTGCTTATTTTTCGAGGCATTTTTCGAGGTACGAATACGAACGAAAACGGACTCAAACTTTTAGTGTGACTTGCTACTGCTCAGCACGGCATACAGCGGTCAACTGATGTATAGACTAATGTGCATACTTATATACACCATACCTCGAATATATATAACGGGACCGGAACAGGCCCGTTTATCAATAAATTTATTCGGGGTCGAAAAATACAATAGCGCGCCGCGCAGCTGCCGCCCAGGTATAAGACCCGCCTGGAGCAATAGACGCTCAAATACTCATAGCTTCGTCAATTTTACTCCGATCGACTTGAAATTTTTACACAATATTCTTGAGACATTCATTTAAAAAAATTTAAAAAAAATGGTAAAAAAAAAATTTAAATACTTTACCCTGCCCTTAATAGTACGAGAAACTCTTTATAAAAACTGCCTCGAACTCACCAGTGAATCTCAAAGCAATTCACGACTGAGATTTATTATAATTCACATCCGAGTACTGATCGTAAAACGAAGTACTCGTCAAAAATGAAAAGTTTTATTTTCAGAGTAGCACACTGACGATAAGAGATATTTTTATTCATTCCAAAATAGCCAATGAATAAAAATATTTTTAATACATGGTGTTCCTGAACGATGAGCGGAAAAATGCGGAAAAACATGTGTGAATGTAGTTAGTTTCTGTAAGTCATTACGATAAAGAGATGTCTTCGTTATATTTATGTGGTGGCTCTGAGAAGTGTCGTCTGTTTTCAGTAGCTTATTTCGAGTGTACAGCGCTGTTTTACAGATACACGACCGGCGCACCAATCACAGAGCTCCACCGAAATTGCAATTACCCGAGAACTTGGAAACGATGCTTCTCAACGAAGCCTTTCGACGAAAACGATATTTTTACTTTTACTGGATCCTACTGACGATGGACAATATCTAAACTCCCATATGAAAATGTTTTCATTTATTATTTGTTTTTATAGGACAAACTGTAGCAAAACATCGAAACAAAGCGATACATTTTTCGTAATAATTCTTTCTTCACTGCCTTCCTATAACTGATTAGAGAATACGAGAAACTCTTTATTGAAACTGCCTCGCTCTTAACAGTAGGGCTCAAAGCCATTTATGACTGAGGTTTCGACCATCCCAGTACTGACCGTGAAACGAGGTATTCGCCAAAAATGAAATGTTTTATTTTCAGAGAAGCATGTTGAAGATAATAGATATTCGAAACAGTAAATGAATAAAAAAGTTTGTAATACAATATGTTATTGAAGGACAGAGAAAATACGAAAACAAATATATAAATGTTGTTAGTTTTTCTGAATTTTAATATTTACGATGAGAGATGTCTTCGTTACATTTATTTGGTGGCTCTGAGAAGAGCTGTTTCTTTTGAGTAGTTTCTTCCAAGTCTACTACGATGTTTTACAGACGCACCACCGGTGCACCAATCACAGAGGTCCGCTAGAGTTGCATTCATCTAAGAACTTGGAAACGATGTTTTCCAATAAAGCCTTTCGACGAAAACGACATTTTTGCTTTTCCAGGATCACACTGACTATAAACTATGGTTGAAATCGCGAATAAAAACGTCATGATTTATTATTTGTTTTTATACGACAAATAGAAGCCCAATTTTCGAAACATGTGTCGTTATAATTTATTCTTTACTGTCATCTTATTAGAGAATACAAGAAACTTCTTATTAAAAAACTGCCCCGCACGCAGCAATGAAGCTCAAAGCAATTTGCGACTGAGATTTCAGTAATCCGAGTACTGACCGTGAAACGAGGTACTCGTCGAAAATAAAAAGTGTTATTTTGAGAGTAGCACACTGACGATAAGAGATATTTTTATTCATTCCAAAACGGCCAATGAATAAAAATATTTGTAATACATGGTGTATGTAGCTGTTTCTGTAGGTCATTACGATAAAAGATGTTACGTTAGATTTATTTGGTGGCTCTGAGAAGAGCCGTTTGTTTTGAGTAACTTCTTTCGAGTCTACAGCGATGTTTTACAGATGCACTACCAGCTGACCAATCACAGAGCTTCGCCAGAGTTCGCAATTGCGCGGGGCCCCGCCGTTTTCACTAAAAACGCTCGGTCCTGAAATGCCGTCGTGAAATCGCTACTTCGGGCGCTCACCGAGGGAGGCGGTGCCCGAAAAAAATAGTTGGTCACGTGCGCTTGATGGCTCTTAAACGATAATCGCTTTAACGTTTGGCACCTGTGGAAGACGATCGACAGCACCGTTATTTAATTATTATTTTTTTAAAAGTCTTGGTCGTCTTCGCTTGAGAACTGAATACGCAGCTGTCTCACTTGCACACCAACCGCACCGCACACCGCGCGCCCCCTAGTCACCTCACCGCCTCACCCCGCAAGCCCAGACCTCGCAGCAACCTTAACGTTTCTCTGTATATGAGGACAACACACGGACCCGTAATTGCAAGTGGCGCGAAACATTTGACAATTGCGGTTCATCTATGTTAGCTACGATAGCGTGCAGTTGCAAGAAACCGTAGCCGTATCCTAACATCGAGATACACGCCATTTATCATTTCATATTCAGATGCTTCACGCATCATTGCATTAGGTTATTTACTTTATCATCCATTTTTCTTGCGATTTGAGTGTAAAGCACCTTACAGTCAGAACTTTCTGCTGTATGAATTTAGAGTCTGTAGAATCCATCCTTCATTTGCCGCATCATTAGAATTAAGATCGCGTTGCGAGAAAGCGACAACATAATTTTTAATATCAGTAAGTTGAGTGTTAAACTCCGTACAGAAGTACCTCCGACTGTACGAATTTCGACCCATTAGAATTTACTATATCAACCAGGAGTAATCCTGCATAATTAGGAGAAGATCGCGTCGGGAGAATTATTATTTTATAATAATAAGGTATTATTATTTTAACGATGAGATATTAGTTTAACAGCGAGTTGCGTGTAAAGCTCCGTGCGGAAGTATTGCTGACCGCACGAATTTAGTCATTTTTTAATATTATTCCTCGGTCATTTCCTGTATCAAAACTTAGCTTAGGACTCGCGCAAGTGGCGGGTAACCCCATTACATCACGGTTGACTGTGTTGAGACCTAAAGATCAAAAGTGTTTGCGCATCGCTTGACCGCTTGGCGGTAACTGACTCGTCGGGTTTAGACACGCGAGGCAGCGTCTTTTCTTTTTTTAGTCTCTACAAAAAATGGGAGAGGGAGATTGTCGCGCTCCTGGGTGACTCGCGGATCCTCTCGGAACCGCAGTGGAAGCGTGCGGCCGATAGTGTCGCGTACGATTATAGTACATTACGATACGAGTGCGAAAAAACTTTTTCTGACGAGTGTGAATTTGCAGCACGAGCCGAAGAAGGCGAGTGTTGCAATCACACGAGTTAAGAAAACGTTTTTCGCACGAGTATCGTACAAAATTTTATTTCACGGGGTATGTAAACGACGTTTGACGCACGCGAAGCGTACGTCAAATAGAATAGAATAGAATAGAAGCGTACGCGAAATAGAATTATTTCGCCTTAACACTTCCGCCTTATGAGTAGGCGACATTTATACTGCACATACCGAGATTGCTACGGAGTTTTGAGAAACGATCTCGGGGCAGCGGTTTCGTGAATATATCAGCCAACTGGCTTCCAGTGGGTACAAAGGCTACTTCTATTTCTTTATTTTCTCACGTATGAAGTGATAACGTATATCTATGTGTTTGCTGCGCTTATGGAACTCGGGTTTCTTTACAAGTCGGATGGCGCTCTGATTATCGATGTGTATTACAGAAGACGTTTTACACTCGCGACCTATACCACGGAGTAGACTGCGCAACCAAACAACTTCTCTTGCGGCCGTCGACGCACCAATGTATTCAGACTCTGTTGTGCTCATGGCCACTAGTCTTTGACGTTGCGATGACCAGGAGATGAGTCCATTTACCAACACGAATGCATACCCGGTTGTGGACCTTCGCGTTGCAACGTCGCCGGCGTAGTCTGCGTCTGAAAAACCTATTAGATCTGTTTTCTCACTCTCCCCTCTATACTCTATTCCTAACCCTATTGTTTCGACTAGGTAGGACAAGATGTGTTTTACCGCTTGCCAGTGACTACCATTAAAGTTGCTCGAGAACCTGCTTATATTACTAACGGCGAATGCGATATCCGGACGGGATGCGATCGCTAGAAACATCAGGGAGCCGACGGCTTCTCGATAGGGAACTTTACAGTCTTCTTCGCTTTTGTCTACTACCGAATAGAGCAGAGTGTGGGGATCTGCCAGTACAGAGTGCCCTTTTGCATCCTGCATGCCGAATCTTGCGAGAACTTGTCTCCTGTATGCGGTCTGATGGATGAACAACGCTCTTTTCTCTCTATCTCGCTCGTTCTGCAGCCCGACGAAACAACTACTATCACCGCGAGTGATCTCAAAGGATTCCCGTAAAGTCGCGACAATTGACTCGAGAACTTTCTAAGAATTTGCAGCGATAATTCTGTCATCGACAAACAAAGCAAAATAAACTTTTGAGTCTTTGTGTTTTCCGACAAATACGCACTTGCCGGCACCGGTTTCTGTAAAACTAAAACACTTAAGAAAGTCACAAAACTTAGTGTTTCAGCAACGGGGAGCTTGTTTAAGTCCGTAAAGGGACTTGTTCAGCTTGCACACGAAGTACGCGCGATCACATCCCTCGCTGCCGATGTCAAGACCAACAGGAATCTCCATCCGGATATCCTCTTCGAGCTCTCCGTACAAAAAGGCCGTTTTCACGTCGAATTGAGTTATCTCGAGGTCTTTTTCTGCGATAATTGCCAGGAGTGTACGGAGTGAATCATATCCCCCCAGAAAACAACGTGTAAAAAAATTGAGACAAGAACATTTACGTGAGTGGTATCAATACCCCGACAAAAAACAGTGTGTCAAAAACTAGAGCCATAAAAAATTTATCGACACAAAAAGTTATGAAATAAACTGAAAATATCTGTAGCAAGTCAAGTACATGTTGATCAACATATATACATATGTATATAGACAGTATTTTTTAAATAACCTAAAGAACCTTATTAAATAAATAACTTAAAGAACCAAAAGAACCTGAATCAAGTAAAAAGAAATTCTCGCATTTAAAGGTGAAAAAATCAGTAACAAAAAACAATCTTGCATTTTGAAGAAAAAAATGCAGATGACAAAAATCGAGAAAAGAAATTGGTGAAAAATAAATTTCAACATCCAAAAAATTAAACGGCAGTACTTGGCGAGTTTGCCAAGTATCCTATATAGTTTATGATTATTGAATGATCATACCCACATAGCACCGAAATATTTCTAAAACATTCTCAAAACATTCCTTTGCAATAATGCAATATTGCGAAAATATTGTGAAAGATGTTTAAAACAATTATAAAATATTGTAGGAATCTTGCAATGTCCGCTCAAAACGTTGCAAATATAATATTTCTATAATATTACAGAGCAATATTGTGTTAATATTACATTTTCCGCCCAAGGCGAATTCGTAAGAAATTGTACCGTTTTTAATATAATTTTGTGATTGCGAGTTTTTAAGCAGAACCATTGAATGTCCTCGATAATAATCTTCTTTATTGGAAAAAAAATCCCGTTTACAATTCGAACACACAACCTCACCTACGTAGCACATCCACGTCGAATTAACGATGAGTAATTGTAAAAAGCGATCCTGCTTAAAAAATATATAACAATATTAGAGTTTCATTAGCTAAATTTGTTCCAGAGGGGAATGCGGTTGAAAGAAACGTAAATTCTCGCTTCAAAGACTTACATCTTTGCCTTAAACTTTGCCTTGACTTACACCTATCAAACCTATTTAACGACTATCACGCTAACCACTAGACTATCGATTACTTGTACAAACGTTATACTTTTATTGCCCATGTGTTCTGTAGACAAAGACTGATGAATTAAAAAATAAAGATAGAGCAACCTTTTAGAAGATTTCTGGTGCTAACAATCTTGTAAAAAAAATCGATTCATACCATGCCGCGTTTTCCAATAAATTCTAATGAGGCTTCCAATTTCTGTCAGAATTTGTCCCCATTTCCAAATAATTATATGACGACTTCCCGATTGAATTTCAGTTTTTTCATATCGAATGATACTCAAGAGAACGAGGTGAATTTCTTTTTATCAACAAATTCAACTTTTTAAAACTAGTTTAGAAATTTCCATTTGAAACGTATTGGAATGTTGCAAAAAAGTTTCATTGTAATATTTGCAAAATCTAATCTGGAACCTTTTATTCGAGACTTTGTGAAATATTGTTGAAGAAAGTGGATGATTTGTTTCACAGGTAATGTTCAGAAATATTTAAAAAATGATTGGCAATTGTTTTATCTTCAACAATATTTCTGAACTTTAAGTTGACAATATTGCAATTAAATATTTGTGAATATTCGATTGGAAGCTTATGGTAATATTCCTGTGTCATGAAATATTCGAAATATTCCTGCAATATTTAGGCAATATTATGTGCTATGTGGGTATTAACCGTAGAAACTCGCCAAGTACTGCGTTAAAATTTTTTGGACGTTGAAATTTATTTTTCACCAATTTCTTTTCTCGATTTTGTCATCTGCATTTTTTTCTTCAAAATGCAAGTTTTTTTTTGTTACTGATTTTTTCACCTTTAAATGCGAGAATTTCTTTTTAGTTGATTTAGGTTCTTTTGGTTCTTTAAGTTATTTATTTAAGGTTCTTTAGGTTATTTAAAAAATACTGTGTATATACATATGTATATATGTTGAACAACATGTACTTGACTTGCTACAGATATTTTTAGTTTATTTCACAACTTTTTGTGCCGATAAATTTTTTATGGCTCTAGTTTTTGACACACTGTTTTTTGTCGGGGTATTGATACCACTCACGTAAATGTTCTTGTCTCAATTTTTTTTACACATTGTGTTTTTTGCGGGGATGTCAACACTTTTTGCAAAGTCTTAATTGAATCATCAATCCTTGGTTCATCCAAAGTGAATAAAAGAGGATAACATTTTATAAAAGTAATGTGTTTTTCAAATAATTAATAATAATAAAGTATTTATTTAGTTTAAGTTTTCTAATATAAACTACAATGGTCTTTCCAAATTAGAACATTTATAGAATTGAGACTATAAGTCTCCTCAAAATCCTCAAAATCAGAGTCAGAATCCTAAAAATACTGCCCTAGCGGATCTGAAGAACCGCAAAATAACCGAAGAGTGACCGGTCGTTATGGAACAAAAAATCACTCCAGAATAACCGAGAAGGAACCTAGTGACCAGCGGGTAACCGTAAAGTGAACCGTAAAGTGACCCGTAATGAACTCAATATTCCGTTTCGGGTTACTATTCGGTTATATGAAGATCTTTCAAATAACCGAAAAACAACTTTTAACAAACTGTCGGTTACTTCTGCGTTACTTTAAAGTTTGTTTTTGGTTAAAACATTGGTCGCTTTGCAGTTGCAATCGGGTTCTTTTTTGTTCCAAAATAACGGTCGCTTTGTCGGTTACATTACAGTTGTTTTACGGTAAAACAACTGGAAATGAACCTCATAATGACGGTTACTTGTATGTGACCGTAAAGCAACCACAAAATGACGGTTGCTCGGATCCGCTAGGGTGCCACATTAAAAAATGGTATAAATATCAAGATAAAAATTGTAGGTTTTTTTTTCATGGAGAATTACAAAATTAACAATACAGATCATTTTGATTAATGTCGTGTGTTGTGTGTTATCGTTATTATTTCAGGACCTGCATATAATTAAGACTAACAGTTTTCATGTCTTTTCGAGGTGCCTTTATTACTCTATTTAAATTTTTTTTTAAATGTATATTACAAAAATCACACCACCTCTGTTTGTTCCAATAATTTATCTTAATAAAAATTGACTTTTTCCTGGACAATGTTAAGAAGGTGCAGGTTGCGAAAAACATTAATCCACAAATGCAAGTTAAACCGAATAGACACTAACTTCACCAAATTTATTAAAAAATGAAGCTTGTTACACATATAAATTTACTACACTTTTTTAATTAGTGTTTTTCTCAGTTCTGATAACTTCTCTTATAAATAAATCCAGTATTTCATCTGATGACATTGTGAGGTCAGAGTCAATCATGAAGCAACAAATAAAACTTACACAAATCACCAAATATAAATCATCTTTTTTGCTGTATGGTGTTTTTTGCAGGTTCTAACAAACTATAGTACACAAATTTCTGTTAATTACTGAATGACCACTGATTTTTTATGAATATATTAAACAATGAAACTTGTTACATATATAAATTAATAAAACTTATTACACATAAAATTGAAAAACACTTTATTATTCCTGTATAAGTTGTGATAATAACTTGTCAAACCAAGCGACTCAGCATCATATTGAATGACTTTGGGAGATTGCATATGATTGAATTATGCTTGAACAAATAAAAACCACTAAATTTTACCAGATAACATTAGAAGCTTAAGAGTAAATAATCAACCAACAAACATAGAAAGTCACTGAGTTTAGTATATAAACAGACAATATAGCTAGATCATGTTAAGTGTCATTATGAGGTTGCATTAAAAAACTGGATTACGCAAATCTCAGTTAATGACTGAATAACCACTGATTTTATTAAGTTTGTTAAAAAAATAAAACTTGGTATGCATATAAATTGAAGCACACTCTATTATTATTTCTGTCTTAGTTTTGATATTTAATTTCACCAAGAGATACATTGTTTCACTGCATGTCATTGGGAGCTTGAAAGTGAATTGCAAAGTAGCAAAAAATAAAAAAAGCTTTAATAAACCTTATTACACTATAAAAATGATCACATATAGGAATAACAAAACCCTTCTTTTACTCATTACTGATTCAGTATAAATAAAATAGTCTCATTAAAAAATGTGTATTTTGCTCCATGACATTATGAGGTTAGGATGGGATAGAATAATTTATTAATGGCTAATCATGAACGTATAAATAAAAAAGAATAACTGAATTTATTAAAACTTAAAAACCATCACATAATACAATCACTTTTTTCGAACACTTTTCACATAAATGATGCAATCACTTTTCTATCACTTTTCACATCAAATCAAAACATTCACTGGTGTGTAAGCGTGAAGTGAAACCTCTGAACTGAGCGAATAAAAATCTTTCTTTTCTTTCTTTTTAGGGTTCGGGCCTGGCTCCGGTAAACTGCACTAGAGCAGCCTTAATCCTTATTGCCATTTGGTGCGAGGCGAGTGCTAGGAAGGAAAAGGGAAAACAGCTGGAGGAAAAAAGCAAGAGAGGGCGATACGATCGCACGGCGATCGAACGTCTCTCTTGTAAACGCGGTTTAATCCTAATTAAACTTATCTAAATCTTGTATCTAGAACTCCTGAATGGTAACACCGCTACAGGAGCTTGTCTAAAAAAGAAGAATAACAAACTAGCGCTAAAAACAAATGGAATATAACGTATATACAAGGTTAATTTAGGCATAAAATACATACAGTGAGGTTCAAGTGAAACTAGACACCCAGCGAAGCGCGCGCTTGGGAACTCTCAAATCTTATTGGCTGCGGGCTTTCTCCGGCAGTGCTCAACGCAGCGGCTCCCACGTCTTCGTGTGGCGTTGGAGGGGGCTGGAGAGTGGCATGGTAGGGAGATAGGGACGCTACAAAGATGCGTCTTCGCGCGTCATCAGGGCTGTGTTCCGAATGACGAGGTGATTTGTTGTTCGATGCGCATGCGCAATGGTTTTTGCCGAGATTTACGGTGAAGTTTAAGAAGTATAATAAAAGTGGAAACATAAAAAAACAATTGTTTTATTTATACTGGTACTGAAGTATGAATAATTAGATTTCTCATGGATTTGCCTATTTGTAAAGAATTCAAATATTATCCTCGTCTCCTGATCGGACGACAACTATTCACCCTACTCGCGAGGTACGGCAAAAAGTTGTTGTCCGATCGTGAGGTGGGGATAAAAAATGTTAATACTTTATAAATGGCTAATCCGTGAGAAATCGAAATTCCGATACTTTGGAATTAATAGAAACGAACAAACTGTTTCTCCTATCTTCAACTTTTACTATAATTCTTAAACTTCACCGTAAATCTTGACGGAGATTATTGCGCATGCGCATCGAACAACGAAACACCTCGTCATTCGGAACGTACCCCAGGTGCGTTTTAACGCACCTGAAAAAAAAAGTATCCTGGCACCGATGGTATACCCATTTTCCGAGTATCCAGATTTCGTTCTCCAAGATACATTGAACTACACTGAAAAAAAATGTCATTGATTCAATAAATCCATCGTTTGCGGGCTGCCAAAAAGAAGTATTTTTGAATTAACTCTAGTTCTTATTCGTTCAATCCCTGTCAACATTGAAATAATAAAATATTATTTTTCTTATTTTAGAGTTATTGTTTCGATCTCGAATGGAATTGGAGGAATTAGAATTCAAATTAAGTTGATACTGCTTGTTTTTGGCAGCCCGCAAACGATGGATTTATTGAATCAATGACATTTTTTTTTCAGTGTAATTATCGCAAAAAATTTAATCGATTCTGTAAGTTAAAAAAATGATTGTCCGAAGCATAATGGGCATAAAAAAGAAAAATCGTAAATCTGGAAATCAGGCGTGATTCTTAGATTTACAATTTTTCTTTTTTTTTCTTTCATTTTTTTGGTTATCGACAATGCTCCTCGTAATGTGTAGTTACTCCTGTTCCAAAATAAACTGGATAGTTTATCGCACAGAAATCGTATTTGTAAGGTCGATAATGGAAGTTCGAAAACAAAAATCGTACAGGAAGAAACGCGGAACCGTTAAATTTCACTGATGCTTGACATTTTTATGTCCTTACGTTCGTCTACGATCCAACTACAATTTTATTATTATTATTTATTTGTCAACCGCAAGATCCTTTTTGCAAAAATACAGAAAAAAACAATAGAATAATATTCCATAAAGATTAATATTAACATCGTCGACAATAGTCATATTATTTATCGCAGAAAAATTATGCGTTCACGCAAAAAAAAAATGAAAACTCCTCTATTGCTTTTCATTTTTTATTTAATTCCACCAGTATTCAAACGCTCCGAGATTTATTCGACGACCGAAAATATTAGATATTTTTTAGGTATACTATGCAGCCCTGATTTTAGCGGTACCAAATTTCTGGGGACTGCTATCTTGCCCCGGAATGTCTGGTATGCCCCATTTCTTTTAGTACTTCTGTAAAATGTCATCAATTGAAACTGGTCGCATTACAACTGCTGGCTCTACATTTGCACAAAATTTAGTTTTGTACTTACTTCGTGCGTGAGACAAAAATACAGCATTCTGAGTGATAAAAGTCCTCTGTTATACTTGGCTAGGCACAACCCTTTCATTAATAAATAAGTCGACGTAGTGGCGGTGCAAGTACTGCACGATTTTTTTTTTAAGCTTTGCTTCAACAAGAATGCTAAAGGGGTCTTTAACGAATGAGAATACAAAGAAACGAAATAAACGAGATAAAACAAAACAACTTATTAATTGGATTAGTTAAACAACAATAGTTTTGTCAGTGCGCCATCGATTTCACTACATTCCTAGCATCGTGTTTAGAGAAAAACGCCCTATAGTATTTTTCGCTAGAAGCAACAGTTTTGAAAATAAATATGTTCAAATCGGAAACGACACCGCTTCCACGAGGATTACTTCAAAAGTTTTCCACCTACAACAAAGTTCAACAACACATTTTCTACTGTACACAATGCAAGGAATCACAAAAAAAAAGTTGAAAGTCAATAACTTGTTAATTGCATTAGTTACAAAATAATTCGTTGCTTAAAAACAGTCATTTTTTCGGGTGATTTTTTTTAAATACAAAAGCAGTATTACCATCGATTTCAACGTGTTTTATTTTAAAACTATTGCTTCTAGCGAAAAAACATAACGATATTTTCCTCTCAAAACGATGCAAGTAATGCATTACAATCAATTACACACCGGTAAAGTTATAGTTGTTAAAAATAAGAAACGAATTGTTGTCTAATTAACGCAAGTAACAAGTTATTAACGTTTGACTTACTTTTCTTTTTTCCTGGCATAGTTCACAGTAAGAAAGGTCGAGATCAACTTTTTTGCAGAAGCAAGACTTTGAAAGTAATCTGCGTGGAAACTGTATCGAAAATGATTTCGACATACTTTTTCCAATCTATTGCTTCTAGGGGAAAATATCAAATAAAGTTTTCCTCTTAAAACGGTGCAAGGAATGCAATAAAATGAATTGTGGACGAATAAAATGTTTTTTTTTAAATAACCGACGAATTGCTGTCCAACTAATGCAATTAACAAGTTACTAGCTTTTTAATTGTTTTTATTTGGCCTTGCATAGTTCAGTCTAAGAAAGGTCGTAATCAACTGTTTTCTAAAACCAAGACTTCTAGAGTAATCTGCTTGACGGCTGAGGCACCACCGATTTCAACGCGTATTATTCTAAAACTACTGGTTATAGCGGAAAATACCAAAGTGCATTTTCCTCTTAAAACGGTGAAAGGAATAAAGTGAAATCAATTTCACACCGATAATATAATTGTTGTTAAAAATAAGCAACAAATTCTTGCCTTATTAATGCAATTAACGATTAATTACTATTTTTGCAGTAAAAAAGGTCTTGTTTAACTTTTTTGTAGGAGTAAGACTTTGCCTTGAATTTCAACGTAATTATTTTCAATAGTATTACTTCCAGCGAAAAGAACCAAGGGAAGTTTTCCTCCCAGAACGATGCAAGGAATACAGGGGAATCAATTGCAGACCGATAAATTTATTGTTGTTGAAAATAAGCATTAACTTTTAATATGTTTATCTTTATTCATTGCATACTTTAGAGTAAAAAATAACGTCATGACGTAGAAGCTGTGTTGCCATGAATTTTGACGTAATTATTTTCAAAACTATTGCTTCTAGTGGAAAATACCTTACGACGTTTTCCACTAAAAAATGGGAAAGGAATGCAGTAAAATCAGTTGCGGATCGATGAAATGACTGTTCTTAAAAATAAGCAGCAAATTGTTGTCTAACAAATGCAATTAACACGTTATTAACTTGTAACTTGTTTGCAGTCATTTTATCGGTGCGCAATTAATTTTACTGCATTCTTGCACCGTTTTAAAAGGAAAACGTCCTTTAGTATTTTCGGCTAGAAGCAATAGTTTTTAAAATAAATACGTCGCAATCAATGGCAACACAGCTTCCACGCAGGTTACATTAAAAGTCTAACTCCTACAAAAAAGTTTATCACGACATTTTTTACTCTAAACTATGCAAGGAATAAAGAAAAACCAGTTAAAAGTTAATAACTTGTTAATTGCATTAGTTATACAACAATTTGTTGCTTATTTTCAACATTAATCATTTTATCGGTACGCAATTGATTTTACTGCATTCTTTGCATAATATTAAGAGGAAAACGTCTTTTGGTATTTTTCACTAGAAGCAATACTTTCTAAAATAATCACGTCGAAATCCGTTGCGACTCAACACCCACGCAGATAACTCTAAAAGTCTTATCCCTACTAAAAAGTTTAACAGGACCTTTTTCACTTTAAACTATGCAAGGAATAAATAAATATAAGTTAAAAGTTAATAACTTGTTAATTGCATTAGTTAGACAACAATTTGTTGCTTATTTTCAACAACAATCATTTTATCGGTACGAAATTGATTTTACTGCATTCGTTGCACAATTTGAGGAGAAAAATGTCCTTTAGTATTTTTCACTAGAAGTAATACTTTTGGAAATAATCACGTTGAAATCGGTTGCGACTCAACACCCACGCAGATTACTTTAAAAGTCTTATCCCTACTAAAAAGTTTAACAGGACCTTTTTCACTTTAAACTATGCAGGTTATAAATAAATACAAGTTAAAAGTCAATAACTTGGTAATTGCATTAGTTAGATAATAATTTGTTACTTATGTTTATCAACAATTATTTTATCTGTCCGCAATTGATTTTTCTGCTTTCCTTGCACCATTTAAGAGGATAACGTCCTTTGGTATTTTTCACTAGGAGCAATAATTTTGGAAATAATAATTTCGAAATCGGTTGCGACACAACACCCAGGCAGATTACTCTAAAAGTCTTGCTCCTACAAATAAGTTGATTACGACTTTTTTAAACTCTAAACTATGTAAGGAATGTAGCAAAATCAATTGCGGACATATAAAATAATTGTTGCTGAAAATACGCAACAAATTGTTATCTAACTAACCGGCAGCAGTGGACGTGCGGTCAGTGTGTGGCTTCGGCGGTCGCCAGAGTTAAGCAGCATTATTTGCGGTCATAACTTGGATGGGTGACCGCTTAGCCTTGCACTGGTTTGCGCGACAACTGCTGAGCGGGAGGCAGTTTTTCTGTGTTTGTAATGTATTCTCATACAGTAGAAATTCAATAAAAATAAAGCCAACTGTACCGGCCAGGTTTTCCGCAGTTTCCCTGTGCCCTCGTGCAAATGCGATACAGTAGTGCAATAGGATGAGTGGCTGCGGACCACACTCTAGAGGGGTCTCTACGACAGAACGGGGAAAAGTGGAGAGGGGAAACGTAAAAGCCTGAAGAAGGCATACGGAAGAAGCCGATAATTATTATCTAATTAATGCAATCAACAAGTTATTAACTTTTAACTTATATTTATTCCTTGCATAGTTTATAGTGAAAAAGGTCCTGTTAAACTTTTTTGTAGGTGTAAGACTTTTAGAGTTATCTGCGTGGGTGTTGAGTCGCAAAGGATTTCGACGTGATTATTTTCGAAAGTATTGCTTCTAGTGAAAAATACCAAAAGACCTTTTCCTCTTAATATTGTGCAAGGAATGCAGTAAAATCAATTGCGTACCGATAAAATGATTGTTGTTCAAAATAAGCAACAAATTGTTGTCTAACTAATGCAATCAACAAGTTATTAACTTTTAACTTATATTTATTTATTCCTCGCATAGTTTAAAGTGAAAAAGTTCCTGTTAAACTTTTTTGTAGGGATAAAACTTTTAGAGTTATCTGCGTGGGTGTTGAGTCGCAACCGATTTCAACGTGATTATTTTCAAAAGTATTACTTCTAGTGAAAAATATTAAAGGATATTTTTCTCCTGAAATTATGCAATGAATGCAGTAAAATCAATTGCGTATCCATAAAATGATTGTTGTTGAAAATAAGCAAGAAATTGTTGTCTAACTAATGCAATTAACAAGTTACTAACTTTTAACTTATATTTATTTATTCCTTGCATAGCTTAAAGTGAAAAAGGTCGTGTTAAACTTTTTTATAGGGATAAGACTTTTAGAGTTATCTGCGTGGGTGTTGAGTCGCAACCGATTTCAACGTGATTATTTTCAAAAGTATTACTTCTAGTGAAAAATACTAAAGGACGTTTTCTCCTGAAATTGTGCAACGAATGCAGTCAAATCAATTGCGTACCGATAAAATAATTCTTGTTGAAAATAAGCAACAAATTGTTGTATAACTAATGCAATTAACAAGTTATTAACTTTTAACTGTTTTTTCTTTATTCCTTGCACAGTTTAGAGTAAAAAATGTCGTGATAAACTTTTTTGTAGGAGTTAGACTTTTAATGTAACCTGCGTGGAAGCTGTGTCGCCATTGATTTCGACGTATTTATTTTAAAAACTATTTCTTCTAGCGGAAAATACTAAAGGACGTTTTCCTCTTAAAACGGTGCAAGAAATGTTGTGAAATTAATTGCGCACCGATAACATTATTGCAAACAAGTTAAAAATGAATAACCTGTTAATTGCTTTAGGTAGACAACAATTTGTTGCTTATTTTCAAGAACAAACATTTTATCGATCCGCAACTGATTATTCGGCATTCCTTGTATCATTTTAAGAGGAAAACGTGCTTTGTTATTTTTCACTAGAAGCAATACTTCTGAAAATGATCACGTCGAAATCGGTTGCGACACAACACCTACGCAGATTACTCTAAAAGTCTTGTCCCTACAAAAACGTTGCAGGGGACCTTTTTTACTTTTAACTATGCAAGGAATAAAGAAAAACAAGTTAAAAGTTAATTACTTGTTAATTGCATTAGTTAGACAATAATTTGTTTCTTATTTTCAACAATAATTACTTTATCGGTTCGAAATTGATTGTACTGCATTGCTTGCACCATTTTAAAAGGAAAACATCCTTTGGTATTTTTTACTAGAAGCAATACTTTTGAAAATAATCACGTCGAAATCGGTTACGATTCAACACCCACGCTGATTACTCTAAAAGTCTTGTCCCTACAAATAAGTTGAACAGGACCTTTGTCACTTCAAAATGTGCAAGAAATAAAGAAAATCAAGTTACAAGTCAATAAATTGTTAATTGCATTAGCTAAACAACAATTTGTTGCTTAAAAATAATCATTTGATCTGTTGAATTTTATTGAGTAGAAAAGCTCTTGTTGGGGTAAGACGTTTAAGGTAATCCTCGTGGAAGATGTGCTTCTATCGATCTTACAGTTTATTTTCAAAATTATTGCTTTCAGCAAAACAATACTAAAGGACGTATTTGTCTGAAAACGTTGCAAAGAAGGTAGTCAAATTAATAAAGAAACGACAAAATGATAGTTGTTGAAAATGAGCAACAAATTCTTGACTATCTAATGTAATTAGCAAGTTATTAACTTTTTACTTGTTTGTTTCTGTTAAGTCGAAAAATTATCTTTAGTTGGCATACTCGATATATCGATTGCTTCACTTATCGATACTGCGCGCGCATCATTGTTACGTGCTATAGCGTCTTACTACGATCTTTCAAAATCTTCGGGCAGTCGTTGCTCACTGGCCTTAAGGTTGTTGATCAACGGCATTAGGAAGGGGATAGGTGAGGTGACGTGCGGGGTGTGGGGTAGGCACGGCAGGCGGAGCGACGTCAGCTCACTTCGCATAGTTTCACGATGTATTGTCTAACATTTATTGTAATTTTTCTTCAAAAACACTTAGAACCCCCCAAAAAAGTTACAACGTCATAATCCTCATACTCCGCACTGTATAATATGCGTTTTTCATAAAGCTGGCAATTCCCACACGGAAGATATAAGTAAATAAATGTGGCCGGTGATGCCTCACGCTATATAACAAATGTATCTACGTGCTGTTTGGTGTCAACTTTAACGATCAATATCTCGAAAAAGAATGTTATAATCGTATTAAACTTTTTTGGCAGTCGATGAAGAAAACCTTCACCTATGCACTGTATAAATTTCGAAAAGCTGACACCATTTTTACTTTTTTGATCAACAACCTTAAGAGAAAGACATTGAATAAAGTCTCTATACTTTATTATATAAATGTACTCTTATTTCTCCTCTCTCCTCTATTAGTGAATAATCTCATTGGTGGCCTCAACAGGTTATGGGCCCAGACACCCTTACTGCAGTGTTTTATTATCGAGATAATAGAGAGAGAGAGAGATTATACAGAAACACCGCGTGTGAATCGCGGTAGTGTTATATTAGCCTCGTGTTTAGGATCGTTAAACCGGGCGGCCGTTACGTTTTCTTTTTCTTCTTTTATTTTGAAGTTTCTCGTGAAGAGAACAAGTGATTTTGTTTTTCTGCAGAAGTGAATGTGCTCGAACAAGAAAAATGCCATACGAGTTTTCGCCGCGTATGATAAAGAGGTTCGATGGTTCGAACTTCCAGGCTTGGAAGTTCCAGATTACCGCAGTTCTTATGGCAAATGAGATTTTTGATATAGTGGATGGAACGAGAATTAAACCGCCGAACGAGGAAGGGGCAAATGCCGCTTTAACGAAGACATGGATTCGCGACGATGCAAAGGCGATGGCAATCATTGCTTCTACGATGGAAAACGAACAAGTCGAGAGTATTATAGTTTGTACATCATCTAAGGAACTCTGGAATAGGCTGAGTCGTGTTCACGAGCAAAAGTCCGATACCAACAAGCTGGTTCTTACTCAACGGTTTTACGAGTACAGAATGTCTGCGACAGACTCTGTATCTCAACATATTACTCGTGTTCAAAATATGGCTAGACAACTTGTTGACGTGGGAGAGAGAGTTTGGGATCTTACTATAATGGCAAAAATTCTGTCGGGTTTGTCATCAAAATATAATAATCTGCAAACGGCTTGGGATAGTGTTGATCCGGGTAGACAAACGGTCGAATATCTCCAAGAAAGGTTGTTGAGGGAAGAAGCTCGCTTGAATTGTGAAGGTGACGCGATAAGTGCTCTAGCAGTGAGTGGGCAAAAGAAATCTAACAACAACGGATAGTCGAAAGAGAAAAAACAAGAAGAAAAAGTCGAAGAAGAACGTAGTGTGCTATAAATGTCAGGCTAAAGGCCATTACGCGGTTGAGTGTCCACAGAAAAAAAGTGAAGTAAACAATAACAGTGGACAATCGAGTAGTAACTGTGCATTTCTAGCTTCTACATCTGTGAAAGATAACGGCGCGAGTGAGTCGAGCAGTCGGTATCAGAAACCCACGACGAGCAATAAGAACGATCTCTTACGTATCGACGATCGAGAAGTGTGGCATACCGACAGTGGTGCATCTGCACATATTACCTCGCGAAAAGACTGGTTAGTTGATTTTCGTGCTACGAGCGGCGACACCGTCTCGCTCGTGTTACGAGCCAATACCACTCGTTTTTAGTATGAGTTGAACAGACTCTGGTTGGTCCGTTTACTTTTGCTGCCTAGCGAATAGAAATTCGTGTCTGAGGAGCGGGAAAATAATTATGAATTTAAACTACTCAATCGCTCAATTAAAACACAATTTAATTTAAACACTTTTAGTTTTAATAACTACTTCGATATTACAAAACACTTTTACAAAAATACACTAAATTTCATATTGTACCGCATATTTCAGCACATTAACTTTTATTTAATTTAATACACAGATATTATTTAAAACACAGAATTTATAAACACTTTTGTAAGAACACTCTACCGTACTTCGATGCGCGACACGAAGTACCAAATTCCGGAGCGATGTTAAAAGCGCGAACGTTGTCATGAGACTATCTCTTCGACGCCGTGACTCTTCGAAAATCTATTTCCTCCCCTAGAGATACAGTATTTCTGTGATTGGTTAGAAGTTAAGAAGTGGGGTTTTTAAGTAAGGGTAGAAGACGCGCGTGGGCCGAAGCGACTGAGGGTCGCACGGTCCCAGCGCGGGTACCGCGAGAAGGCCTGGAAGACTCAAGGGCCAGCGTCCTTCGTGACATGAAACAGAAGGGTCTTCGCGACTCGCTACGGACCTCCGGTGGTAGTAAAACATTTGGCGACCAGCTTCCATCAGCGTGTGGTCAAGTACCGAGGTCCGTGGATTGAAGATTTCTTTGTGAAAAACTCGAAGAGATTTATAGCTGTTCTGGCTAACGTTAAATTTGAGATAAGTCGTGTTCAAGAGAGGCACTTCTTTAATCCTCCTTTTAGTTTTTGAGTCACGTCGTTTTGAAGGTACTCGCATTTTCGTTTTTACAATACCTACACGTGTGCTGCAGAACTCCTTATCCTTATGCTGGTACTATTACATTACAATATTCAATTTATACAATAGCTAGATATATTCTGAAGATAGATGTATTCTTTCCTCTGGAACTCTTCAGATTATTAATGTTCTTGGCATTCGCCCAAGCTCTCGGGGAAACCAGAGTAAAACCCGAGAGAGAACATATTCTTAATTAATAGTATGTACACAAATATACAAGTAATTATCAATAACTATATACTAATACATATTATTTAATCTGTAGGTCTGTGTCAGAGTAACGGGCTGCTCGTAAACGGTTGAATTGATATTTCAAATATTGCGCCAATGCTGGCAGATACGTGCCGAGCGTGCGCTCGTCACACTCGTGTTACGTCCCAGAGCAGTTGGTGGATGTAGCTTCTCTCCTATCCCTAGCGGGTTCATAGACCACACAAAAGACCGAAAAATAGACCGATCGCTCTGTGCGCGTGTTCGACTACAGAAACGACCACATATAACGACCCGAAAACAGTTTTTGTCCCGGTTGTTTGCCGTTGTTGCGACTGCAGAAAAGACCAGAGATAAGACCTGAAATATTCCGAATGTGGTCGTTTTTTTATTCACTTGACCTCACAAGCAACCAGAAAAAAAACCGCTCAATCATCTGGCCAAGTCGTTTTATCGTCGATCCGATTTCGAAAATGACCTTTAAATAGTCCTGGCATGTAGCTAAACAGGTATTTTTTTAGGCGATTTAACCTCAAAGTCGACCATGAAAAAGTCGCGGGTGCATCCTGTTCTGGTCAATTTTTCCTTACTGGGACCAGCAAATCGACCAGGAAAAAGAGCGGTAAGTACCCTGGCGTGGTCAATTTTTTGGTCGATGTCGATGAAAAGATCGATATCTACTAGACCGGTCGTTTTATCGCCGAGTAGGCCCTCAAGAAAACTACGTGAAAAGCCCCGAGACATTGACAAGCAATGGTAGCTAGACCTAACAATACGTCCGTATTAATACAGACATGGAAATACGGCTTTTGGCCGGATTCTTTAAAAGAACAAACTAATTCTCAAACATCTTATACAAAATCTCGCTAGCTGAAAAAATAAATTTGTTACCCTACGGTGCTGTGTCTGCCAGCAATGAATTATACTGTACGTGAATTATCACGAAATCGCAATGAGTTATAAGTTGCGATGATTATGATTCGGACGATAGTTATGATTAAGTGATGGACGATCGTCCGTGGTGTCGGCAAGGAACCGAGATTAAAGCAGCAAACGCAGGGAGCACAATCCGTGAGGCTCGATAACCAAGACGAATCATGCCACGAATGCTACCTTTCAACAAACCTGATAATTATCCTGTATTACAATATAAATAAGGGTGGGATAAATAAGATGGAGACACACTATACCAATACCTAGTATCCTCGTTTTATTATTTGCCGAATATTTGGTTGTAGTTTCTTATAATTTTGTCGAGTCCTGTTATTGTGGAAAGTGTAGCAATGCGCTTTACCGTCCAGTCTCTTGCATCCTTTTTATTCGGACGTTCTACGAATCCTCTTGAGTTCAAAAGTAATTCGTCAGTCATCTCTACGAGAACTGTATAAATAATACGAATACAAACTTTGATCAAATTTTATGATGTTTATTGTTTACTTCGCATCATCTTTCAAAATCGAACAATCTATCTTACCGCAATATGTATCACTCTGGTATTCATCGAGCAAATCATTATAGTTCCATTCCGACTTTTCGAGAAGAAGGTTGTAAAGCTTCAGCGTCGCAATCTTTTCTATGTTCCATCTGTAATTTATTTCCACACTAGGCCGTATTCTGAGAAAATTCATACTTCATGGTGTCCGGTAAAAGTTCCGTCCAAAATTCGAGGATATTTAAGGCCATTTCAAGGACATTTTAGAAAATTTTAGACATTTTCAGAAAATTTTAGACATTTTAGGAGAATTGTAGAGACATTTTCAGAAAATTTTAAAGACAATCTAAGAAAATTTTAAAGACATTTTAAGAGAATTTTAGAGACATTTTCAGAAAATTTTAAAGACATTTTTAGAATATTTTAGGCATTTGCAGAAAATTTTAGAGACATTTGCAGAAAATTTTAGAGACATTTTCAGGGAATTTTAAAGACATGTTCAGAAAATTTGAAAGACATTACCAAAAAATTTTAAGACATTGCCAGTAAATTTAAAGACATTTTCAGAAAATTTAGAGACATTTTCAGAAAATTCTAAGCACATTTTCAGAAAATTCTACGCACATTTTCAGAAAATTTTATAGACACTTCCAGGTTGTTTTAGGACAGAAATAAAAATAGAAAAGAGTAAACCACGAATGTATACATGTTATTTTTAACGAAACTGAGGGACATATTTTTTCCGGTTAGTTGCTGATGATATTTTGAAATAAGATTAAATTTAAAAGCATATGTAAAATTCAAGGACACTTTGTAAAATTCAAGGACATTCAAGGATCTTTTAAGGACAGACAAAATTTAAGGACATTTCAAGGACTTCAAGGACTTCAAGAACCACTGGACACCGTGTATTTAATTGAATTTGTACATACTTGAACGATAATTCATCAGCGGCGTCGATTGATTTGTCTGATGGTACCGTGTACTTTTTAAAAATGTATTCCACGATTGCGTGGGAATAAATCTCTTCCGTCGGTATTAGAATATTTTTCATTTTGACACTGCTCACATCGTATTCGAGCTCCATCGACAGGTCGCACATGTACTTTAATATTTTAGTCTCATAGGCAGGATCAATTATACGGCACTTTCCTGGAACACGTTATGTATAAAAATAATTATTAATGGGGTTAATCTTCCACCGAATGGATACGAAAAGGCTATGTCCAGCGTCTCGGCTTTGCAATAGAAGATAATCTGTATTTCCAATATTACATTACGTTCGTTTCTTCAAAGATTAATTTGATATAACATTTAATTTTCTTTCGTAGACTGAATTCCATCAGTTCTTCGTAATTAATTGTGCAATACTGTATATAAAAATGCCCTTTTTCTGAACTTTGTACACATCGTGTACCTTTCAACCAGTATTTATCCCACGACTGTGTGTTTATTCAATGGCAAGAGGTAAAAATCTGAACCCTCATCATGAACATTACTATATGGCGCATAATTTTCTTATTTTCTAGATAAAAAACTTATTGTGACCCCAAATTATGTAAATCATTTTTCTTCCGAATTAACTGGGATTTTTTTGATAGTTTGAATCGAAAAAATCATTACATTTGATATCATAGATAAAATATGTGAGTAAATAGAAATTTCATATATCCATTGGATAGTTTTCATTTTATAGTCGTTCGTCCTAAGCATTAGAAAGTGAATGCTTTTTACCTTCGAGGAGCACGTAGCAATCACAAGTGAAAATTTTTTTCATCTCCACCTCCGTAAATTTCGTCTCATTCTTTAACTCCTCCCAAGTGTAACTATCGTCGATGTTACTGCCACCGTTGTACATAGCCGAGCTCAATTTTATTATGAGGCAATCAAGTACAATTGTAGCCCTCTTGTTATCCGAAGCGATGCTGTGGGATTTATCGTCATCGCTGTCAGATATCGATGAGATATAATTGTTCTGCACACGCTTGTATTTCTTCGGCTTCTGGGGTTCTTCGCCAAAGCTTTCATCGCTTGATGTACCTTTTTCCTTTTTTTTCTTTATCGGTTCACTGTCGTCCGATACATGGAACTCGTTGCTCCCTTTCAGTTTTTTTGTTGACCTTTTGTTGATTGTTTTTTGTTTTTTGGTTCCCGCCGTCGCACGTTTTTGTTTTTGTTGCTCCAAGTATTTATCGTTTTTCAATTTTTTTGACATGCATGCACGCACATTTTTTCTCGTTTTTTCTAGAAGTTTCTTATTAATCGTGTCCTTGCCGTCAAGAGTCATGCATATTTCTGTAATATAAAAATATAAACGAAATTCGTTTTCTTTTATATTGATCGAATGTACTTGAGGTAGCTATGTCTGTATGCTGGAGTCATAGATAGCAGCATCTATATGCCCTCGAAAATGTATTATATATTGCATTTTGGATGTGACAATGATACTACCAAAAATAATCGAGAATTTGTGAACATTGGTGCAATTAAGTTGACACAATTATTTGCAAGTAAATTATGTTCTCAGTGCGAATTTGACTTCATTTTTACGACGACATCTTGAAAATCGGATGACAGCTAGGTTAGATAACGTAATTTGGCCCGGAAACGTGTACTTTAATATTAGTTTACTTTAAGATGAGTGCTGTGACCTCATTTTTTTCTGAAACGCAAAAATTCGCAAACAATTTTCGAATTCGCCGTACTTTTGATCTTTCTTGTATCTTTGATCTAAGGATGTTAATTCTCGATTATAAGATTAATTTCGCTAATGCTCCCGTAAGTACCGTGTAAAAAGATCGATTTTCAAGTTCGAATTATTTATTCAATTTATCCGTAAGGGCCATCCAAATTTTTGAGAAGTAAAACGGAATAGCTCAATTACAATAGGCCAAAAGTTAATGAACATCAGTTCAATTTGCCTTCCTGACATAACTACCTTAACAATTATTTCGTAAAAAGCGGGGAATTAATGACATGATAGAGATTCGTCCAACCGACTACCCTTTTGAGTTGAGTTTTTCTTTCTAAAGGAGTTCTTAGAAGTTCCTGTAACTAACCACAAGCACTCAATGCAGCAGATTGAGTCAAGGGAAAGATTTATTGAGTATCCGTTACTACAATTGCTCTGAGCAATATACAAACGATCTTAACAAAAGTTAGAGTATGTAAATAACGTCCCTAACAGACCCAGCGACCGGCTGAAAGACCGAAAAAACGACTGATCGTTAAATGCAAAAAAACAACCGTTCAAAAAGCAAAAAATCGAGAAAACTATCATTGAAATTATTATTGTTTGGTCGTTTCTTGGTCACTTGGTTACAGTAACCAAGAAACGACCAATCAAAAATAATTTCAATGGTCGTTTTCTCGATTTTTTGCCTTTTGAACGGTTGTTTTTTTTTGCATGTAACGACCGGTCGGTTCTTCGGTCGTTTTTTGGACTGTTTAGGTCGTTTTCGAGGTCGTCGGGGTTGCTAGGGGTTAAGCAAGAATGTAAGTAAAAAGTTAAGTGTATTCATCATTGTAACCTTCCAAGTGTCAACTATATCAACTTGTTTAAGGTTAACATTTCTAATTATGGAAAAATGATGGAAAATAGTTGATTATTAAACGTACTTGTTACTGCACACTCCTCGTCGTCCGTTACTTGCCGATACCGATTTTCGTGTCGCGTTTCGACGGTCAAGTTGAGACGTTCTTCAACCGTCCACATTCCTTTTAATATTTCATTGACTCGTTTTTGGAGCGTGCAAGCATCGGCTGCTTTAGCATACGTATCACAGTCAATTCGGATGTCATCGACGACAGTGATCTGTTTAACAAACAATTTTAATAATTATTTCAGATCATCATGGTTATACTAATTCTAATTAAATGGATGAATTTATCATGTTTTATTTTATTAGATATGTAGCCGCTATGAGCACGCCCTCCCCCCTGCCCCTAATTTCAAAATGTTGTCCACATCCACTCATCCTAAATCACTGGATTGCATTTGTACGAGAACACAGCGACCCTGCGAAAGACCTGTGCCGAGATTGGCGGTTCTATGTTTTTAATCATCTACTGTATGAGATCACATTAGAAGACTCAGAAAAACTGCCTCCCAATCAGGTTGCCGCGAAAGCCAGTGTGTAGCAAAGCGGTCAACTATCCAAGCTATAGCCGCAAATAATGTTCCTCAACTCTGGGGACCGCCGAAGTTACACACAGGCCGCGCGTCCACTTCTGTTGGTTATATGATGATGTATATACATTTTTTCAAATGATTTTTCCTACTTTTCGGCCCTCTTAACTGTTCGCTCTGTGGTGGTGGTAGCACCTAACGGAAGCTGGATAGAACAGAGAGAGGAACAGGGAGCGAGAGAGACAGAGAGAGTGTATGAGAGGGTCTATACTTACGAATCCATCTTCGTTCGCTTGCTCTTGAACGTTGACTGTGCCGATACTGCATGGGTGATTCTTTCTTCCTTTTATCGAGGATAAAATTTTATTTAATTTCGGCATTAGTTTTGTCACACACGATGTGCCATGACTACTTTTCGTCTTTTTCTTCTTCTCTTTCGTAACGTTCTTGTTTTCGTGTAATTCTTTCGAGAGAGCTTCATTCTTTTTTTCCATAGCTTCACTTCCTCCCGAAGAATGCTTATCTCTTCTTGTGGTGTCAATTGTTTAGTCTCACCGATCTGTGGGTTGCCAACCATTGCAGTATTAGAGATTTGAATTGTTTTTCTGATCTTGGTTTGTACTTATCCACAGCGGTGGTTTTGTGGACGTTAACAATAAATAAGGAAGCAATGTGCAATTTTCTACCTTGTAGAATTTTAGTTATAAAAATGCAGATTCGTGAAGCATGATCTCGGGTGTGAGCACGTAATCACTTCATTCCAAACGCGCAGAACTGAGATCCTACTCAAATGAGCGAATGGAAAACTTTGTAACAAATATCTGGATGATTAATCGACTCGTAACATTGATTGACCAGTAATAATCGAGTAATTGTTAACTCAAACAAACTTTGGACAAATTCCGCCACCGTATTTAAACCACTAAAAAAAATTGTAGCCCGCTGCACTATTAATTACGCCACCGCCCTTTCGAACAACAAGAATATAAAAATATCAATAGCACTGTAATATGTATAAGCCATCCAACGTACTTGCGAGATAGGTTTCTCGGAATTGTTGCCCGCATCAGACGGTTGAATTCTGACCTTTGTCGTACAAAACATTAATTGCATATATTTCTTTAGTAGCGTGCGGTGATCATATATGACTCACACAACTGTTAAAGCCATCACCTCCACACGGAGAGGAGAATCTGATTAAATGTACCAGACGCTGTAAAATCTGAAAAAATTTCCTCTATGAGGAAGCAAAAATTGAAAAAAAATTAATTAAAGGGAAAAAAAATTCTGACCTACATCAAATTGGTGCCAAAAATGTTTATTTTTTATGTCGCATTTTTGAGAATTTTTTCAGATTTTTAAATGACGGCCCTCAAAATGTAAAAAAAAAATTATACATAAAATATTGAAAAAAATTGAATGAAAGGGAAGAAAACTCCTAGACAACATAAAATTAGTGCCAAAAATTTTCTTTTTTTGTGTCGGATTTTTGAGAATTTTTTCAGATTTTTAAATTACGGCCCTCAAAATTTTTGAAAAAAAATTATAGCGTACTCAAATTTGGTTTAAAAATTTTGCAAAAAATCATGAATGTTATTTTGAGTTAGAAGAATCATATAAAAAATTATGAAGCAAATCCACGAGGGTGAGGGTCACAGCCTGGTCGATTTGGTATGGAATGCCTCATATATATATTTTTAATGCATATTTTCCATGATACGGCCATTTGAAAAAAAAAATGGGCGTTTTTCAGTTCAATCATACTTAAAAAAAGGTTGCAGATACATTTTTTTACGAAATCGCGTATCTGCCTTTCATCTAACATTAAATGATTGTGTCGGATTTTCACGCGTTCAAAATCGTATCTAATAACTCATATAGTACTGCAACAAGTGTGGAGCCTCGCTTCGCAAGCGCCATAATCGCAAATTTTAGAAAGCAAACGGAACATATCCTAAGGGAAAAATAATTTTTTTTAATTATCCCAAGGGGCGGGAATAACTTTTACCACATAATTGACTACTTTCATCCCAAAACTGGCTAATATGTAACCAGTTTTCATGCAAATATCCAAACAATAACTATAATTGCCTCGTCTATGGAACAGCTTAAACATGTCACCGTGGAAACTTTGTACGCGTGCAATTTATTCATTTTGTTTTTTTACTCAAAATGTCAAAACGGCGTCGTATTTGTATAACTTTTTTTATTCTTTTTCATTTACAGTGTGTTGCGCCCCGAATTTTAAAAGGAAATTGTTCGGTCAATGACCGAACAAGTTCAATGCACGATTGGGCAATCTCGCGATTTCGAAAGAGCGCGCGACATCGCGCGCGGAATCGGTGTCATTCGATGGAGCAATTAACGCGGAAGCATTAAATGCATACGTACCAATTTTAGGCAAATTGGTGGGTATCAATCTGAAGTAGAGTCAGTCTTAATTGATTATTCGAATCGAACGGTTGGGCTCGAGTTAGACTCAAGGACTAGTAAAAGTCACATACTTGTATCGGGATAATTCGCGCAAGGAATTATCATAATTAATTTCATTTCAAATAAATATCTTTTTAATTTGGGAATCTCGTGGATTCTAATCCTTTAATCGGAAAGATCCCTTTATTTTATCTATCCGGCCCTTATCGCGACGACTTGATCACTCGTCGACCTTTTCGGGCACAACAATTTGGTGGCAGCGGTGGGATGCACCGTAAGTGAATCCCAAGAAGATATTTTTTGGAAAAAACCCAGTGTCAAACCCGACCAGCAGTCGTTGGGGCAAAAGACCTGGTGCGATCACACGCAGTCGTGAATCGTTAAAGGACGTCAGCAAGGTACCACTGACAGGAAGAGCCAACCGCAGGCCGTACGTCACAAAGGAAGGATCGACCACGCCAAGAAGGGCGTGACAACCGATCAGCGGGATACGACATCGCCGCAACCGGGGACCAACGTCAAGGACAACACTACTACGTGGACGACAACCCCGAAGCTCATCACCACACCATGATCCTGAAATGGTAAGTGCATGAGCCGAAAAAAAAATATTTTTCTCCAAAGCCAATAAAATTTTTTTTTTTAAAAAAGTGCTAAAGTCGTGGGACTGAGCCCGCGAGCCCAGATCTCTCGTTAACAAAAATCGAGACCCTTACCTCTGAATCGAAATAAGTTTGTAGCAACTTACGCCGATTCAAGGTATTAATTCGCGAAAGGCAGGAGGCCAGGTTATAGCCAACCACTGTCCATCATAACTAAAACTTTTAAACAAATTAAAAAAAAAAAATTTTAAGAATTTTTAAAATAAAATAAACAATATATAAAAGTCATTAATTACTGTAAACTCGCGGAAAAAACTGCGGAATACATGCCAGGCGATCAGGAAGAACGGCAGTTGCGAAGGGCTCATTCGCATGAGACAACCCTGCCAGGACAAGAGGTCGAAGCGGTAACTGGAGTAGAAGCCGCCATCGGGGATATCACCCTTCGAACTGAGGACGCCCTGCGGCATCTATCACCGGCAGAGGGACTACCTGAGAGGAAAAACTATCTGTCAAAGGGATTTGGCATAAATACCAGGAGAGGCACCTCCTTCAATAGGGCAGGCACAATGGCCAGCAAGGACGGCAAAGGAGAAGGGGCAAAGGCCCTAACAACCCCGGAAGTGGACGGGGAAATCGACGCCCTACTCAGGGCCAGCGGCTTGAGTGAGCAAAAAGGAGCCTTAGCAAGGGCAAGGGAGAATGCGCCAAGCCTTCGCACCGGGGCCAGGCCAAAAGAGGTTCCGTATCGCAGTCCGGAGAGGACACCGGAGGATCGCGGGGTCAGGCATCGGCAGTACCCGGAAGGAACGCCAGAAATAGATGACAGCGACTACGAGCTGCCCCCACCGCTCCGGAAGGGAGTTGGAATAAACTCCGGCAGGGAACCATATGGAGGGCGTGACAGGGGAAATAATCAGTCAGCAAGGGACCACGAAACCGAGAACCCGCACGACAGGACAGGAGCCCTCCAGGCACAGACAGAAGAGCTCCATACTCACCTGAGTCTGATAAGCTCGCTGCAGGCCAGGGTGAACGAGCTCACGAAGAGGATAAGCGGGCAGAGCGGAGGGGGGAGAAGTACCCGGCCGCCAGCAACATCCAGGAATCCGGCTGGGAGCCTACCAAGGGGCTATGGAGGGCCATTCGGGGAAGGACCTCCCGGAGGCCCACCAGGAGGCCCTACGGGACCGTTCGGAGGAGGACCGCCAAGGGATTCGTCCGGGTACCCGTATCGGAACCCTTCAGGGGGTGGACCCGGAGGGGTTCCGCCCGGCGAACCACCAGCAGGACGCATCTCCAGCAGGAACAGCCGAGGACCGAGGCGCCTCGACCTTAACCTCGCCCTAAAAAATATAAAAATTTTCGACGGCAGCGATGCAAGAAAATTGGACGGATTTATTCGGTCCTGTGAGGTCGTATTTGGGAGAATAGCAGAGGAAGATTATGACATTCTGCTGGAACTCGTGCTCAGCAGCAAAATCTGCGGAAGAGCAACACGAGAACTGAGGCACAAAACTATACTCACCGTGGAACAGTTAAAGGCCGAGCTGGATGCCCTTTACGGGCAGCGGAAATCGTTATCAGCACTCCAGATGGAACTGAGTTCATTGCGGCAAGGACCCGGTGAGGATGTAGCGGCGTACGCGGCCAGGACGGAAAAAGTCACCGTCGAAATTGTGGAAAAATTGTGTGAATCCATAGTACACGAGAGAGACGCTCGTACAGTGGAAGCCGTCACCCGAAGAACGGCTCAGGCGAATTTTGAGAACGGCCTGCACGGACAGGTGCAGATACTCGTTCGATCTCGAAATTACGCCACGCTCTATGACTCAATAGCTGGGGCCATAGAGATTTCTCACATGGTTCAGCCAAGAGGAGGAGTAGGCGGAGGATACCGCCACAACATCAACCTCAATAACAACGATAACGACGACAACCACAGCAACAATAACAACAACCCCAACAGAAGATCTGTAGCAGGGCAGGCCGGAGGGAAAAACTGCTACACTTGTGGGAATGCAGGGCATATCGCAAGGGACTGTGCACGTAAATCGAGTCGCGTGAGTCTACCTGTACCAAGCCCTAATCGGGAAATTGACCAGGTACAAATAGTCTGCACCTTTTGCAAATTAAAGGGGCACACATGGCAGGAATGCAGAAAACGCTTACGGAAGGAGGAAGAAAGAGGTCAAGGATCTGCTCAGCAGCACAACATAAACAGTAGTCAGCAGCAGAGCGAAGATAAGCGGCCGGCAGTCTGCATGGCCGCAAAGAATAGCCTCCCCGCTACTACTACTAATGCTGTTAAGCGTACGTTGGGAATGGTGCAGATCAACACTGTCACTATCACAGGTGAGGAAAGGGGAGTAAAAGGAGAAGCGATTGATAAGCGCCTGGAATCCATGATGGCCGCCGCGAGTAGTACTGCGAATACTACTACTACTACTACTAACAAGCGTACGTTGGGCAGCCTGCAGCTGACTGGGACCAGTGAAATCCGAGCACGCGATAAGGAGCCGCTACAGGTGCTCGAGGTAACGTTGCCTGCTGTAAGCGTGACAGCCAGCGATGTTGAATTGAAGAGTCCCACAACTGTGCGGGGGATACTGACCCTCAAGGTGGACACTGGGGCACTGCGTTATGCCCGCAGGGGGGTCAATTTAACATATATTTTATTTATTGGGATCGTTTGCCAATAAAGAGTTGGACTCAAGTAAATAACGCAAAGTTAAGAAGATTTATTTAAAAAAATAACAATATAGTGTATTACAATATCGAGCTCGTCTCGATTCTGTTACTTATGGGCGAGTCTGACCCAAGACCGACTGGTCACTTTGATGTTCGATTGAAGACTCCCACAGCTGTGCGGGGGATACTGACCCTCAAGGTGGACACTGGGGCACAATGCAGCCTTGCAAAATATAGTTGTGTGAAGTCCGATGCTCTAGTTGAGAATACAAACATTGAGCTACAAGGAGCCGAGGGCAGCAAATTCTACCCTATTGGCAGGGTCGAATTAACCATAGAAACACCTGAGATAGCGCTCAAACATTGGTTCTACGTAGTACGGGATGATATACCCATAACAGTGAATGGTCTGCTGGGTATGGAATTTCTAAAAATGCATCACGCGGACATTTTAGGAGGAGAAACCCTTAAACTCTATGGGCACGTCATGCCCCTGGTGGACGGGAATTCGAAAAATGTACTCGCCCCACATACAGAGACTATGGCATACGTAGCAACAACCAATAAACAAATAGGAATAATTCCATGCAAAGAAATAAATAAAGGAATTATAATGAATGCTCGCTGTACACCACCACAAGGAAACAATTGTGTATTTAGCCTCATGGACACTACCGAAGAGGTGGTAGTAGTAGAGCGCCCGGCGGTGATACCCGAGTCGGCCGAGATAGCGGGGACCGAGCACGGCACTCACACCAACGCACTGTGTGTGAGTACCGTGAGAAAGAAAGAGACAGAGCGAATGCAGAATTACGAGAGCAAGGAGGACGCAGCACGAGTCCCGAACAACGTGGGAAAGAAAGTGAAAAGGCGAGTAGCGGAACGCGTGAGTGGGAAGGCGACAGAGAATGTCGAGGAGCCATCGTTCCGCGGCACACACACACCCACTAACACACCTAAGTTGTGTGGATGGGGCGCGTGTGGTGCGGACAGCCGCACAAAGAGGAGAGCCGAGAAGACGGAGAGCGCGAAGGAGGACAGCGCTCACCCGTCGGCCGTGCGGTGCGCGGCAAGGGGGACTGCCTCTAAGCAGCGTATGGAGCCGGCGAGGGAAACAGAGCGACCGTGCATGCTGCAGAGCGAGGAAGACGCCGCTAGGCCACTACAGCCCGCTAATGCGAGAAAAGAAGTGGTCCGCGCGGACTACAGGCATTCAGGCGAGCTTGGGGAAGTGGAGAGCGGGGAAGAAGGCAGCATAGCCTATTCTCCCGGTGAGGACGAAGGCACCATGGTAAAAAACGAGCGTCGCTGCAACAGCGGCGTAACCTGTCCTTCACCGGAGGACCGAGAAAGATTGTTAAGGACATGTCATGATGCCCCTCTAGGTGGGCACCAGGGCCCCAAGAGGACCCTATAACGTATCCGTTTCTGCAAAACTGAGAAAGTATATTTTTAACAAAAATATACTTTCACAAAAATATACTTGTACCAAAAAATGTACAAAAAGTATACTTGTAAAGTATACTTCTAACAAAAATATACGATACAATAAAAATAAAAAATAAATATTTTAAACAAAAATATACTGTGCATTAAAAATAAAAAATAAATATTCTTAAACAAAAATATACTACACATTAAAAATAAAAAATAAATATTTTTATTAACAAAAATATTACTAAAGTTCAAAATAACTGGAATGAGTGGTTGCCGTACACTACGTTAACGTACAACACCACACCACACACAGCTACAGGAACGTCTCCTTACGTGTTAGTGTATGGACGCGAGGCTGAGCTGCCCACTGCAGTGAAACAGGAGCCGCGGTCCACCTACATACACGCAGACTACGCCAGCGAGCTGCTAGGGAGGCTACGAGCCTCGTGGGCAGTAGTCAGGCGTAATCTGAGCAACGCCAAGGAGAGAGCGAAGCAAGATTAAGATGCCAAAGCGAGACAGCAAGAGTATTGCGTTAGCAACCACGTACTACTATACAACGACACCGTACGACGGGGACGTTCGACTAAACCCACACCACTCTGGGAGCGGTACGTGCGACGTGGCGGACTTCCACACATACGTAAGATGTGTTAGTGCCGTACTGCTCTGCGAGCAGTACGAGCTATGAGTATGAGTTTAATTCTTTTCCTTACTGCATGCAACGGCCACTACGACCGTCCCCATGCGTCTAAGAAAGAAGAGAAGATAGGAAGAACCAAAGGAACGACAAGTAGAGAAAGAGCACGGATGCGCCAGGAAAGAGAGGCGGCCACGTGTTATAATGAAGAAAAGAAAGATAGAGAAAGGCACGGACGCACAAGAGGGGCGTCCACGTGCTATTATTGAGTGTCCTTATCGCATGGTACCGACGCAAGGGGCATCCTCATGCCTCTAAAATTCTTAAAATTAATCTACGACTACAAAATAAATTTAGAAAAAAAAAGATCATGCGTATTAGCAAAATAATAAAATATAGAGGAAGGAAGGATAGGGTCATCCGCTATCTATATCGCGGGGGATATCTACGAGCTAAATAAAACGCATAAGACATTTTTTTTGTTGAACAATCCCATCTTTTATTTAAAAAGAGCAAGCAGCTGATGGGTAGCTGCGGGGTGGGAGGAGTTACAACGACGTCTATTCCTCGTCGGTCTCATCGGAGGACATTTCCATGCACTCCTGAGACAGTGGGCGCCGGAGGGGGCAGCAGCCCTTATCACCCGCCGGTCCCTCACGGAACAATCTCCGTAGACCCAGGAAGCGGGAGCTGGACGGCGAAGGTCCCCAATGGCCGTCCCCCCAGAGATTAGCGTTATTTTCTCGCAATTGCCGCCGCCTTCTCCGGATATCGCGGGCGTAAAGAACGAAATGGCGGATCCAATCGCGCGCTTGGGGTCGACGATGGTCCAACCATTCAGCCTGGAAAAGAAAAAAAAGAGAAAAAATGATAAAATGATTATTTGGATTTTACAATTGGAACATGTTTAAGTAAAACAACGAAATGGTACTTACCAACATGCTGTTAAGGATTCCCCGGGTGTAGTCCTGGTCCGGTAAACGAGGATCACAACGGTAATGGGGCATGGTGATCGTTGAGGATTTCGCGAAGTTTGGAATTATAATAAGCAACGCGCACTCCGCGGTGCTACTTATTGTGGAAGTATGATAAGTAGAAGGGAGGAATTTAGCAAAATCAGCAATCATCAGATTGAACTGCTCGCCGAACTCGTGAATTTGGGTACAGGTTCTGCCGGGCCATATTAAGCACCGCTCATACCGTTGCCATGAGTACAAGGTATCAGGTGTCATCGTTCGTGGATAACCCCGGAATTTCCTTCAAAGAAATTGGAAGCACGTAGCAGTCGATTAGGCCAACAGGAATTTCTTGTGCATGTCGACAATGGATTTGAGAAATTGCAAAAAATTCGCGAGGAAATATCAACACCGGTCACCAAGAATGCACCATACGATAAAAAACCAAATTTAATAAAAAATAAATTTAATAAAAAGTGAATTTAATAAAAAGTGAATCGTGAAATCTTAATAAATTCAAGAATTCTGGCTTTGGTAGGCTCATGCACGGTAACCGCACTGACGTGAGAAACGAGGGCTATTTGCCCCCGTTCAATCTCACTCTTTCAAAAATCGACGAACAGTATTGTGCGCGTGTTAAAAAATGATAGTGACCAAGTAAACCTGGTTAGTGCTTTGCGAAATCCCGAGGAGTCGAAAACCCTCGGAACGCGTGTGAGACAAATAAAAAGGGGCACTGATAGAGACTATAATGAGAATCGCCAAATGTATCATAATGTGGGATTCTATTCCTTAGGTGCAATAGCCCCTATAGCCTTGGTCTGCTACGCGGTTTATAAGCTGTATCAGCTGAAGGAAAAACGTAACGCGACACCGGCAAGGACGACAGAGCCAGTGACCCACTCAGAGTCACCGATTAGCCTGCACAGACTCCCTGTGCCTCCGCGTGCCGATAGCTTGCATGCGGAACTACAAAATGCTTGTTCAGCACGGGAAGGTAATCCTCTACGACTGGCCTACCAGACCAAGGCTTGGCGAAAAGAAATTAGAATAAAAATAGGGAAATAATATTTTCATGTGTCGTCAATTCATGTCGGGAAATTAATGTGTTTAATTTGAAATAATATAAAAAACTTTTAAAATTTGTAAAACCGAGTTCAACCAAGAAAAATAGAAAATCAATTTTTCTTTTTTAAGGGGGGAGGGATGTTGCGCCCCGAATTTTAAAAGGAAATTGTTCGGTCAATGACCGAACAAGTTCAATGCACGATTGGGCAATCTCGCGATTTCGAAAGAGCGCGCGACATCGCGCGCGGAATCGGTGTCATTCGATGGAGCAATTAACGCGGAAGCATTAAATGCATACGTACCAATTTTAGGCAAATTGGTGGGTATCAATCTGAAGTAGAGTCAGTCTTAATTGATTATTCGAATCGAACGGTTGGGCTCGAGTTAGACTCAAGGACTAGTAAAAGTCACATACTTGTATCGGGATAATTCGCGCAAGGAATTATCATAATTAATTTCATTTCAAATAAATATCTTTTTTAATTTGGGAATCTCGTGGATTCTAATCCTTTAATCGGAAAGATCCCTTTATTTTATCTATCCCGCCCTTATCGCGACGACTTGATCACTCGTCGACCTTTTCGGGCACAACAAGTGCTTCACAACGCAACTTTAAAAAATTGTAATACCATATGTCGTGAGTATTGTGCATGCATGTTGAAATCAACATTTTGTTAAAGTTTTAAAAATTATGATGGTTTGAATAATTTTGTATTTTCCGAGTTTACCTCTTTGCCATTGAATAAAAAGTTTTTATCTGGTCTCGGACAATGACTCATGTTATATACTACACAAAGCTTAAAGTACATGACTTTTCCTTGTTTAAGATAATGTGCTACTGCTTGGTCGGTAACAGAAACTGTAAAGCATTGTTCGCAGCCACAATTAATCTTTTGTGCAAAAGACGAAAAGTATTGTTAGCGTCTAAGAAGTTTCCAGTCAGTAGTTCTCGCCTTTTATTCGTAAAATTAAAAGTGACAGAGAATAACAGTTCGGAACGATTCAGCGATCTCTATCGCACTTTTGACAATCTGATAAAGGCAGAAGACGTACGGCACATCACCATGAATGAGAATGACAGATGTTATAAAGAAACCGCTTAAAAATCAACTAGATTAATTTATCACAGAGGGACAAGCGCAGAACTTTCGGGAAGTGCGCCAACGAGTTAAATTTAACTCTGTAATTTGCCGCATACGAAATTACCATGCCTAACTGTATCACTGACAAGCTTTTTTTGTATTATTTCTACGAAAGGCGATCATTTCAGTGAAAATGTGCAAGAACAAAAATGCAAATTGCAACACTATGGTGCAAAAATAGGCATCACAGTGCAAATAAAAAAATACAATCCAAGGGTACAGACAAACTTGTAACTGCTGAAACTAAGGACCGTTCAAATATTCGTTCATATTATAAGGCGAGGCGGCAGACCACGCCCGATACTTTGAACTGCAAATCAAATTTCTTGTGTGCGAAAAATTTCTAGACACCCTTATCCGAGGAGCGCTTAGGGGGACTTGGAATGATCAGGGTGGGGTTTTCTGAAGTTCTGGTGATACTTAGTGTTATCAGGGGTGCATTTTTATACCGGCATGTTGTGGCGTAGGACGCGCAGTTTAAAGTATGATTTCTAAAGGGTTTGGGAGGGCTATTTTTTAAATATAAATAGCACACTCCTTGAAGTCACAAATAATACACCCATGACGGCAAGCAAAATGAGTAGTTCTCGTCCAATCACATGAAGAGAATGATATTTCTGATTTATATTTACTAGGGTCTGGACGAATTTTGAGATTGAAACCCCTCACATTGTTCGTAAATGAATGGATAAAAATTCTTTTTAAATACGAAATCTTTTTTAAAATATTTAACCCTCCCGACAGAGTACTGAATTTTGCCATTTGAATATGGGATTTCACAATACCTCCATTCATTTTTTTGTCGGGCCCTTACATATTTACCAAAAAATCAGTAACTTCGGAATATCAGAGACATGTATGTTACGAATTGTAGGTAGAAAAAATGAGTTAATTTTTTTACAAAATAATTAACCCATCGCACCGCATCTAATTCTAATACTATTTTTTATTCGTCAAAATGTCATAACATAAGAATTACCAGCGTCACGGTTGCTATTTTTTTTAGACATTTCATGCCAGTTTTTGGCGTATAAACGTCAAAACGTCAAAAACGCCGTACATAATATATGCGAACATTTTCATTTTCGTTTTAGTTTTTCACATTTTCATCAGGTTTTTAATTTTTTTAATTTATATTTTTATGTTTTCAGGGAATTATACGTATATATGGGTCATTCCACCAAATATCGTGGGGTTTGGAAATTTTTTTTTTTGGTATTTTCTAGTACCCCTCAAAAGAGGGTTCCTCATAAATTTTGAGATTTTCTAAATCACTGGTTCAAAAAATATCATTTTTTTAAAAACCCGGTCTTTCTTTGGTTGTTTGCTCATAACTTTCTTAATAATGGTCAAAATTCAATTATTTTTTTTCAAATTTTTTTTGTTAGATGGCCTTTACAGAAAAAAATACAAAAAAAGTATTCAAAATGTATTTAATCAAGATGTTCGAGTTTCAAGTTTTTAATCGTGTTTTTACAACTATGTGTAGCCTTCCATTTCCTTGGAGATTTTCTATTTTAAACTTTAATCCATCCTGCATTTCTTAAGCCCATTCCGGTAGTGGGCCTTCCATAATTACTATTTTTTTCGATATTCAAAAAAATAACAAAATAAATTTTTGAAATTTTTGAACCAGTGATAAAAAAAATCTCAAAATTTATAAGGAACCCCCCTTTGAGGGGTACTAGTGTCAAAACTCGGCACTGATAATAGTTTATAGCGAAAAATGTATTTTATGACTGGGCTTAAAAGTTGCAGGATGGATTGAAGTTTAAAATAGAAAATCTTCAAGGAAATCGAAGGATACACACAGTTTTAAAAACACGATTAAAAACTTGAAACTCAAAAATCTCGATTGAAAACTCTTTGAATATTTTTTTTCATTTTTTTTCTGTAAAGGCCATCCAAAAACAAAAATGTTGAAAAAAAAAATTGACTTTCGACCATTATTAAGAGAGTTATTAGCAAAAAAAACAAAGACAGACCGGGTTTTTTTTATTCGATCTTTTTTTAACCAGTGATAAAAAAAATCTCAAAATTTAGGAGGAAGCCTCTTTTGAGGGGTACTAGAAAATACCAAAAAATAAAAAAAATAAAAAAAAAAAATTTTCAAAACGTACGATATTTGGTGGAATGACCCATATATTTTCCCCGTCGTAGTAGAATGTACATATATATTGTAACACGGTAGATTTTGTACCAGCTCCACCCCGCAGGCTGGCTCGAAGGCCATCACACTCCGCCTATATTTTGTTTTTGGTATTTTAGAGCAGTATTTTTGGATTTAGTTTATAGAAATATTTTGTGTAGAAATCCCCCCCTTTACCCCCCTTCCCATCCCTAGTATGAATGTGAAATGAGTAATAGCCCCCCCCCCCGAAGACCATGGAGGCCCTCAAGGACGAGATAAGAGGCTACGGCAGCTTAGACAGAGTGACGTGGGGAGAGTGTGGGCTGGAAAAACCATCTGACCCCGGACAGCATCCGAGCCAGCTGATGAGTACACCCTGCACCACACGAGTAGCCTCCACACTCGTGTGGACATAAGTTGGAGTTAGCCGCCCGACTGGGTGGGTGTACTCGCACTACTAGGATCGCCAGCGGCACTCAAACGGCCCGCGGCGATCACTCCAGCCAGCTGTGCTACGCTGCCTCGCCACTGCACTGCTCGAGCGCCACTGACCAGCCACACTCGATCCGTTGATCGATGTCGAAGCTCCGTAGTGCTCGGGAGCCGACGAGTCCCGAGGATCGACGAGGGTCTCCGAAAACATCGAGGAAGAAGAAGGATGACAGTTGTTTATGACTTCGAGCTTCGCCGTCGCCGTGTCCTCCCGAAAATATTATAGTAAAGTTTGCGAGTCCTCGTGGGAGTTGTCCACAGGACTAGGATTGTGTGTGTGTGTGTGATAATTAGCGTGAGTAATTTTTATTTGTTCTGAGACCCCTTTTCCCCCTTTTTGCCCTGTATTTTTTAAGTCATTAGAGTTTGTATTTTTCATTTTTATATCGAGTCAACCGGCTGCCACCCCGTGGAGACCGGCACGTTTTCATTAGACTTAAGTAGCGATTATTTTGTGTTTTCTGCGTGCGAGGTAGTGTGGTGGTGATCGCGACTATCTCGGCGATATTTCACATTAATTTTCTTTCCCGATTTTATTTATATTTTTGCCCCATTAGCGAATATTCCCCTGCCACCCCCCCCCCCTTTCAGCCATACCGAGGTAATAATTAAGAAGCCATAGAGTTCGGGAACCCTTCCCCCTGAAATCGTCTCTCTTTTGGCTAGCCGAGTTACCCCACTTTTTGCCATATTTTTGTTATTAATTTTTCCCTATTTTGCCATATTTTTCTTATTAGTTTTTCCCCATTTGGCCATAGTTTGGTTATTAATCTTTTCTTTTGTCCCCGGTAATTTGCATATTTCCGCCCCTTGACACCCAGAGTCCCTGCCACCGGTAACCCCCACCATTTCCCCCACCCGACCGTGCTGGACTCTGAAATTTTTCCACCGGCTTACGCAGTACCCCTCCCCCCCCCAACGGTGCTACACGTCACGTAGCTGGCGCCCATTTAGAGTTATGGTATTGAGTTTTTCTTTTGTTTTTTTATTGAGATTTTTGTATTACTATTAAATCGAGTTTGGTTATTTTTTTCTTATAATTATTTTATTTTTCTTACGTCTTTTCACTAACCCCTTCCCCTCCTAATAAAAAGGGAAGCCGGATATAAATTGGCGCCCAACGTGGGGCCCGAAAAATTTCCCGCATTTTCCCCAAAATCGCGCCGAAATTTATCAGTTTTTTTTAGTGCTCACCTCGGTACCCTCCCCCCATTGCCCCCTCATAATATTTTTGGTATTTTATTTTTCTTTTCTATTCTTGTTTCTTTTTTTTTCTCCCCCGATTGATTTCTTTTTTTTTTTTGGTTAGTTTTTTTTGTTTCCCTTTTGCGTAAGATTGCGCCGCCCTCTTACCCGTGTTTTTTTTGGTATTTAGTTTTTTTCTATTATCCTATTCGTTTTATAGCCCAGCCCCTACGTTTATCCTTATTATTCGATTTTCTTTGCTTTATTTTGTCTAATTTTTTTTTTTCTCCTCCCCCCTCATCCGTTATCGGCCTTGCTGATTCGAGTTTTTTTTTTTTGCCCAAACCTAACCTCCCTTTTGCGTGATTATACGCCACCCCCACAACCGTGCTTTCGCCCTTCGAGCTCTTTTGTAATTATTTCTGGTATTATTCTTTTTTTTTGTTTTCCCTTCTGGTAATCTGACCCCGCTAATAAGATTTTCGATTTTGAGTTTTTGTTTTTTTTAGTTTCAGACCCGTGTGGGTTTCTTCTATTTTTTTTTTGGATTTTTATTTATTTTTTTTTTTTTTTTATTGAGTGCCCCTTTTACCCGATTCCGGGTATTGTTTCGATTTCTTTTCCGACCCTTAAGCCTTGCCCCCGTACCTTTTTCTTGATTTCGAGTATTTTCTTTTTTTTTTCCCTTTGTTAAATTTGACCATGGACAGTGCTAGCATGGCTAATGTCACTGGTACGTGGTCCACCCCTTCCAACTTACCCCCACCCTTGACACCAACCCCCCTGGTTAGCCCTGTTATCTGCGAAGGAGTTGCACAGCTCAGGAGAGATGTTACAGCCATCGAGAACATCTGCGACCTCCTACAGCTGTGCGACGATGCCGGTCTCAGTACCACCGGTTCCCAAGATGAGTTAGGTGATCGGTATTGGCGACACAAAGTCCGTGTCCTGTACCCCGAATTTTCCGTCCCCTGGGACCCTGCAGCCGACGAGCGCGGGGATGAAAAGCCCTTTACTACGTACGCTGCTTTGCGTAACCTTGACAGTTCCCTTGACAGTTCCGAGTATGCCCGCCTTTTGAGGAACATGGCCCCATACCCCTGCCCAGTGGCGTTTGAACCTTCCCCTGTATGTGACCCTGAAATTACCTCAGCATCGGAACTGTATCCCTCCGAGCTGAGTATAGAGCAAACCATCCCGGAGTCTGCCCCAAGACCACCCCAGCCAACCCACAGCCTTATTGAAGAACCCCCCTCCCCAACTTCGAGTGTTCCCGTACGCCCCTGTACCACCCGGAAGAAGAGGCCCCTCGATCATGCCCAGAAGTTAGTGTCCCGAGCATTTGGAAAGAGTTTTGAGGAAGGAGGAAAATTGCTCGCAAGGTGTGCGAGAATTTTCCGAATTCAAACCGCCAAAAAGCTGAAAGCTGCGGCGTTAGGAAGATCGAGTCAGTCCCCGAATATAAAGTCCCCACCCCAAGACCCACAAGAAAGATTGAGTCCTCCAAGTCCCGAAATTCATTTAGAGCCCACCCTGATAGGAAATGACCCCCTCCCGAGCCTTCCGTACTATTCGAGAATTGCCCCTACCGAACCCCGTACCTCCTCAGAAGGTGGTAAGACCCAAACCACCCCGTTAGTAGATCTTTCCGCCCCTCCCGTCACCCAAACCACCCCTTTAGTAGAGCTTTCAGCCCCTCCCGTCACGCAAACCCCCCTTTATCGAGTCAGCCGTTCCAGTGCCCCGGCGTCTTCTGAGAGTAGCCGGAGGGGCTTCCCTGGACCTGGTCAAGAGACCAGAAGGAACCATGGGAGGTCCCGCAAAGGCACTGGTTCGTGTTTTTTGAGAACGACCGCTTGCCGAAGCAGCAGCGACCGGTCTAGTTTTTTTGAGCCCTTTGAGAATGAGCGAGATCCCCCGAAGTCCCGTTGCCCGTCATCGAGTCACTCGAGATCATCCACGCCCCCCAGGACCCCAAATTCTCGACCCTTTTCCCCCACTGAAAAAATTTCCCCACTGATGGCGTATCCCGTGCCATGCCCTGCCCCGTGCCCGGAAGTCCCGGCCCTCCGGAAATTTTTAAAGCCACCCTTTTTACCGCAACGACCCCCTTCGCTGAACCACTCCCCGTATCGTCACGAGGAGTCAAGGTTTCGCCACCAACCCAGCCCACCAAGACCCAGAAGTTGGCCTGAGAGGATCTCGGGACCAACAGGACCCCAACAACCCCTTCGGCCTTTTTACCCTTCCTTCCCCACACCACCAGGATTCCAACCAGGGCCCAGAACCCACCCCCGGGGTCCCTGGAGCCCAGGAAGTCCCCAGGTGCAGCCCTTTTGGTCCAGAGAGACCCGTCCCTTATCAATAACCACCCCTCACTTCGTCCCTAGTCTTTTTGATCGCCCCGGCCACAGCCCTTTTGGTCTAAGGAGACCCAACCCCTGGTGAAAAGCCCTTTTGTGTTTTACAGCCACCCCCGTTTCCTTTTTCGCAAACCCTAGCCCCCAGACCTGACCCAATATTATATTCCCCCCTCTAACCCCATTTTGCGTACCCCTTGCGTTCCCTGCCAAACCCCCCACCCCCCCGGAGTGATGTGTGAATGCTCAAGTTTCCGAGGAATAACTTTCGTTTAAGCGGGGGGGAGTTTGTAACACGGTAGATTTTGTACCAGCTCCACCCCGCAGGCTGGCTCGAAGGCCATCACACTCCGCCTATATTTTGTTTTTGGTATTTTAGAGCAGTATTTTTGGATTTAGTTTATAGAAATATTTTGTGTAGAAATCCCCCCCTTTACCCCCCTTCCCATCCCTAGTATGAATGTGAAATGAGTAATAGCCCCCCCCGAAGACCATGGAGGCCCTCAAGGACGAGATAAGAGGCTACGGCAGCTTAGACAGAGTGACGTGGGGAGAGTGTGGGCTGGAAAAACCATCTGACCCCGGACAGCATCCGAGCCAGCTGATGAGTACACCCCGCACCACACGAGTAGCCTCCACACTCGTGTGGACATAAGTTGGAGTTAGCCGCCCGACTGCGTGGGTGTACTCGCACTACTAGGATCGCCAGCGGCACTCAAACGGCCCGCGGCGATCACTCCAGCCAGCTGTGCTACGCTGCCTCGCCACTGCACTGCTCGAGCGCCACTGACCAGCCACACTCGATCCGTTGATCGATGTCGAAGCTCCGTAGTGCTCGGGAGCCGACGAGTCCCGAGGATCGACGAGGGTCTCCGAAAACATCGAGGAAGAAGAAGGATGACAGTTGTTTATGACTTCGAGCTTCGCCGTCGCCGTGTCCTCCCGAAAATATTATAGTAAAGTTTGCGAGTCCTCGTGGGAGTTGTCCACAGGACTAGGATTGTGTGTGTGTGTGTGATAATTAGCGTGAGTAATTTTTATTTGTTCTGAGACCCCTTTTCCCCCTTTTTGCCCTGTATTTTTTAAGTCATTAGAGTTTGTATTTTTCATTTTTATATCGAGTCAACCGGCTGCCACCCCGTGGAGACCGGCACGTTTTCATTAGACTTAAGTAGCGATTATTTTGTGTTTTCTGCGTGCGAGGTAGTGTGGTGGTGATCGCGACTATCTCGGCGATATTTCACATTAATTTTCCTTCCCGATTTTATTTATATTTTTGCCCCATTAGCGAATATTCCCCTGCCACCCCCCCCCCCCCCCCTTTCAGCCATACCGAGGTAATAATTAAGAAGCCATAGAGTTCGGGAACCCTTCCCCCTGAAATCGTCTCTCTTTTGGCTAGCCGAGTTACCCCACTTTTTGCCATATTTTTGTTATTAATTTTTCCCTATTTTGCCATATTTTTCTTATTAGTTTTTCCCCATTTGGCCATAGTTTGGTTATTAATCTTTTCTTTTGTCCCCGGTAATTTGCATATTTCCGCCCCTTGACACCCAGAGTCCCTGCCACCGGTAACCCCCACCATTTCCCCCACCCGACCGTGCTGGACTCTGAAATTTTTCGACGTCGCCCGGACTTAGAAAATTTTCGACAGTCTTGGGACTTAGAAAATTTTCGACAGAGTCGGACTTAGAAAAATTTCGGCTCCTCTCGGACTCTGAAATTTTTCGACGTCGGCCGGACTTAGAAAATTTCCGACGTCCTCCGGACTCTGAAATTTTTCCACCGGCTTACGCAGTACCCCTCCCCCCCCCAACGGTGCTACACGTCACGTAGCTGGCGCCCATTTAGAGTTATGGTATTGAGTTTTTCTTTTGTTTTTTTATTGAGATTTTTGTATTACTATTAAATCGAGTTTGGTTATTTTTTTCTTATAATTATTTTATTTTTCTTACGTCTTTTCACTAACCCCTTCCCCTCCTAATAAAAAGGGAAGCCGGTTATAATATATATAAACGAGTTTATATATATATATATATAATAAAAAGATCTCGCCGCCGCCGCCGCCGCCGTGTCAAGAATCGAGGGACTTAGAATAATTCGGGCTCAGGGCTTGGCGGAAGGGGGGAGGGGATGGGGCGGGGAGGGGTGGGGTGGGGAGGGGAGGGGAGGGGACACCCTTCGGGGGGGGCACCCTTCGGAGGTGACACCCTTGGGTAGGGGGCGATTGCGAGCGCGCGCAGCGCGCGAGCCACAATAAAATCCTAGTATATATATATAAACTCGTAGAGAATGTCGTGTTTTACGCAGGCCAACGCGATTGCGAAACACCGTTCCATATGCACGCAAAGCTTTAAACCCCATTCCTGCACCTTATCAAACAAAATGTTATGCAATACTCGGCGGAAAACCTCTTTCTCAGCCTGTGTCACTACAACACTCGCCTTCGGCAAGTGCTACAACATGACGCCCGTGAGAAAAAGATTTGCCGCACTCGTACAATGATTTGCCTTTACTAAATTAAACTCAACCCCAAACTTGGTAAATCATTCTACACACATTTCTAAAACACGTAATTTTGCTTTCATACCGATATTTGGATTTCGGCTGTTTGCGAAGTCGACACATCTGTCTATTTTCCCTTCATTCGATAGTGCGTCTACGAGATGTGAAGGAACATTAGTATGTTCGAAAATATAAATGTCATTAAGGGCAGGGTAAAGTTAATCCGGCGAAAAAAAGGCATGTTTTTAAGATTTTTTTTTGGCGTAACGGATAGTGTTCGTTTATTGAAAAATTTACATATAATAAAGTAACATTTCAACAACATTTTCCCAAATTTTCATTGAAAAATTTTCAAAATTGAGCGAATGAAAATTAATCCCCGGAGCCGCCGCGAAAAAAAGGTGGTTTGCGGTGAGCATCATAACTCGCAACAAAATCATCTGAAACAAAAAAATCAAAATGCATTCGTTAAAGGAGATGTTTTTTGAGGTAATGACGGGAGGTTTTTTTTTCGATTTTTCGATTTTTCGTAGCACTTGGAAGTCAAAACCCGATTTTCGCTTTAAAAAATCGGGTAATTTGTTGTTGAAAAATTAGTAATTATTAAAAAAAACAAAAAAGCTCTCGACAATACCTGGTAAATTATGTGAAGAAGTACTGTGCAAAATTTCAAAGCGATTGGTCCAGTAGATTTTGAGTAATCGTGCTCACGGAGTTCAAAAATGACAAGTCTCAGAAAAACGGTTTGAAAAACGCAGAAGAGTTTGGTCGCTTAGCGCTCATTGCACATAAGTTTGAGAACACTTCTCGATTGCATAAAAATCTGAGAAAATTCATGCATATTAACGGTACTCAAAAGATTAATTTTGCATAATAATAATTCTAAAATGTTATTAACAAAATGATGAAAAAAAAATATATATATATATAGACAACAAATTTCCCCGCAATCTAATTTTTTTTTCCTGATTCGTTCATTTTTCTGTATACGTATGAATTTTTTCAGACTTTTCAATTATCTTTGAATTTTTAGAAATTCAAAATAAAACTCGATAATTTTCTTATACTCACTGAAAGTCGTCGATGCCAGGTCCGTAGAGTAAACGACTTCCATCAAGATGATCGAGAGCATCTTTTTGCGTTTGTCTACGCAAAACTCTTTGTTCTTTACTGTCGTGCGCCGCTTGCTTCTCTGCACTACTAATTCGCAAATCGTCAACTTGTCGGGCCCATTCGTGAGAACTTGGCCCTGTACTGATTTGCATTTCTTCCATAAAGGCCAACAAAGCGAAACAACCTTCATTGAAAATACATGCAGCTACATTAGCTGCAATTTCCACAACTGTTGAGGTGCCACCGACTGACTTTGGAGAGATTCCAGAGGGTCCCTCATGGTTAGCTTTGCAATCACCGTTATCCACATGCTCTTCGTACCACGCTTCGTATTCGGCAGAATCCAATTTGTTTTTCCAAGTCTCACAACCGTGGTAGTAACTGCTTTTTACAAAAATGTCAAGTACCTTTCCAGTACAATATCCAATTAGAGAAGCAACGCCAAATAACGAAGAGGATCCTCTTTTTTTCCAAGTGCCGTCGCCTGATACAGTCAATTCTGACGTTTCTTCTACATTATTTGCGTCAGACATTGCTTTTTTCTCTTCTTGTGCAGCCGATGCGAAGAACTTCTTGGCCACGTTTTGTATAGCTTCACAATGTTTTTTCATATATAAATTATAGGCTGGTTTCGATAAGAAAGCACTCGCCAAATCCATTAGTCCGCAGAACTTATTACATCCGGCTAAACCTAAGCCCAACACTCGCATTACGAAAGCAAACCGATAATTGACATCGTATACACGACTGTCTATTCTTTCACTTGATGGGATGTAGTGAGACTGTTTACACTTTTCACATGTCACCTTGATGTTGAAACCAAGACCTTCTTTTTTGCATGTTTGGAATATCACTTTTCCATCACACTTCACACATTTGACGACAGTAGCAATTGACGAAAAAACAAGAACGAAATCTATCATTCGATAATGTTTTTGGATGTCTTCTACCACCACAGCGGGTTTATTTTTCATTTTTTTCGCTGACGCGCTACTAGCTACCGGTTCGTCGTTTTTACGCTTTTGAGGAGGCGCTTTTTTTTTTGGTCGGGACAATTGTCCAATACCACCCTTACGATATTCTCTGCTTATTTTTCGAGGCATTTTTCGAGGTACGAATACGAACGAAAACGGACTCAAACTTTTAGTGTGACTTGCTACTGCTCAGCACGGCATACAGCGGTCAACTGATGTATAGACTAATGTGCATACTTATATACACCATACCTCGAATATATATAACGGGACCGGAACAGGCCCGTTTATCAATAAATTTATTCGGGGTCGAAAAATACAATAGCGCGCCGCGCAGCTGCCGCCCAGGTATAAGACCCGCCTGGAGCAATAGACGCTCAAATACTCATAGCTTCGTCAATTTTACTCCGATCGACTTGAAATTTTTACACAATGTTCTTGAGACATTAGGCATTCATTTAAAGAAATTTGAAAAAATGGTAAAAAAAAAATTTAAATACTTTACCCTGCCCTTAAGGCATAGGATTAGTCATAAATGACACAATTTTTTGAAAACGATTCATTTGTTTCCCATCGCCCTTATTTATTGTTTGTAAAATAATGCCGTGGATGGTTAATAGTGGATCAGGTGTTGTAAATATAATAAATAAATGGCGTAGGCAGGAATTACATAACTCGAAATAAACACTTTAATTTTTACCCAAAAACTTCATAAAACACAACAATTAATTGAGTTAGCCGTTACACATAAATATCTTTCTTCTTCTTCTAACACTTGTACAGTCCGAGTGACAAAATTAGCCAATAATGCCAATTATGCCGAAGCCCACGTGCCACCACGTGTTGCTTAGTAAACCGCCCGTGAGTATGTCGGTGTAATTTACATAAACCCGCGTTCACTTAACCCGTACGTAATGTCTTTGCGCTGACCGTTTGAGCTACCCGGAGCTGACCGTTGTACACTTCCGAAAAAGATGAGGTGACCGCAAAGTAAAACTATTGCCGATGTGCGTACGTCCAGTTGAGTCCGTCCGTGCGACCAGTGCGTGTGACCAGTTGAGACCGTGCGTGCGACATGTTGAGCCCGTTAACGAGAACCGAGAAGAAACCGGCAAGCGAGTCAGAGACTCGAGAACGTTCGAGCGCATGCGCGGACTCTGAAATGCGGTTATCGGTGGTGTGCCCAGGCGGTGCTGCTGCCGAGCGGTTGATCGACCAACTCAGACAACAGTCCCGCTAACATTTCCGCCCGCCATCAGCGAAGGTCGCTGATGAATATGCTCCTGGTCTTCCGGTGGAGTGGTCCTTAAACACGAGAGCTTGATGAGTGGTCGGGTGAGCATGGTTGTTGCCGTCTTGAGCGTAGCCACCCTGGCATGTCCGTCCTTCCCTGGGTGCAGTTGTAGTACCCTCGCAAGAGGCCATTTACAAGGAGGGTAACGCTCGTCCGTGATTAACACGAGCGAACCAACCTTAACCTCGTTAGATGCATGATGCCATTTTGAGATAGACTCCTGCCGTTGCAAATAGTGAGCAGACCATTGACGCCAAAACATTTGAACCCGTTGCTGTATGTGCTTCCAATGAGCCAGCTTCGAAGTTTCCAGACTTGGGAGCGTAGACTCTGGTAAGGTGGTAATAGCACTGCCGATGAGAAAATGTCCAGGTGTAAGAGCTGACACGTCCTGAGGATCATCAGTGAGCGGTTCCAGGGATCTCGAATTGAGAATAGCCTCTATTTGCGTAAGTAGGGTGGTGAGCTCTTCGAATGTGAGAAGAGACTCACCCACTGTGCGTGTGAGATGGAATTTCGTTGACTTCACAGCAGCCTCCCACTTGCCACCCATATGAGGAGCGGCAGGGGGGTTAAAACTCCACTGGCTGCTGTCCTGTGAGAGGACCGCTCTGATGTAATGATGTTCTTCTGTGCCTTGCGTAAACATGCTCTGTAGAGTTTTGTCGGCACCTACAAAATTCGTACCGCAGTCCGAGTATATTGTGTGAGCAATCCCTCTTCGCGCTGTGAACCGTCGGTAGGCTGCGATGAATCCTTCAGATGAGTAGTCACTGGCAGCCTCCAGGTGAACTCCTGATGTGCTGAAGCAGACGAACACACAGATCCAACCTTTGTATGTTTTTGCGCCCCGACCCTTCCAAGTTTTGAGTGTGAGCGGTCCAGCGTAATCCACCCCTGTATGCAGGAATGGTCGTGAGGGTGTTACTCGAGAAACAGGTAGTTGCCCCATTAGCTGCTGAGCGCGGACCCCTCTTTGCCGAGCACACACCACACACCGAAGTATATGAGATTTCACCGGCGCTCTCCCTCCGAGAATCCAGCAGGCTTGCCGAATATAAGCCAACGTGAGCTGAGTGCCACCGTGAAGCGTTCGTGAGTGAGCATGTTCGATAATCATACTTGACAACCGTGAGTATCGAGGCAGAATTGCAGGATGCTTTCCTTCCTCACTCAGCGTCGAGTGTGTGAGACGTCCACCAACTCGAATGATGCCCTGCCCGTCGACGAAGGCAATCAATCGAGAAAACGGATGACCGGCTGGTGCTACCGAACCTGAGCAGAACACCTTGACCTCTGCCGAAAAGTACGCAGCTTGAGTAGCCCGGATCCAAAACTGCTTTGCGGTGTTCATATCCCCTGTTGAGAGGTCCATTGGTGGAGAGGTGAGCTGACCACGAAGCTTGAGTAGAATTTGCGGCAGATAGCCGTAAGTCGAAACAACCTTGTGAGAGACGATACCTTGTGGATAAGATCCCAATGGTACTCTACCTTGGGAGCTGCCACTAATAATGAAATCCCAGGACCCACTTCAGTTGCACTGAGTCCGTCCGCCATAGCAGGCTGAGCTGGCCATGAGTCTTCCGGTTGAGTGATCCAGGGTGGTCCCGTCCACCACAATGAGTGCTCGGTGAGCTGAGCTGTCGAAATGCCTCTCGAGGCACAATCCGCCGGATTACTAGTGCCAGGAACATGCCACCACTTAGCCTGCGATGTGAGCTCCTGAATTTGTGTGACTCTGTTCCTGATATAGTCCTTCCATCGCGACGGGTGAGACTTGATCCACATGAGTGCAACCTGTGAGTCCGTCCACAAATGAGTTTCATCCACGTTCAATCTGACGGTGGCTCGAACGTACTTGAGTTGAGTTGAGAGTAGCAGCGCTGCTGTGAGTTCCAACCGTGGAATTGTGAGTCTTTTGAGAGGTGCAACCTTTGTTTTGGAGCACACTAAAATTGCCCGGGCACCGGTGGACGGTGAGTTTACGGTTATGTAAATAACCGCCGACATAGCCAGTTGAGACGCGTCAGAGAAACCATGAAGGACGATGGTTGAGTTGCTCCATGTGTTAATCCATCGTGGCACTGAAATCCTAGCAAGGTTTGTGAGATCTTCTCTGAGCGTAAGCCACCTTGTTGAGATCTGAGACGGTAAAGGATCGTCTCAGCCGAGTTTGTGTAGCCACAGCTCTTGCAAAAGCATCTTCGCTCGAACAGTGACCGGTGAGATAAACCCCAGTGGATCAAAGATCTGAGCCACCTCAGATAGAATGAGTCGCTTTGTGAGCCGTCCAGAGATTTTTGAGAATTTTGATTGGAACTTGAACCGATCTTCCTGAGGATTCCAATGTATTCCAAGAACTGTGGTGTCGCAATCGTCCATGAGTACGTTCTGGTTTGAGATGCTTGCCGATGAGATTGCCCTGAGCAGATCCGGCTGATTTGAGTGCCACTTGGCTAGCGGGAATCCGCCCGCGTCACACAAATGGATCAGCTGTTGCGCAGTCTCGATGAGCTGTTCTACTGAATCCGCACCTCCAAAAATGTCGTCTACGTATCTGCCAAGCATGAGCGAAGGCAGTGCCAAAGGAAAGCGATGTCCCTCGTCCTGCGCAAGTTGTAAAAGCGTTCAGACAGAAAGAAAGCTGCCTTCATCCCATAAGTGACAGTGGTGAGATGATATGGTACTGGGTTGTGCTGGTCGTCCACCCACAGAATCTTCTGGAGTTCCCAATCATCCCGATGGACTTTAATTTGCCGGAACATTTTTGTGATGTCCGTAGCAAAAATGTGTTTATGCATTCGGATCCAGATGAGCACGTCCGGTATGTTGAGCTGCAGCTTCGCACCCGTGCGCATGAGATCATTCACGGAATAACCGGTTGAGGTTTTACTTGAACCATTGAATACAACCCTTAACTTGGTGGTTGCACTGTCCGGTCTGAGCACCCCATGATGCGGCAGATAATAACCAACATGCTTAGTCGTTGAGGCCTTAGCCATATGACCCAGATTCTCGTATTCAGCTAGAAACTTCTTATAAAGGTTTTCATATTCCTGGTCCCTCGCAAACTTCCGAAGCACTTGCTGCAAACACTGGTGAGCTGTACTCCATGAGTCCCCAAGTTGTGCAATGGATGACTTGAGCGGAACACGAACGATGTATCGACCGGTTGAGTCTCTCGAATGAGTGCGCCGAAAGTGAGCCTCGCATTCCTCCTCTTCCGCCGTGAGTTCATTAGTCACGAGTTCTGAGGGCTCCTCTTGAACCCAAAATTTGGTGATTAAATTCTGCAAGGCAACCTCCTCGTGATGAACTGAAGCAGTGTAAGTGGCGTGCATCGGGGATGTCGTTGCCTGAACCGGACCCAAAATGAGCCAGCCAAACATCGAAAGCTGAGCTATTGGCATGGTGGTTGCGCCTTTGATTATCCGAGGCCGGATGATTTGGCCATAATAATCAGCTCCAATGATAATGTCTATCGTTCGAGGAGTGAGGAATTCCGGATCTGCCAGGTTGAGATTCTTCAGATGAGGCCAGTCTTGGTAGGATGCCTCAAAAGATGGCAGAATTGATGAAACTGTCTTTAAAATGTGAGCTTGAACCGTGACTAGTTCCGCCGAATGAGATGACTGCAAATCAAACTGAGCTGTTCCGCGTGTATGAGTCGTCAGCGCTCCGCCAATACCAACAATAGGCATTGAGGAACGTCGACGGGGTAATCTGAGCTGTCCGATGAGCTGTTCAGTGACGAATGTGAGTTCGGAGCCTGGATCGATCAGAATCCGAACAGTATGAGCTGCAACCGATGAGATAACCTGAGCAACTGCCGTGGCGAGCAGTGTTGAGTTGACCAAATTGAGCTAAACCGCAGTGTGGACGATTGCACCAACAACCTATTGCGTGTCGACCGTTGTGCTGTCCTTAGGTGCGTCACGTTGCTGCACAGCACGGGAGCCATGGAGCATAGTATGGTGCCGTTCTTTGCACTCCGTGCATCCTTGGGTGGTCCGGCAGTCTCGTGCGCTGTGACGACCAAGGCAGTTAAAGCATAGACGCTTTTCCATCGCGAACTGTCGTCTTGCCTTCGGATGGAGAGCTCTAAACTGCGAGCATGTCACCACGAAATGGTCTCCTTTGCAACAGTCACAGACATAGCGCGTATCCTCCCCTTTTGCGCTGGTTGATGAGTGAGCTGACCCTGATTGTTGAGCTGATCCTTGTTTTGAGCTGACCGCCGAATGAGCCGTCCGTTTTGGTGGTGCACTGGGTTGACCACCGCTGGTGTATTCCACTCTTTCCAAAGCTCGAGCGCGAGCAGTCAAAAACTCTATAAGCTGTTTGTACGTAGGATACGTCTGCAGCGTACCTAGCGAGGTTTCCCAGGCCTCCTTCGTTGAGCGGTCCAAATTCCGTGTGATGTGATGCACCAGTATGCAGTCACCAAGATTTTCTCCCACCCCAAGAGATTCCAGAGCCGTATGTGCCTCAGTCACGGTTGTTATTAGCTGATTTAGCGCCTTGGCGTTCTTGGTTGGCATTGGCGCGATCTTGAACATCGCGTCAAGATGAGACTGGATGTTGAGCCTCTTGTTTTCATAGCGGCTCACCAGAACCTCCCAGGATGGTTGAAATGATGCACCCGTGAGCGGAAAACTTGTGATCAGTTGTGCAGGTGTTCCTGTCAAACAACCCCTCAAGTAGTGTAGGCGTTCAACGTCCATAATCGATGCTCGCTCCCGGATGAGACTGGTAAACATGTCTGCAAACGCTGGCCAAGCAGCATAATCACCGGGGAACGATGGAAGCTTAATCCCCGGAAGGCGAGCAACTTCGCGCAAATCATCTGTATGAGCAGTCCGTTCCGTGGGTGTGGGCATGAGATCTTTCCTGAGTCGTGCGGCAGCCATCTTAAATGATGAGTATGCCCGGCAGCACTTGAGATGCACTAAATCACGAAAGTACTCGTGATCCAAGTGCGCTGCTGGCCACACCGACGCCAGATACGAGTGCTCCAATTGAAAAAGTCGATGAACCTCTTCCGTTTGCTTATCGAGCTCTCGCAGCTCCTCGAGGGATATACCGGTGTGATCCGCGGGTAGTTGTTCCGAAAACTCCTTCAGGAGTTGCATCCGGCCAACCTGAGTTTGAGCCTTCAGATTCAATTCCGGTGCCAGCCTTGCTGGTGAACCTCCCCTTGTTTTCTTCCCATCAACCTTGTTGATCACGTCCACCGGAACTGCGAGCTGATCTTGTCCCACGAGAGCTGCCGAATCGTCTCCGTTGGGGTCTGACATGTTGAGCTGTCCGTATGCCAATCCAAAAAAACCAAAATAATTGAAAAACCGTTCCTCGTGATGAGCAGAACAAAGTCCGACAAATGTTCACAAAATTCGCGCACGAAATTATTGCGAGTCTGAGTAGACCGGGAACAACACTCGCGAGACAGTGGAAAAAACCCAAATTAATTGAAAAACCCGTTGCTCAAAATGAGCTGATCAAAGTCCGAAAATGTTCAAGAATTCGCGCACGAAAAATATTGAGAGTCTGAGCTGTCCAAAAATTGCACTCGCGACACAGTGAAAAAAAAAACCAAAAAATAATTGACAAACCGTCCCTCGAAATGAGCAGAACAAAGTCCGAAAATAGTTCACACAATTCGCGCACGAAAATATTGCGAGTCTGAGTAGACCGGGAACAACACTCGCGAGACAGTGGAAAAAAACCAAATTAATTGAAAAACCCGATGCTCAAAATGAGCTGAACAAAGTCCGAATATGTTCAAGAATTCGCGCACGAAAAATATTGAGAGCCTGAGCTGTCCAGAAAATGCACTCGCGACACAGTGAAAAAACCAAAAAAAATAATTGATAAAACGTCCCTCGAAATGAGCAGGACAAAGTCCGAAAATAGTTCACAAAATTCGCGCACGGAACTATTGCGAGTCTGAGTAGACCGGGAACAACACCCGCGTGAAAATGTCAAAAGGTTCAAAATGCACTCGCGAGACAGGGAAAAAAAACCAAAATTAATTGAAAAAACCGTTGCTCAAAATGAGCTGATCGAAGTCCGAAAATGTTCAAGAATTCGCGCACGAAAAATATTGAGAGTCTGAGCTATCCAAAAATTGCACTCGCGACACAGTGAAAGAAAACCAAAAATAATTGAAAAAACTTTCCCTCCAAATGAGCAGAACAATGTCCAAAAAAAGTTCACAAAATTCGCGCACGAAAATATTGCGAGTCTGAGCTGCCCAAAAAATGCACTCGCGACACAGTGAAAGAAAACCAAAAATAATTGAAAAAACTTTCTCTCAAAATGAGCAGAACAATGTCCGAAAAAAGTTCACAAAATTCACGCACGAAAATATTGCGAGTCTGAGCTGCCCAAAAATGCACTCGCGACACAGTGAAAAAACCAAAAAAAATAATTGGAAAAACGTTCCCTCGAAACGAGAAGAACAAAATCCGAAACGCAGTCCAGTTGCGAGTGAGCAAATGCAGCGAAGCCACCGAGAGTGAGAGAGACCGAACGATGCCGAACGAGAGCGGTGTTCTCGTCGGTGAGTGAACCACCAGTATTACTCGTGCGGCGAAGCACGGTTGCCGCCGCGCGCCAGGCGTGACACTAGTCACTATCTGTGATTTCTGTCCATGAAATTCTTCCCGTTTGAGCACAAACCCACCGAGTTTTATGAAGTTTTATGCAAATTCCGCCTGCCGTGATCCAACTATCCGGCTGGAAGGACCAAAATGTAAAATAATGCCGTGGATGATTGATAGTGGATCAGGTGTTGTAAATATAATAAATAAATGGCGTAGGCAGCAATTACATAACTCGAAATAAACACTTTAATTTTTACCCAAAAACTTCATAAAACACAACAATTAATTGAGTAAGCCGTTACACATAAATATCTTTCTTCTTCTTCTAACACTTGTACAGTCCGAGTGACAAAATTAGCCAATAATGCCAATTATGCCGAAGCATACGTGCCACCACGTGTTGCTTAGTAAACCGCCCGTGAGTATGTCGGTGTAATTTACATAAACCCGCGTTCACTTAACCCGTACGTAATGTCTTTGCGCTGACCGTTTGAGCTACCCGGAGCTGACCGTTGTACACTTCCGAAAAAGATGAGGTGACCGCAAAGTAAAACTATTGCCGATGTGCGTACGACCAGTTGAGTCCGTCCGTGCGACCAGTGCGTGTGACCAGTTGAGACCGTGCGTGCGAAATGTTGAGCCCGTTAACGAGAACCGAGAAGAAACCGGCAAGCGAGTCAGAGACTCGAGAACGTTCGAGCGCATGCGCGGACTCTGAAATGCGGTTATCGGTGGTGTGCCCAGGCGGTGCTGCTGCCGAGCGGTTGATCGACCAACTCAGACAGCAGTCCCGCTAACATTGTTGAAAAGTAGAAAATAAAGCGACACGAACTTCCCGATACCGTAGCAGATATTTTTTTTATCTTTGCGTTTTAATCTTTACATTAAATATCGTAGGGAAGTTCAATAGGTTGCCTGATTTTTCTCGCGATATTACAGCTGGTTGCAAACTTATCTAGAAAATGAACGGATCTCGTTGATTTTGAGTAAATTGTTTTCAGTTTGTATTTGCATCTAATATGACTCAATTGACGAAATTCTCCTCAAACTACGGACGTTACTAGCAGCCAGCGGTTGCAGCTAGGCAGCAATTAATATTAATATCTTTTTACTTCACTCGGTACAATAACGAATGCTTCGCATGCATAAAAAACTCATTTTCACACTTTGTGAAGTAACATTTTGTAAAATGCTCGTTGGACAGACTATTTCTTTGTCTCGTCAGAATAAGTGTTACCGCACTTGTATTGTAATATACTACTCCGTTGAATATACCTACTATTTCAAATCAAAACTTAAGTACTTTTTTTATGGCGGGTGTACTTTCGATAGTCGTGAGTACGGGTACAATAATGTAAAGGTTTTGATGAGTACGTTCAGTTTTTACGACAAAAAATCTTCCATGAGAAGGTAGAATTCTAAATATGTATTGTAGAACATTATTATATATAGGTTATGCACTTACAAGTGTATCTGTCGACGGTTCCTTCGCTGTTTGTAAATTGGCTGTGAAGTTCATTGCCATTTTTAAAGCATCGTTGGGCTTTGTTCTCCTTGGTGTCGGAACCTGAGGCAAATAATGTAATTTATTCATCGCATTCCCTAATAAGGTCTATGTCGAAATCGACAATTTGCTACAATTACACTTTAAAGAACAAGTTGAAAACCCATTTTCTTGGTTTGAATGAAGTAATTCAGAAAAAATATGATCTTACGATACGTAACAAATACAAGAAGTTTAGAAGTTTAGGTTGCAAAATAATAAGGATGCAATGCACTACATTGCTTTCTCCATGAAATAATATATAAATTAATTTGACCTTACTCACACAAAGCATGTATTTTCTTATTCAAAGCATATCTTATTATATGTTTGGTTTCTTGAAGAAATCAACAAGTGCCATATTTTTAAAGTCTTTACCGTTCCTACCCCTTCAAAAAAACCAAGTTTTACAGACGGTGATTAATCATTTACAAGATACTAACTCATAAATTCACATATTTATACACACAGCCCATTCATGGAAATATTAAGACAATAATACTCACATAGGAGCTTAGTGATTCAGGTGTCTCCTGACGGATCGGTATAGTCCTCTCAATATCTACGGTATTCACCGATTTGATTTTGTTAATGGCATCACTCGCGTCTACTGTTGATACGATCTTCGGTGGTACCAAGTTATCATTCTTGATCTCTTGTATCTTGAATCTTTGAGGTAGTTCGACATCACCGACTATTGTTGGTCTCCTCTTGGTTGGGTTCTCAAGAACCTGATTGAAAAAAAGTACGAATGTATTTTCAACACGAGATTTTTTTTTTTTACACAACATTTTAGTCGCGAAATTATGAGAAAAAGTGCGATGTTATGTTAGCGATACATACTACATTGATAGATGTCTTCATCATCATAATGTCCCTTGACTACAAAGCGGTGAGGAGTTTTTAATATTTACTACGCGACGATAATTACTTTTATTGTATTCTCAATCGAAAAAAAAGCCTGATACAACTCACGCCTAAATACATCAAGGGATTATGATCTGACGATACGTAACAAATATAAGTTTAAAAGTTTAGGTTGCAAAATAATAAGGATGCAGTGCGCTCCATTGCTTTCTCTTATAATTTTCTATGGTTTATCAAGCCACAGCTATGAAATAATATGTAAATTAATTTGACCTTACTCACACAAAGCATGTATTTTCTTATTCAAAGCCTATCTTATTACATGTTTGGTTTCTTGAAAAAATCAACAAGCCCCATATTTTTAAAGTCTTTACCGTTCCCACCCCTTTAAAAAAAACAAGTTTTACAGACGGTGATTAATCATTTACAAGATACTAACTCATAAATTCACATATTTATACATACAGACATTCATGGAAATATTAAGACAATAATACTTACATAGGAGCTTAGTGATTCAGGTGTCTCCTGACGGGTCGGTATAGTCATCGCAATATCTACGATATTCACCGATTTGATTTTGCTAATGCCATCACTCGCGTCTACTGTTGATACGAACTTCGGTGGTACCAAGTTATCATTCTTGATCTGTTGTATCTTGAATCCTTGAGGTAGTTCGACATTACCGACTATTGTTGGTCTCTTCTTGGTTGGGTTCTCAAGAACCTGATTGAAAAAAAGTACGAATGTATTTACAACACGAGATTTATCTTTTTTTTTTTTTTGACATAACGTTTCATTCAGTCGCGGAACTGTGAGAAAAGTGCGATGTTATGCTAGCGATACGTACTACATTGGTTGTATGGCATTGACATTGGCAGATGTCTTCATCATCATAATGTCTCTTGACTACAAAGCGGTGAGGAGTTTTTAATATTTACTATGCGACGATAATTACTTTTAGTGTATTCTCAATAGAAAGAAAGCCTGATACAACTCAGGCCTAAATACACCAAGGGATTAAGTTTTTTTTATTTATTATTTTTTCTTATGAATGCAAAGTCTGGAGTGCATCCGATATCGTGTAAAATGTTTTTTTTTTAACAAAAAAAATTACACTCAAATTCAATCATAAACAAGTGAGACGAGTCATATAAACAAAATGATTATCAATTAGCTGAATTTTTTTCCTAAGTCGACGGGCAAAAGACAAATAAATGTATCCTTCGAGAACTGGTGCGAAAGATTTTTTTGTCAACATTAAAGCCAGTTAGGCCAACTGGTTCCAATGTAACCTAGATTTAGGCTTCTTCAACACTGTACATGATCCACAACCAATTGCTCTTAGCAATTACATTATATGATGTCGCATTTTCTTCAGTCAGTCTTACTGCATGACTGCAGCAGAGAGATTCTTTTTAAAGGTACTTGAGGCAAAGTTAGCAACTGATTTTCAAAATGTCAAAATAATGTTGACATTTGAAGACACGTAACTCTTAAAGATTTATTGTTTTGAAAATCCCTCCCCTTGCCGGGGGAATCATGATGCTGCAAGAAAATAAGATCATAGAGATGGAAGGCCTTTTTGAAGTCTAAATCTTGTTTAGAAAGGAACCACTTAACCTAACTGGCTTTTATGTTGACGGAAAAATCCCTTGCTCCATTCCTCAAAGGGTATATTTCGTTACAATTTGTAAACCTACTAAGAAAGATAATGTAGCTAACTGCGGATAACTTTTTTTCTGTCCCTAGAGCTTGGCTGGTCTAATGATAGATAATATGCTTTTCAAGAATATGTTGGGATAAATAAAGTATGGCAATCGACGATTAAGTTTTCGATAAGCTTTCGTTCGTTTTTCATTCAAACAAGCACGCAGAGTAGAAGCTTGGACAGTATTTCCTCATTATTTTTCACTTTGCACAAGGCTTCCACTATGCGGCTCCTCACGGAGGTAGCTTCGTAAGAAGTGATAATACGAAAGCACTGGGCAAGATTCCACACTTTTTTTTCTAGAACTACAGTACCTTATCGCACACTAAATCATTAGGACGCTTGTCGCTGGTCAGCTTGAAATTTGGATCATCTTCCAGAACATTCAATAAATTTTCTAAAGATTCGCTGAGGCCATTCTCCTCAGAACACGCTGGGGAAGATCCAGATAACGGATCCTTTGTCTTATCCATACTCCACATCGAGCTACTTTGCGATAGGGGCAGGTACACCTCTTCCTGTAAAACAAACATCATAATTGGTTTAATATAAGCATTCATTATCTTAATTGTGAGATTTATTTTTTACAATATTTCTCGATTTTTGCTTTCTCATAGAAGAAGTTTTGTTTTCATGAAAAAAAAACCTTGCACATTGCTTTCTCATTATTTATTTAATAGGAAGTAAGTTTATCGATATTGGTTTTCTCAGGGAGGAAGCTTTGTAAAAAGCGAAAAATAATGAGGAAGCATGTGCAAGGTTCTACTTTGCATCTTTTTTCTGGATATGTCCACAATTTGACTAACTCTGTCCTACTTTATACATTTGAAAAACAAATTTATAGACAACACATACTCTTTCTTCGATGTAGGTTAAAGTACTGGATGAACTGGGAGAATCTATTCTGTTCATCGTTTGTGACTTCTCTCCATCGTTTATGTTATCATCGAAGTACTTAGCGATCTCGTCCTCGGTATTCTTCCTAGCGTTGAAATGAATGGCAGTTTTCTGTTTCTACGGAAAGTTCGAATCTTAATCTCGAAACCTCAAAAAGCGGTGAATTCTGTGTGGGAAGTAATGAGGAGCGCGCGGATTGGCAAACTAAGAGAAAGGCTAACTCTAATGGACGCATTAGTAAAATCAGGGGCATTGTAGGAAGTGAAGATATGGGAGTGGATTCGTTATGAGGGAACTGCAGGGCAAATTTGTTACGATGGCTATGGGACGTCGGAATATATCTTCGAAGCTGGTGGTTCAAAGATTGAGAGGTGAACCCTGGATGGAAATATGTAAATATTCTTCTAATTTAATTGTAGAGCTTATAAAAAAATCGCCATTGAACCAGGCGAAAAAGCAGGGGCTCCCTTTTGGGAAGGGAGTTGTAACAAAATTAAGTGTATATACTGTAATAGTTAGAATTTTATTTAATTTTAATTTTATCGAAACGTAGAATGTATACTTATAGTTACGAAACTAAAGGGGGGTCCGAGTGAGAGAATTTTAAGTTGCATTGTGACAATAAATGAAGGAAATTAGAAAAATGAGTTTATAAAGAAAGGGAATGATGTAAAAGGTTTAAGAAATCATACATTAATCAATACATTTTTTTACATCTACTTACTTTTTCGGCCTTAGTTTTTTGGACTTCATTCCGTATAGCAGCTTTGTACTTAACAATTTTCGTCGGACTCGACACGACATCCGGAGTATCGCTTGTTATTTTCGGCTTCCTCTTTCTGGCGCCTTTACCGCATGTAGCTGGACTTTCTGTTCATTTCTCTGCCTCACTGCGAGTACCTGAGTGATGGTAAGGTACTTAATAAAGATAATACGAATAAAGTAAGAATTAAAAAAAATTATTCGTGTGGAAGTTTCGGAAAACGCAGCGTCCTGACACTCCGAGTCCCCCTCCACGTCTGAGCGCAGGAGTATACTTGACGCCTGGGGTACCCCAGTATACTTGACGCCTGGGGTACCCCAGTATACTTGACGCCTGGGGTACCCCAGTATACATGACGCCTGGGGTACCCCAGTATACTTGACGCCTGGGGTACCCCAGTATACTTGACGCCTGGGGTACCCCAGTATACTTGACGCCTGGGGTACCCTTGAGCTCAGACGTGGTGGGGGACCCTGAGAGTCGGCACCCTGGAAAAACGGGAAAATTATTTTTTTCTTATATTGGAAGCGCCATCCGTGCCACTCTGATG
>OZ019974.1:29841298-29951298 GCA_963970395.1 Ephialtes manifestator | reverse complement strand
ATCGTTACTATTAATCTTTTCCTGGGTTACTAAACATGCTTTAATATAAATCACAATCCAGTATTGATATTTAATGCATTAAACTGTACAGAATTGATTACGAAAATTAACACTGATTTGACTTCGATAGTCTTTACCGAACCTCCTTAAATGTATTCTTTAAACTCTTCCGAACCTGCTACATTTCAGAACAAACAGAAACGTTGGCAATGATCTCGTGACAACAATGTCTCACGCCGCACTCAGAAAAACCTCAGCGAAGTCAGATGTCAAAGGATGTAAACATTGGGCCGCGTGGCAACAACGTCTCTGGCTGTTCATTGTGGCGCACTGTATTTTCTGCGTCCATGAGAGCGACAGAGAACGAGAGAACCGAGCGTGCGGGCCTAACATTTCTATATCGCTTAGACTATATATAAGTAGCGCAATAGAGAAAATGTAGTGCCATATAGTTATAACGCTGCTAAAAATATGCGATAAATATTTTTATTTAAGACAATATATTTTATCGATCGAAGACAAAGGAAAATTCGACAGAAAATGTTAAGTTTTGAAATCCTGCATGCGTTAAAATTTTATATCGAATGTTTTTAGCAGAGAATCACAATGCAGCCTCATTTTGTCTAGTATTAAATCCATTGTTGTATTATTCACCTACCTGCGGCTTCCGGCAATCACCTTGTGCGTCCACTATAAGGAGGAACGAGTCGCGGAACAATAATGTTGAAAAAGTATTCACGAAAACACTGTCACCGGCTTGCACCGGCTCTTCTTCTTCGCAGCGTGTGATCGGGCCTGCGCAGACCGTCGCCGGTACAATGATACCACGTAGAACGTGGCCGTATAGTGAAATTCCACTGCAGAGTGGTGTACCGGAGCCAACCACAAACAGAAGAAGAAGAAGATGATACCACGTGACTACCCTAGCGGATCTGAAGAACCGCAAAATAACCGAAGAGTGACCGGTCGTTATGGAACAAAAAATCACTCCAGAATAACCGAGAAGGAACCTAGTGACCGGCGGGTAACCGTAAAGTGAACCGTGAAGTGACCCGTAATGAACTCAATGTTCCGTTTCGGGTTACTATTCGGTTATATGATGATCTTTCAAATAACCGAAAAACAACTTTTAACAAACTGTCGGTTACTTCTGCGTTACTTTAAAGTTTGTTTTTGGTTAAAACATTGGCCCTAGCAAGTCGTGCCACCGATAAACAACCGCAAAAACGACTGACGTCGTTTTGTGCAAAAATGTTACGGCAAATCACTGCAAAACGACCGATATTATTTCATACTCGATCGGTCGTTTTTCGGCTAGTTAACGAAAAAACGACTGCAAAACGACCGACCTTATTTCACGTTCGATCAGTCGTTTTACGTTTAACGACTGTAAAACGACCGATCTTTTTTCAATTTTCAAAAAAAAAAAAAAAAAAAATTGTGTCGCTGGTAGGTTTCGAACTTGCAACCTTCGGTTTACCAATCGAGTACTCTGCCTACTCGGCTTCTCAGTTCGTTGAAGTATAATCAACACACGTTCCTCATAAGCTACCATACGTTTTGGCGAATAACTTATATGGAACATGAGTTTAACATGTATTAACGAACTGAGTGGCCGAGCAGGCAGAGCACTTGGCTAGTAATCCGAAGGTTGCGGGTTCGAGACCTATAGATGTGACTATTTTTTTTTTTCTCCAAATGCGATATTTCAGAAGCACGCACATATTTTCTTGGTCCGCGCATTTATTAATTTAATAATATTTAATTAATATTAAAAAATGAAAAAAGATCGGTCGTTTTGCAGTCGTTTTTCGGTCATTAAACGTAAAACGACTGATCAAGCATGAAATAAGGTCGGTCGTTTTGCAGTCGTTTTTTCGTCAACTAGCCGGAAAACGACCGATCGAGTATGAAATAATATCGGTCGTTTTGCAGTGATTTGCCGTAACATTTTTGCACAAAACGACGTCAGTCGTTTTTTGGTGAACTAGGGGTTAATTGCGGTAAAATTGCGGTGACACGACTTGCTAGGGTTACTGTCTCGCGCGGCATATATCTTTAACAAGGACTGCATCAGGACTCAGGAGCTGGAGGAAGCGCGGTTGATATTGAAACGATATGTTCAGCAATTCCAAGATATATTTGGAATAGAAAACATGAGATATAACATTCATCTGTTAACTTACTTGACTGATACGGTTCAAAGTTGTGGCTCTTTCTGGGCACACAGTACGTTCCCCTTCGAATCATGGAACAAAAAAATTATTGACAATGTAACGAGTTCGAATTCCAGACCTCTTCAATTTGCAACACGGTACCTATTGTATCGTTTTGTTGAAGGTTTAATTGATGATCCAAACGTCTCTCGAAGAACTAAGAATACGATCAGATCTACACTAAATGATGATGTAAGGGCAAAACACATCACGACCGAAATCTCTGAAGAACCATTGCAATTCAGAGGCATTGGAAACGTCGAGAACCGGCCAACGTGTAGTTGGGAATCTCAAGCTCTGCTTACTGCTGGATTTCAACCTGAAGTTGTGTCTTTCTATAAACGTGCAATGATACAACATAATGATTACCGGCGCCGTGAAAACACCACCCCAGCGGATCCGAGCAACCGTCATTTTCTGGTTGCTTTACGGTCACATACAAGTAACCGTCATTATGAGGTTCATTTCCAGTTGTTTTACCGTAAAACAACTGTAATATAACCGACAAAGCGACCGTTATTTTGGAACAAAAAAGAACCCGATTGCAGCTACAAAGCGACCAATGTTTTAACCAAAATCAAACTTTAAAGTAACACAGAAGTAACCGACAGTTTGTTAAAAGTTGTTTTTCGGTTATGTGAAAGTTCTTCATATAACCGAATAGTAACCCGAAACGGAACATTGAGTTCATTACGGGTCACTTTATGGTTACCCGCCGGTCACTAGGTTCCTTCTGGGTTATTCTGGAGTGATTTTTTGTTCCATAACGACCAGTCACTCTTCGGTTATTTTGCGGTTCTTCAGATCCTCTAGGGCAATAACAAAACGCGATTTTGTAACAAGTTTGTTTACTGCCAAGGCATCGGATTTGCAGAAATTTTAGAGTTGATCTGTTTTCATCACAATGACGAATTAATATGTGTCCTCCTAGTCGCTATAATGCCAAGTCTCGGAAATGTTTTTGGCGCACAGCATATTCAAAACGTGAAAATGTCGACAGGTAGAGCTTTTATCAATATCTCCGACGATACACTTACACCTGCGATAATTATCGAGATACACAACAGATTCCATGCTATTAAACTGGCGAATGTCTGGGAAACAGTTTAATTAAACATTATAGTTCCAAAAATCAGTGTGCAAGGATATATTACATATGTATATGATTACGAGTTATGAAAATGGTGACTATTTACGAATATTAAGAGTAATCACTAATTAATAATACTTTTTAAAGCAAGAGTTTAGAAACAATTAAAGTAATCGCATACGATAAAAAAATAATGTTGACAATACACCGTCGCTGTCTATAATATACAATGGTATAATGAAGTCAATTCCCGAAAGTAAATCTGGAAGGAGATCAGATATCGAAAAAACTTCGCAGCATTTGAAATAAGTCAAATATTAGTTCCAGAAAATGACGTCATCAGCAAAGTAAAAGACCGTTTTTAAATCCATACTCAGAAAACTACCTTTTCGTCAACATTTGATACGCGCATCGAATACTGATCAGAGTGTATGAAATGCAGAGGAATTACAATTCAATGAAGAGGAAGTTCAGAAGCAAAATATTTTCTGTACTACTGCATGGTCGCCTACGAATGAAATTTTGATTTCACCACATCTTTCTGCCTCACGCCACCGGTATTTCTCGGAGTCTTTCATTACGCTCAAGCCAAAAGAACTTGAAAAAATAGTTTCACAAAAACGAACAGTTCCGCTGACAGGAATATGGAAGTAGCATAACGAAATTCTTGACAGGTAGATAATAATTGCACTAAATATTCATTTTCGAAAAACTTATCCCCACATAATGAGAAAATAATTTTCAGGCTATACAAAGAAAATGTCTCCAAGTTCAAGTTTTATCATCTCCACCTAATATCCGAGTGAAAGTGCCATGATCAGGCGAGTACATAAGCGTCACTGCGGTATGAATTAATTGTCCCATTAAAAAAAAAAAATTATTTACAGTTATTTTCACATTATCAATCTTCACTATTCCTGCAGATGTCATGGACCCAATGGACTAAATTGAAGTCACACCGCCTGTTACCACATTCCATTCCGGTTCATGTCATAAATTGCCGACAGGTACAGTTAACCACCATTAAACCACCATGAATGGGATGCGAAGAGGATTAATTACCATGATGTACATATCTGTATTTGTTGACTTTGTTGTTATTAAAATCGTCAGGTCAGTTTCTTGTTCACGATCGCTAGCATGAACTGCCTCTCTAATAGATAATTAAATCATAACCAATTTGAGATTCGAAAAAAATTAATCGCAAAAAGAATTCTATTGGCATACATCTTTCACATCTGAAGGTCATGTTTTCGAAAATTGAACTGTTGGGCTTTTAGAGTGATTCTGTACTCAGCGATTCACGACTGTTTTTTTAAATTTGGAATCCCTCTCGTTAAAATCATTGTTACTTCTATTCCTGTACCGAAGCTCTTCAGATCTTATCGCGGAATTATAGTTACATCCAATTACGATCAGATATGAAATAATGACTGAACATAGTCAAATGTAAATGCGGATCTTCGAATAATAAAAAAAATTGCAATTTTGATTGTATTGTTATGAAATAAATCGCTCTCCACACTTCATACATATAATTAAATATTTTTCAGAAGACAAATCGATGCATGCAACCATAGATCCGTTGGATCTGGAATAGTGAAACACCAGCTAATACGTTTGACTTCACACTCATGAAAATCCAAAAACCCTTGGTCGTCTTTTCGTCGATCAGACATGGAAAACACCTTGACTAAAAACCAGTGTCGGTGTCTATATTTCGGTAATTTGTTATGTTAAATGGATGAAAAACGATAGAACTAGGCGACTGAACGGGTCTTTTTTAACCAGTCTTGAGATCTAACTTAAAAAAATGCGCACCAGCAGTATTCGAAGAGTTCTCCTGGCTTCGTTTTTTAAAAAATAAAGATGTACGCAACGAAAAATGACCGGTGCCTTGGATTCATTCATCAATCGTCTGCCTGGTCGATTGTCAGATTTGATTGACAAAGTATCGCGACCAAACTACTGAACTAACTGTTTTATTTTTAGTCGGTTTTGCCGTTTAATGGTCGAAAACATCGACCTAGCTAGGAAACTAACTCTGGTTTCTTTCTTAGTTGGTTTTCAGGTTACACGGTCGAAAAAAATGACCTAACTAACGATAGTGCAGAACTATTTGACTAGTCGGTTCTGATTTGAATCGACGATAGAACGACTTGGCCAGATGACTACGCGGGCTTTTTTGTGATTGTTTTTAAAGTTATTTTAATAAAAATAAAAAAAACCACCGGGACATGGATGTTTGAGGTTTGCTCTGAATTTGTTTTCTCAATTGCAGCATCTGGAAACAACCAGACGAACGAAATTCCGGGTCGTCTATAATGGTCAATTTTGTGTACGAAAAGATCGGTCGCTTTCTCGTTTTTTCGGTCCTTAACCCGTTTTTGAGGTGTGTTTAACGAATAAAGCGACCCAGCTAAAAAACTATCAGGTTTTTTTCTTGGTCGGTTTTGAGGTTAAACTGTCAAAATAAGCGACCTGGCTGGTAGTATTCGAAGCCTTTTTACCGGTCGGTTTATAAATTGAGTCGACGATAAAACGACTAGGCTAGAAAGCAACCTGGTCTTCTTTCCGGTTGTTTTTAAGGTCGGGGGAATAAAAAAACGACCAGGCTAAAAAGAAAACAATATTTCGGCTCTTTTTTGGGGTCGATTCTGTAGTCGAGTACATGCAAAACAAAGATCAGTCGATTATTTGGCCTTTTGTGTGGTTGTTCAGCCTATATCGACCGGCCATTTGGCCCGCTTTCGAGGTCTGTTTGAGGAAAAAAAGCGACACAGCTAAAAAACTATGTATCAGGTTTTTTTCTTGGTCGGTTTTGAGGTTAAATTGTCGAAATAAGCGACCTGGCTGGTAGTATTCGAGCCTTTTTACCGGTCGGTTTATAAATTGAGTCGACGATAAAACGACTAGGCTAGAAAGCAACCTGGTCTTCTTTCCGGTTGTTTTTAAGATCACGGGAATAAAAAAACGACCAGGCTGGAAAAAAACAAAATTTCGGCTCTTTTTTGGGGTCGATTCTGTAGTCGAGTACATGCAAAAAAAAGATCAGTCGATTATTCGGCCTTTTGTGTGGTCGTTCAGCCTATATCGACCGGTCATTTGACCCGTTTTTGAGGTCTGTTCGACAAAAAAAAGCGACCCAGCTGAAAAACTGTCAGGTTTTTTTCTTGGTCGGTCATGAGGTCGAACTGTCGAAATAAGAGACCTGGCTGGTAGTATACGAAGCCTTTTTACCGGTCGGCTTACAAAGTAAGTCGACGGGGAAACGACTAGGCTAGAAGGCAGCCCAGTCTACTTTCCGGTGTTTTTTAAGGTCACGAGAATAAAAAAACGACCAGGCTCAAAAAAAAAAAATTTCAGGTCTTTTTTTGGGGTCGATTCTGTAGTCGAACACGCGCACCAAAAGATCAGTCGATTATTCGGCCTTTTGTGTGGTCGTTCAGCCTATATCGACCGGTCATTTAACCCGCTAGGGATTGGTCATCCACGACCGCTCGCTCGTTGTGGATTCGCTGCTGAATTAACTATAGAAATAGAGCAATGGGACCGGGAACTTTTAAATGATCAACACTGTCTCCTAATGTACTTTCACTGATTTTACTGTTTATTAAAAACGCAATATAAGACAAAACTTAATTATTTTACGGAGCTAACTTTTACAAACTTATAACTGCTGCTATCGCACGAACGTTGGAATTCGGAAAAAATGCGCGAACATCAAAAATAGCAAACCACGCGTTACTCGAATAAAACGATCTTTATCCGTTGCTGGTTGCTCTCGAACTGACGCTCCGTCGTTTTGTTGACGCTTCGACGCTCCGAAGCTTTCAGAAAAGCGGGGGAAAAGTCGCGGAAAATTTAGAGAAAGTCCCGGCAGGAAAACGAGCGAGTGAAAAGGACCCACTTGGTCGCCAAATGTGGCTGACAAAAACAGACTCGCGTTCGCCTGTTGGCCAGGCTTGTGCGGACGCGCAGACCGAGCCCGCATGGCTCTTGAGTTTTATTGCAGGGACTTCCTCTTGCCTTTAATATATTGCTACTTGGCTTATGAATAGGCTGAAAATACAAAAGGGACGGAACACTGAAATACATGGGTATGAGGAATTTACAGAATGTGAACTTTTGTACGTATGTTTAAAAATACGTCACTAAAATACAATGAAGAAGAGAGATCGGCGAATCGTATATTCGCGCCGAACTCGCGAGTCGGTATTACAGCGCGAGTTCTATCGAGTCGGGGCTGGAGGGAGGTGATGGCGGTGCTCAACGCAACGCACGTCATCACACTCGGTGATGACGGTGTTTGTGAAGTGACAGGTGTAGGAAAAGTAAACATTGAGAAGTTTGTAAACGGCAAATGGTGTAACGCGGTGTTAGAAAATGTTTTATTGGTACCTCGAGTTACCAAAAATTTGTTTTCCGTTGGTGCCTGCGCGGAGAAAGGTTTTTCCGTAAATTTCGTAAATGACGAGGTTGTGTTATCGAAGAATGATGTTGTTCAAGCCACTGGTGTTAGACAATCTAACCGATTGTACCGGTTGTTTTTTCGGGTTCCGCGAATAGGTAACGAAGCAAATGTTTCGGTGGCAACTTTGAGGTTATGGCACGAGAGACTCGGTCATATACATAAACAAGCCTTGTGTGAGCTTGTTAAGAAGGACTTTATCAACGGAGTGACCTTGAAAGACACTTCAGACTTTTTTTGTGAACCGTGCCAAATTGGAAAGTCACATCGTTTGCCTTTTAAGAAGATAACAGATCGACCGAGTAAACAACCTGGTGAAGTGGTCCATACTGACGTATGCGGGCCCATGTTGGTTCAGTCTCTTGGTGGAGCAAGGGTCTTTGCGATCTTCAAGGATGATGCTACGGGGTTTCGTATGGTATATTTTCTGAAACATAAATCTGATGTTTTTGATTGTTTTAGAGAATATGAGCGTTACGTAGCCAACAAGTTTGGTCGCTGTATTACTATGCTACGCTCAGTTAACGGTCTTGAGTATTGTAACCAAAAGATGCACGACTATCTGGCAACTCGTGGCATCGTCATGGAGAATACGGCTCCATACACCCCCGAGCAAAATGGCAAGGCGGAAAGAGAAAATCGGACAATTGTCGAATGCTCTAGAACAATGCTTCAGGCAAAAGGACTTCCTACTTTTCTTTGGGCGGAAGCCGTAAGTACCGCTGTTTACACTTTAAGATGTCAGCCACATAAGGATATTTGGATCTGATGCGTATGTACACATACCAAAACAGTTTTGTCGAAAGTTTGATGCTCGCGCCAACAAATGTATTTTAGTTGGATATCAAAAGTATTCCTCAAATTACAGATTCTATAATCCTGAAAAGAAAACAGTATCCGTGTCTAGAAACGTGACGTTCTGTGAGCAGACGAGTGAGGAGAAGCGGGAAGTTTCACCGAAGACGACAACGGAGTGTGAATTATCTCTTGGAAATGTGGGACGAGATGTGCCAGCAGTCGATAATCCACTCGTTGATGGTAATGCAGTTGCAGTCGGTAATAACGATCTCGAAGCAGGAGTTCGTAATGTACCTCGTATCGATAACGTGACGGAACGGGACGATATACAAAACGCAGCTGAACAAGGAAGTCGACTGCAACAAGATACTGTTCGTCAACTCAGAGATAGAAGTACTATCAAGAAGCCGTCCAGATATGAATTGAATCTCGTCCAGTGTCATGTTCCGGAAACTTATCAAGAAGCTCTTTCGGGTCCAGAAGCTTCTTGTTGGAGAAAAGCGATTCACGAAGAACTTGAAGCTCACAATGTCAATAAAACTTGGACTATTGTGCCTAGAGTACCAGTCGGAAAAACGATTGACTCTAAATGGGTTTTTAAGGCTTTACGCGACGTCAGCGGCGATGTTTATCGTTACAAGGCACGCTTATGCGTACGAGGCTTTCAGCAACGCGAAGGTATAGATTACCATGACACTTTTTCGCCAGTGATCCGGTATGACTCGTTGCGCGTGTTTTTGGCAATAATAACACAAGAAGATCTGGAACTAGTTCAGTTCGACGTTAGAACCGCATTTCTCCATGGAGAGTTGGAAGAGGATATCAGGATGGAGGTTCCATCTGGTCTCGACGTTGGAGAAGGAAATAGTGATCGTGCTAGTGTTGTTTGTCGGCTTAATAAGTCCTTGTACGGACTTAAGCAATCTCCAAGGTGTTGGAACGCTAAGTTTTGTGATTTCCTGAAAAAGTTAAACCTAAAAGAAACTGAAGCCGACAAGTGTGTTTTTGTAGGTGATTTTGAAAACACCAAAGTGTATTTAGCACTTTTTGTTGACGACGGCTTAGTCGCGGCAAAGTCAGAGTCGGTTATTAAGAGAATAATTGAATTGTTAAACGAGTCGTTCGAAATTACTGTCGGTGACGGGAGTCACTTTGTAGGCGTACAAATTTGTCGCGACCGCAAACAAAAGACTTTATTGATTCATCAAGTCGCATACGCGAGGAAAATAATTGAAAAATTCGACATGTCGGATGTAAAAGGTGTTTCAGTGCCGGCTGATACACACACTGTTCTTTATCCGGTAGAGTCAAACGAGGAAATCGATTACGTTCCCTGTCGTGAAGCTCTCGGTTCCCTAATGTTTCTCGCGGTTGTATCTCGCCCCGATATTGCTTTTGCGGTTAACGCAGTCAGCAAGTTTTTAAATTGTCATAACAAGTGCCATTGGCAAGCTGTAAAACGCATTTTTGCGTATCTTCTAAAGTCGTTAAACTACGGAATCCAATATCAATGTAACGAAAAAAAGTACGAACGCGTTGGATATTCAGATGCGGATTACGCAAACGATATTCAAACAAGAAGATCTATGACCGGTTATGCGTTCTTTATGGCCAATGCTGTAGTGACTTGGTCATCTCAGAGGCAGCGATTAGTATCTCTTAGTACTACAGAGTCGGAATATATTGCTGCTGCTACGCCCTAGCAGATCGAACAGCCGTGAAAACAACCGCGAAAACCCAAAAAAAACCGTGTTTCTAACCCGGTCGGAATGAGCCACAAAACCAACCGATAATTCTTGTCAATCCAACCGAAAAACCAACCGAGCTTTCAAAAGCTCGCAGCTTGTGAATAGGTTGGTCCACGGGTTGTTGAGACTCAAGTCCAACCAGAATACCAACCGGCGCAAGAAGCAGCGACCGGTTGGTCTCTGGGTTGTGCAAACTCAGGTCCAACCGGAATTCCAACCATCGCAACCACCACCAACCACCGAATTGCAATTGTGACAAGTAGCATCGACTGGTTGGTCTCTGGGTTGTGCAAACCCAGGTCTAACCTGGTATTCTAGCAGTTCAAGCCACACTTAGAATTCGCGGTCCTGAAATTCGTCGTGGCGTGATATTTTTTAATTATCATTGTCGAAATCACGGTCCTGCTGGGAGTGTTTCTATACCCTAACGTATGTTGTAGGCTAGGGTATAACCGACAATAAAAATGATCCACGTCGGTATATGGGCGTAAGGTGACTTACGATAGCCTGTACTTATACATGGAACGGCAAACAATCACTTGCGAGAAACTTTTTGGCTCATTCGCCATCTAGCGGTCTAACTTCGGGTGCACGTGCGTCGGCGATGGTGAAGAGGTGGACCCCCTTCCTTTTGTCACGCGGAAACCCGGCTTAGCTCCGCTAGATGGCGAATGACCCGAAACGTTTCTCGTAAGTGATTGTTCGTCGTTCCATGTATAAGTACAAGCTATCGTAAAACGCCGTTCGCCCATTTATCGACGTGGGTCGTTTTTACTGTTGTTTATACCGTAGCGTAGAATATACGCTAAAGAAATCATGGCACGATGAATTTCAGGACCGTGAATTCTAAGTGTGGCTTGAACTGCTAACAAATCCGGTTGGACCTGGGTTGTGCAAACCCAGGGACCAACCGGTAGCTGCTTTTTGCGCAGGTTTTCGGGTTGGCAAAACCTGGCACAATCCTGAGACCAACCGAGCGATGCTTCTTGCGACGGTTGGAATTCCGGTTGGACTTGTGTCTCAACAACCCGAGAACCAACCTATTCGCAAGCTGCGAGCTTTTGAAAGCACGGTTGGTTTTTCGGTTGGATTGACAAGAATTATCGGTTGGATTTGTGGCTCAATTCGACCGGGTTGGAAATACGGTTTTTTTTGGGTTGTTCGATCTGCTAGGGCGGCTGCGAAAGAAGCCTTATGTGTTAACTTGTGGTATAGAGCTGGTCCTTGCCGTGCATGAGAGTTGGTGAGAACTCTCTTTCCCCTTTTTTAAATCGGTCAAAAAGGAACCCAGCTCTGTGGGGTGACCGACGTTGAGAGTGAGAGGAGAGGCGGCGCGTCGAGAAACGCGCGCGCGGTTTGAAAGGGGAGACTCGTTTGTTTAAGCACTCAGGGATGTAGAAAGATCACACATTTATTGTTTAAGCTTATTGGAAAATCGTACTAACAATCGTGGCTACCGTAACATTAATCGTTTAACTCGTGGAACCGTAAGTGTTCCCTCGTGAATACGTCCGTGGCGTTAATTCGTTTTCCGTCGTGCGGGTCGACGCGTATCCGCCTCGTTAGGCGACCGTCCAGCCACAACTGCCGAATCTCGTCGCGTATCCGCCGTCCTGATTCCCCACGCGCATCGCGGGTCGGCCGCGCCGTCGGTAAAGCAGGGCGCGTCGCTAACACTCGGTCATCCTGGTTGTCACCCGTCCTCGGGTGATCCGTTTACCTCGTACTCCTTCAACCACGCGGGAGTTTTCCGAATGCGTGTTGGCCGTCGTGGCTCAGGAGCGGGGGCGTCCCCGTCGTTCTCGGGTGGTCGAATCCGCTCGGTCAGCCCTGACGTGGGGGCTACGTCGTTCTCATCGGTCTCATTTCCGTTCGTCGGTACAGGATCCCCTTCTTCGTTTTCGGGTTCTGTCTCGCTGCTTCGGTCGTTGTCGGGCCCCTCGTCGATGGGAGGAGTCCAGATTTTCAGCTGGTCCGCGTGAGCTGTGGAGGCGTATCGTCGCCCCGTTTCGGTCTCTGCCAGGTCAACTACACCGTAGGTGTCGCCGCGCAACACCCTGTCGACGGTTAGTGGTCCACGGAACTTTCGTTGAAGTTTTTGGTTCTCGCCGGTCTGAATCGGAGCAGACTTCATATATACGATGTCGCCGATATTGAAGCGTACGCAGCGTCGTCGCTTATCATAGCGTGTTTTGTATCGCTCCTGTTCATTTGCGATCCGCTCGCGTACTGCTTGTTGGACCTCCTCGGGTAGTCGGTATGAGGGGCCTTCAGGAGGGTGGAGGTGTCTCATCCCTCCTTCATCGTGGCTGGGCGTAAAACCGAAGAGCGCTCGAAAGGGGCTCACGCCCGTCGTCTTGCTGGGCGACTCATTCAGGTCCCGTTGTACCATTTTGAGGCGTATATCCCAGTCCCGTCCGTCTTCGTGCTGTACGTTGGCTTGGATTGCTGGGAGTAGCGTGCGATTCAGCCGTTCGATCTGCCCATTCGCTTGGGGGTGGCGTGGAGAGTTGAGCACGTGCTCGATGCCGTGTTTCTTCACGAATTCGGCGAACTTCTTCGAGGTGAAGGCCGTTCCTCGATCAGAAATTATCCGACGTGGTGCGCCGAAGTCGAAAACGAAGTCTTCAAGCACACGAATAACACTGTTCACTGCCGTATCCCGTACGGCCTTTAGCACGACGTACTTCGTGAGGTTGTCGATTGCAGCGAATACATATTTATTTCTGCGCGCACTGGTGACGAATGGTCCTTCGTGGTCAATATTTATCGTCTCGAAGGGTCGTTGACCCGGCGGAATCGGGTGGAGCGTTCCCGCTTGCTTACCCGTCATCGCTTTTGACATTATGCATTGCAGACACGCCCGGACGTGGCGTTTAACGTACGCGTGCATGCCCGGGAAGAAGTAATGCTCCCGCATCTTATGCACCGTTCTGTCCACTCCGGCATGACTTTGCATATCGTGAAACCTCACGGCGAGGCTCTTCCGTAACGCTCGAGGGATTACATACTTTAATTCGTTGTTTATACGTTTATACAACAGCCCGTCGGCTACCTCGTAACCACAGACTTCCGATTTTTCGTGAGCGCTCCGATCGTTAACTCGTTTTCCGAGAATATCACATTTACGTTTCAATTCGTCGTCGGTGCACTGGTACACACGCACTTCATCGTCCGCGTTTATGACGGTATACACTGTGTTTTCGCTCGCATTCATTTCATCGTCGTCATTCACATTCTGCGCCGGAGTTCGGCTAAGAGCATCTACGTGCGCCATTCGCTCGCCTGGGCGATGCTCGATTTCGAAATCGTACTCACTCAACGTCGTGTACCACCGCACAATTTGTGGATTTTTCGTTTTATTCGCGCTCAGATAAACTAACGCTTGACAATCGCTAACCACCTTAAACGGTATGTTTATTAGGAACGTTCGCAGCCGCGTTACTGCCCAAACAATGGCTAATAACTCGAGTTTCGATGAGTGGTAATTTCGTTCGGCTTCATTAGTTCGCCGGCTTATTGCGTATACAAGATGGGTTCGACAGTCATCCCCTTCCTGGAGGAGCATCGCCGCTAGGCCTAACGCGCTTGCATCCGTATGCAGCTCCGTTTTTCGATTTGGTCTGTACAGCTGCAATATGGGACTTTTTCCGAGAGTTTCCTTAAGTTCCTTGAACGATCTATCTTGGGATTCGCCCCACGTAAATTCACAATTCTTTTTGAGCAATCTCGTGAGCGGTTCCGCGCGTTCCGCGAATTTGGGCACGAATCTTCGGAAGAAACTCGTCAGTCCCAGAAAGCGTCGTACCTCATGCGCGTCTTTCGGTCTCGGAAAATCGATTATCCCGCGTAATTTACTCGGACCGGGTTCAATACCGTCCTTAGAAATAACGTACCCTAGGTAGGTGATTCTGTCCATCAAGAACTGGCACTTCGGTAATTTTAGCGTAAGTCCCGCTTTGCGAAGGGCTCCTAAAACCTTAATTAATCGATCACGTAAATCTGGCCAATCTCTTCCCGGCAAGAGGATATCGTCGAGATAGAACAGAATCACTTTATCGCGTAAAGGTCCGAGGACACGCTGCATGAGCTTGGAGAAATAGAACGGTGCGTTCATTAGTCCGAAGGTCATTCGCGTGAACTCGCCCGTATCATCCGGTGTAATAAATGCGGTTTTTGCTCGCACGTCTTTCGCTAGTGGTACTTGTAAATACCCGTGTGCTAGGTCGAGCGTAATAAACGATTTAGCGTTTCCGATGAGTGCGATATGATCATCGATATCTGGTAGCGGAAAGTGGGTGCGTTCGGTTTGTCGGTTTAAGCGTCTAAAATCGACGACCAGGCGTGACTCGCCGTTCTTTTTTTTAACTAATAATACCGGGCTCGCATACGGCGAGTTCGTTTCCGTCGCAATTCCGGTGCGCTTCCACTCTCCGACAATATCTTTAATCACCTCACGTTCGTCGTTACTCGCTCGGTACGGCTTCGAAAATACTGGACGACTATTCGGCACTTCGTCTATGTTCATTTCGATTACATTTGTACAACCTAGTTCGTCCAAATTGTTCGCAACACAGTCACGATACTCGTTCAACACTTTCAACAAATCTTCGATGTTGTCTTCTCGTTGGTTTTCGCCCACGACGAGCTCCTCGCGTCGTATCGCCATCCTCGGTGGCAGTAGAGTTCTCGTTGGTAATTCCGAAATTTGATTGCAGCGTAACACCGTGCCCTTGCCCAGTGTCTGCGTGTAAGCGTCAAAGTTGATCGTCGGTAACTCATACTCGTAATCACGATCGGTGACTCGAATGAGTTGAATCGAGTTCGCTGGTAGCTGTTGCGAGCTCGTTGCGTCTACGTTGAACGTTGCGGCTCTCACTTCACTGGCGTTCTGGAGTCGCGTTGCGTCGGCGTCCGAAAAAGTTAATTCCCCGCCAACTTTGTGGTAGTCCACATTCGGTGCATCGGTAAACGTGCGACCTACAATGAGAGGAGTCGGTTGACTATTGTCCGGTACTACTCTTAGCTCAACCTCCTCTACCGTGACACCGTCAATCGTCATTTGCGCTCGCACGATACCTGGTGATGCGACTGTGAAGTTCTCCGGTCCAAAACTGCGTAGTTCTGAAGGACGAGGCTCCATTCGTAGCCCTAACTGGAGCGCCGTCGACACTGTAATTGTGCAGTCAGAGCTTCCCTGGTCAACTTGTCCTTGTAAGAGGTGAGTGTCGAGCCCCACACTTTTTAGATACTTAGCAAGCGTACTCTGACCGCAGGTAAATATTTGGTTTACCATTGCTGCCTGCGACGCTGCGGTACAGGATGCTTGGGTATGTCCCTTCTGCTTACAGTTTCTGCAAAAAAATTCACGTTTAGGCTCCTTGCACTCTCTCGATAAATGTCCGTACTGATTGCTGTTGAAGCATTTGAATTCGCCTGCTTCATTTTTCAATGGCAACTTGTATCCCGAACCGTTTGGTGACGGTACACTCGTTGAGCCTTGCGGCTCGGCACCTCTTGTAGTGATCAATGGTTTAGGTTTCTCTGTACTGGGCGGCTTACTCACTTTAATTCGTTGAATTCGTTGATTCTCGAGCTTCTCGTATGACAGAATGTCGTGATAGAGCTCCTCGTAACCTCTATGATCCCTGGCTGCCATTGCGTTGCAACAATCCTTCGACCATAACCCAATAAGGACCTGCTCTTTCGTTTCGTTGACATTAAGATTTAATTCGACACACAATTTTACCTTCGCATGGAAGTACGCCTGTGTTGACTCCTCCTTCGCTTGAGCTCGAGCTGTCATCCGTTGCCACTTGGATGCGAGACTTTCGTGGGTTACAAATGTACTCTCAAACGCCTCTCGAAATTCGTCCCATGTTCGTAGAGTGTACGCGTGCATTCGGTACCAATCACGCGCACCTCCTGTCAACCGCATCCGTGCGGTTTCCAGAGCGATGTTATCCGGCCATCTGTGCAAAGTCCTCATGCTGTCAAGCATGGTTAACCATTCGCGCGCCATCGCTGGTCTACCCTCCCCATCGAACGCATCAATGTTTGTCGACAGGTCGGGCATAACCTGATAACACAAACCTGGGTCGTTCCCTGGTAACCGGTTTCCCCACTGTGCGTTCGTAATGAGTCTTTCCATCCACATGTCTCGGCGTCGATTTTCCTCCATCATTAAACGCAGCATGTCGTTGACATTCGGCTGTGCCTCAGTTGTAGGGGGCGGTGGCTGCTGGTGCCATGGCGGCGGTTGGTGAAACGTCCGTTGTTGAAATGGCAGAGGCGCCACGTGGCTTTGAAACCGAAGTTGATTCGGTAAATTACCGGCGTGATTCTCGCTCCCAGCCGTTGGTAACCACTCCTCGCCGGATGGTGCCCCATTCTGAGCTGCCCTCTGTTGGCCCGCCACGTTATCGACGGGAGGTAAACTTCCAAAGTCCGGCAGTCCCGCTCGCGGTGTCGATGCGTTACCGACCGTGTTTTGAGGAGATAACACTGGTGGTAACTGAAGGGATCGCCGTGGTTGGATGCGTGACCCCGCGTTATTCGAAATCCGACTCGAATGATTGTCCTGACGTGGATTACGTAGAACCGCTCCGGCTGAATCTCGACGTTCTTGTTGTTGTTGTTGCGTACCGCTCGCTACACCGTCTCCAAGCGGAGCCACTCCGAACGTATTATTGTTTGGACCTGTCGGCCGTGCCGGGTCGTCTCCGATTGCTCCGGCAGGCGTATGAAATAAACTCATGTTTACGTTTGCTTAATGTTCCTTCGCACACTCGTCGCTCGCGTTAGCACCCTGTGTTCACTTTTACTGTTTAGTCTCTTGGTCTGTGGTAAGCACCGTACACACACTGCTATTACCTTCGTCGAGCACACGGCGGAATAAGCACGCGCAATTGTAAACACAGAAAGAAAAATAGAAGAAAAAAAAAACCCGTTACACTGTTCGTCACGATCACCGCGCCGTAGGCGACGTTTGAATCCCACTTCTGAAATGTTAACTTGTGGTATAGAGCTGGTCCTTGCCGTGCATGAGAGTTGGTGAGAACTCTCTTTCCCCTTTTTTAAATCGGTCAAAAAGGAACCCAGCTCTGTGGGGTGACCGACGTTGAGAGTGAGAGGAGAGGCGGCGCGTCGAGAAACGCGCGCGCGGTTTGAAAGGGGAGACTCGTTTGTTTAAGCACTCAGGGATGTAGAAAGATCACACATTTATTGTTTAAGCTTATTGGAAAATCGTACTAACAATCGTGGCTACCGTAACATTAATCGTTTAACTCGTGGAACCGTAAGTGTTCCCTCGTGAATACGTCCGTGGCGTTAATTCGTTTTCCGTCGTGCGGGTCGACGCGTATCCGCCTCGTTAGGCGACCGTCCAGCCACAACTGCCGAATCTCGTCGCGTATCCGCCGTCCTGATTCCCCACGCGCATCGCGGGTCGGCCGCGCCGTCGGTAAAGCAGGGCGCGTCGCTAACATATGGTTGCGAAGTTTATTGTCTGGTACCGGACATCGATGTGAAAAAGCCACGGTTATTTTTGTTGATAATCGTAGTGCTATTTGTCTAGTAAAGAACCCAGAATATCACAAAAGAACCAAGCACATCGATGTTCGGTATCATTTTATTCGCGAAAAGGTCTCTAATAACGAAATCGAAGTTACTCATGTTCCTTCAGCTAGTCAACGCGCCGATATCTTTACTAAGCCACTGCCAGAAGTATTGTTTGTCAAAATGCGTGAAAATCTCGGTCTACGGCTTATATCGAATACTTAAAAAGCGGAAGTGTTAAGTCGATAAATTATCTTTAGTTTGGCGTACTCGATATATCGATTGCTTCACTTATCGATAGTCCACTTTTCGACCGAAAATATAAAAAAAACTGTAAAGTGTAATCAGCGGGTTACATTACGGAGTCACGTGGTCCCATTACCAGAAATGGAACGGTAATATAACCGCCTGTTTAAATTTTTCACCAAAATCCCTAGCGGATCCGAGCAACCGTCATTTTGTGGTTGCTTTACGGTCACATACAAGTAACCGTCATTATGAGGTTCATTTCCAGTTGTTTTACCGTAAAACAACTGTAATGTAACCGACAAAGCGACCGTTGTTTTGGAACAAAAAAGAACCCGATTGCAACTGCAAAGCGACCAATGTTTTAACCAAAAACAAACTTCAAAGTAACGCAGAAGTAACCGACAGTTTGTTAAAAGTTGTTTTTCGGTTATTTGAAAGATCTTCATATAACCGAATAGTAACCCACAATGGAACATTGAGTTCATTACGGGTCACTTTACGGGTCACTTTACGGTTACCCGCCGGTCACTAGGTTCCTTCTGGGTTATTCTGGAGTGATTTTTTGTTCCATAACGACCGGTCACTCTTCGGTTATTTTGCGGTTCTTCAGATCCGCTAGGGATCAATTAAATTTGCATCCAATCGATGCGGAATCGTTTGATAGTTAACAATTAACAGATAATATCGATTGATAGTCTACGGTGTGTAAAAAAAATATGAAAAAGCGCTTTATAAAGCACGGTCACCTGGCAACATAAACCGAAATCGATGTTTTGCGCTAAAAATAATTCAATGCACACGCAATTAATGCGGAATCGTTTGATAGTTGATAATTATCGTATGATAACGTTTGATTGTTCATAGATCGTCATCAAAAGAATTTAGAAAACTTTATGCGCTTCATAGAGCTCGGCCAGATCGCAGCATAACCTGAAATCGATTAAACGTATACGCAATCAATGCGGAATCGACTGATAGTTGACAATTATCGTATGATACCGTTTGATAGTCCACGGTTTGTCATAAGAAGCATTTAAAAAACTGTATGCGCTTTATAGGGCACGGTTACCTGGGAACATAACCTAAATATCACGTTTTGCGCTAAAATTAATTCAATGCACACGCAATTAATGCGGAATCGTTTGATAGTTGATAATTATCGTATGATACCGTTTGATAGTTCATAGTTCGTCATCAAAAGAATTTAGAAAACTTTATACGCTTCATAGAGCCCGGCTAGATCGCAGCATAACCTGAAATCGATTAAACGTATACGCAATCAATGCGGAATCGTTTGATAGTTGACAATTATCGTACGATACCGTTTGATGTCCACTGTTTGTCATAAGCAGCATTTAAAAAACTGTATGCGCTTCATAGGGCACGGTTACCTGGGAAAATAACCTAAATTATCATGTTTTGCGCTACAATTAATTCAATGCACACGTAATCAATGCGGAATCGTTTGATAGTTGATAATTATCGTATGATACCGTTTGATAGTTCATAGTTCGTCATCAAAACAACTTAGAAAACTGTCTGTCTTCATAGTGCCCGGCCCGCTTGCAGCATAACCTGAAATCGATTAAACGTACACACAATCAATGCGATATCATTTGATAGTTAATAATTATCGTATGATACTGTTCGATAGTCCATAGCTTGTTTTTAAAAAGATGTATAAAACTTGCAGCACATAACCTGAAATCGATTAAACGTATACGCAATCAATGCGGAATCGTTTCATAGTTGACGATTATCGATAGTCCACGGTTTTTCATAAACAGCATTAAAAAAACTGTGTGCGCTTCATAGGGCACGGTCAACTGGCAACATAACCGGAAATTGATGTTTCTCGTCAAAATGAATTTAATACAGTATGATTCTAAACCACTAACACATTTGACATTTTTTGTCGAAAGTACAAATGAAATCATCACAGATATCATCAAAAACTACAGATTCGTTGAGTATTAGAAAAAAAAGACAATGTAAAAACGATTAAAAAAATCGTAAATTCAGTGCTGCCTCATACATTCATAAAAATAATTATAATTAATACGCAAAACGTTTGCAGATAATCGTTTATCGCAAGTCGTTCATGTACCTTGAGACAAAATCTCCTCTTCTCTCTTTCTTTATTTAATATTTTCTTTGATCTATGCAATTTTATTTAGAATTTATATGTAGAAGAGATTTCACCCGGCGCGGCCTGGGTCAGGGGCTGCCGGGGCTCAAAATATTTTACTTTATTGTTGGGCGCCAATTGGTTTTAGAGGCCAATAACTCATTGATCTAATTGTTCGAAATACTTCGTCTTGGAAATGTGGTAGGGTTCGGTCTGGGTGACCCAAAGAAGTTGCAGAGACAATAGTATTTGTGTAACGTGAATCTACTTACAATTTTATTCCTCGTGGTACACAACACAGAATAGACCTCTCGCCTGGTCGAATACAAATTTGGGAACGCGTTTCCCGTCGATCGATGACCTTTTCCTTCTATTCCGGAATCGGACTAATATTTTTTTGTCGGACTGTCGGACGCACACGACCAATACTGATGCCGTGACGCTCACGTGCAATAACGTGAGAAATCTAGATCGACGCAACGTGCTCTCCGGCCTAAGATCTACCGACGAGTCTCTCGATATCGCTCGTGCGTCGGGTACCTCGAAAATCGATATTTCCGCGCCTGCGCGCGGCTCGCTACGTTTAGGTCTATTTTCCGTTGGCGCTGTCGCGCGAGACGTCGAGCACGAAATTGCTGTCACAATCCTCCCCCTCCGAACCTTGACGTCGTGGCGAGACTGGGCCGCTGTTGATCTGTCATCTGTAAATTCACGGTTAGCACAAACACCTTCACCCATTGACCTGTGGGTGATATTATCTCTGCAGCTTTTACAGGAATTACAACACCGAGTACTATGAAATGAACAGTTTATTATAAAATACATAAAACTTCATGGTTAAGATTCTCTTGACCAATTTCTTGTCAACTAAAACAAAACGAAACAAAAAGATGCATTTGTGATATAAAAAAATAAGGATAACCTTCTTTCCTCTTTGGTCAAATAAAACAGAACGAAACGAAAAGATACATTGGTGATATATAAAAATAAGGACAATCTTCTTTCTTCTTTGGTCAACGAGATCCATGAGCAGGGTCAGCTTAGTGCTGATCAGGTCGGCCAGGTTGGTTTAGGTCCGGAGATCAATTAGCCGTTTTCTTATATTTTGTAGGTACGATGACCTTGAAGACCGCGCCGTCTTCCAGTTCAGGACGTTCCTTGGATACTTGGTCGAGAGCTTTCTTGGCGCGTGGCGCTTGAATGGCCTTGACTGCTAGCTGTCGCTTCTCCTCTGACAGAGTTCGAATCGCGTGTTTAGCGGCCTCGTTGGACGGTGCGGCAGTAAGGAGAGCGTTTTCTCGGATTAAAAGAGATCGAACTTGGTTAGGGCGATCGCTCGGATTGTCGAATCTGGCTTTGACCCTGCGGTTCAGGACGCCTTCTCCTTCGCCGACGAGATAACGGTGGTCGGCCGGGATCATCCAGGTGGGCCAGGTCGAATAATTGAGCCGTAGCCAGTCCACAAGACCCTCGTAGCGTATATTGCAATCCGGACATTCCGGGCAGTAAAGGTCAAGGCTCCGAGCACAACCAGGGCAGCGTCCCAAGGCCTGCTCGTGTTCTATTCCATGAGGATATATGCAGTCTTCCTCGTCAAAGCCCTCGGCACCGCAGACTTTGCAGAATCCAGGTCTAAAGGGCAATTTGCAAGCCTTGAACGCATGTTCTTTTGATTTGCAATTGACACACCCGGCGGGATATTGTTTGCCGACGTGTGTTATGAACGTCTGTGTTCCCCGATTGACCTTCTTGGACTCGAGCTGTTTGACCAAATGTTCCGCTCTTTTAATGACGAGGGATTTGAGCAGGTCTTCACTGAGTATGCGGCAATCGGCGAAATACAAGGGCTTCCTTCCATCCTTGGCGTTTGGCAAGGGCGTTACCCCGAGTTCTTGAAGAACTGTCTCGAACGGTGCCATTTTGCTCATTGGCAACGGGTCGACCTTCAACGACGGGGCCAACTTTGATCCAGATTGATTCATAAGTTTCTTGCCGGGGTTGGAGCGTGGAGGAAACCCGAAACGGTGGCGTCGCTGGTTCTCTTCCAGCAGTTCAAGTTGAGACACTCTTCGGACTGCAGCAGGTGGTAGACTCGGTGTAGGAAGAGCCTGGATTTCCTTGACCAATTCGACGGGGTCCAGCTTGACTTCCGTAGACTCGTGCTGTCCCGGAGGTAGAGTGAGAGACTTGTCGAAAAGGTCTGCCATGAATTCTTCTTCAGAATTGTCGCCGTTGTCCTCCTCTAGACCGTTATCTTCGGACGAGGCGTAGCTGGTCTCATAGCGGACTTGTTCTTCCAATTCCCTGACTCTGGCGAGGAGCCTTGATTTTTCGTCCTCGTACTCCTTCAGCTTCTCCTCCATGGTCGACGTTGACCTGCTGCTTGTCGGTGAGGACATCTGGCTGTTGACCGTTGATGGCGCTTCTTTTTGCTGCGAGACGAAGGTTTCGCTTAGGTATTTTTAGGTCTGTTACATAGTATTTGCCTACGACTACGTTATTCTTATCGGCTAATTCTACGATCATTTGACCTAGCTTTCTTTTGACAAAGGCAGGCCCTGCGTACCTGTGCGCAAATTTTGCTGAATACCCCTCTACTTTGTTACTAAGCTTTTTATTAGGGTAATAGACCTCCGTTCCCACATTAATATCTACAGATACCGCTTTACTAGCGCTAGCCTTGGCAAGACGTTGTTTCGAATATTTAGTCAGTTGAATTTCGATTTTGTGGCGGAATTCATCCATTTTTTTGATACGATCAACCCAATATTTGACCAAGTCACCTGTTTGCCCTAGATCAAGATTTTCCACGGTATTAATAGGATGTTTTACAACGGCTTCTCGGCCATGATTTAGAAAGAAAGGTGATATTCTTGTGCCCGAGTGTGGTACAGTATTGTACGCGAATTGAAATTTCGAAAGATACTCATCCCATTCATTGTGCTTGTCTTTGACGAACGCGGCTATCATCGGTTTGATTGTTCTATTTACGCGTTCGACCGGATTCGCTTGCGGATGCGAGATGGGGGTAGTAATATGTTCAACACCCCGGGCGACAAAGAACGACTTTACTTCTTTATTGATATATTCGGTTCCGTTGTCAGTGATAACGGATTTTGGGGTACCCCATCGGTCAAAAACAGAGTCTAGAACTTTAGTCACTAATTTCCCGGTTCGTCTCCGCATTGGGTGTAGCTCGATATACTTTGTAGAGAGATCTTGAATAACCAATACATCCGTATTCCCTCTTCTTGACCGTAATTGCGAGACGACGGTATCGATCGAGATTTGGGTCCAAGGCAATTGAATGGGCCTGGTCGCTAATGGTCCCTTAACTGGCCTTTGATTGTATTTTACTTTAAGACATACTTCGCAGTTTTCTACATACGATTTTACGTCCAAAGTCATACCGGGCCAGTAGTAAGCTTGCCTTATTCGATCAAGTGTCTTGTCCTTTCCCAAGTGTCCTGCTTGAGGGGTGTCATGGTTTTCAGTTAGAACGGTTAGAATATCTCCTGGTTGTACCACCTTTTTCCATGGGTGCTCGTCGTCGATCAAAGCCTTCTCAAAATCAGGACGATAATAGAAGAGTTCATCCCCCACGATTTTCCATTCCGAGAATCGACTGGGATGTTCCTTGACTAACTGGATTTTGGTTTGATACCAATTCTGATCGCAGATGGTCGACAGCTCAGTCCTGCCTTGAACGGTATTTTCGATAATCTTTTCGCATCCAAATGGATCTACATCTATATCGTGCATTCGCGATAGTGCGTCTGGTGCTTCGTTCAACGTTCCACGTCTATGCTCTACGGTTAAATCGTGTTGGTGAAGGTATATGGCCCAGCGTGCTAATCGTCCTACTGGGTTACTAAGGCTGTGGAGCCACTGCAGTGCCTGATGATCTGTTATGACTTTGAAAGGCATCCCTTCAAGATAACACCTCAATTTGTCTACGGACCACACTACAGCTAAGCATTCCTTTTCAGTGGTTGTGTAATGCAACTCTGCGCCGCGCAACGGTCTGCTCAAAACTTCGATCAAGTTTTCTTTTCCGGTTTCCGGATCGACCTGAACAAGAATTCCCCCTAAACCAAAATCACTTGCGTCGGTGTAGAGGGCGAATGGTTGTCCGGGTATTGGGACGTACAATCGAGGGGCATTAATAAGAGCTTCCTTAACTTCATCGAACGCTTTCTGCTCTATGTCCGTCCATTGCCATGGTGTTTTAGGGCTCGTCAATTTATTTAGCGGGCCTTGGATTTTAGCTATGTTCTTCAAATGGCGATGATACCAGTTTACTAGTCCGTTAAATTGTCGCAACTGGGTTCGATCTTTAGGAACTGGGAAATCGATAATAGGCTGAATTTTTTCTGGGTTTGGTCGCATACCATGCTCATCGATGATATACCCAAGAAATCTAACCGCCTTGCAAGCAAAACTACTCTTTTCTCTATTCACGATTAACTTTGCCTCTCGGAAAACTTCGAAAACTAAGCTGAGCAATGCCATATGTTCGTCCAAATTTTGGCTGGTGATGATCCAATCGTCCAGATAAGTGAATACTTGATCGACCCACTTGTTAGGTAGATTACGCTCAACGATTAATTCTTTTAAACGCCTCTTTAGTAGGTCCATCAAGCGTTGGAAGGTCGAAGGTGCACCAGTTAGGCCATAAGGCATACGCAGCCATTCTAAAAGACCTTTTCCCTCTACGACAAACGCCGTATATTTGCGACTATCTTCATTCATTCGTATTTGATGAAACGCCTCACTCATGTCTAAGGTGGAAATAATTTTCGCTTGATGTAACTGCGATAAAATAGAGCGCATGTTATGGAGTGGATAGGCAGGCTTCTTCGTTTTCCGGTTAACTGGTTGGTAATTGATGCAGAGTCTAAGTCCCCCATTAGCTTTTGGAGCTACTACGGGAGAACAGGCCCACTCACTGTTGCTCCATGTGATATATCCTTTATCGAGTAATCTATCGGTCTCTTCATCAATGAATTTCCTAATTACTTCACTTCGCCGGTATGGTTTTTGGCGATGAGGAGTCGGATCGTCCAATTCGATGACATGTTCTACCAGATCCGTTTCACCTGTTGAATCTTGATCAAATCGCGCGAACTCCTCATTTAAGAAATTAGATAGTCTATCATTTTGTTCTAGGTTGAGGGTTTGTAATTCAGTAGGGATAATGAAACGATGTGATAACGGATACGATCGATTGCTACCAGCAAGTGTCCACGTTCTGGAAAATGGATCTACTTTAACTCTGAATGACAACCAGAAATCCATACCAAGGATCAGATCTCCGGACAAGTCAGGCATTACGCTAAGCCACTGAGGACCGTAGACGTCGCCGATGTCTATTACGAAACCAGTGCCGCCACGTGTCTTAACTAGAGATTTGTTTCCTAGTCGAACACCGTTGACCGTAGTTGAGTCCGGTGTTAATTCTTGAATCTGATAGTTTTTTACCCTTCCGTAAGCTGTTTCACTAATATAGGAACGCTCGCTGCCACTATCGATGATACCCCGAATTTTCTCTCCGAAAATAGTTATTTCAATTGGAATTTGAATTACCTTCGAGGGTTCCTTGACATTACCCTCGCAATAAATTCTTCGTTGTGCTAGTTTATGGAGAGCATGTGGAGGGAGTTTGTTTGGTCTCCAGTATTTAAAGGAACTCTCGTCCGTGATCTTTGTTCTTGATGGGATGAAACACTCTACTTCCGGTGATAACATCACAGAACAGGAGGGTTGGTGTTGGAACTCGTTCGTTGCGGTATCTGTGGCTTCCACATCGGAATCGGACATCTCCGAATTTTGAGTGTTCTCCGTTATTACGTCCAACTTAATACCACTGTTGATCGTCCCCTCAGTTTCCGTACAACAATCCGGTTTATCAGAACTGTCTAGATTTTTTATTTGATCTATGTTTACTGGTGATTTCATTTCGTGCGCTTTTGACAAAGAGTTAGATATTTGCACCCCATTAGTGCCCTTTGGATCAGTAAGTTGAGGTTTGACTACTGAAGGCACTACTCGTTTCCCTGTACCTGAGGGCAATCCTTAACCTGGTGATTCGTCTTTCGACAAAATGAACACACAACCTGTCGTTCGGCAGTACAAAAGCGAGATGCATGTCCATATTGCCCGCAGTTGAAACAGAATATTTTACTCAGATCAAAGTTGCGAGGTTGATTGCCTTTCGGGGACGCAGCTTGACTTGAAGTACCATTATTTTGATCATAGGTTTTGTCAAAATTCTGTAAATTCTTTTCTAGTCGTTGTCGACCGAGTGGTTTCGATTTGTGGAAGTCACCTCTTCGTGGCTTATCAGGTTTGTTTTGAAAAGCCTTTAAGTCCGTAACTGGTTCGTCCTCGTTCTCTCCTTCAGACCCAACTCCTACATCGTCGTCTGAAGTATCTATCCCGTCCTGTACAGCCTTTAGGTCAAATGGTTTTGATCTATTGCGATATGCAGTAAATTCGCCGGACCTCTGGCTCTGGTACTGACGTTCGTTCAAGTAATGGAAAAGGTCGTGATAGTTTTGATGTTGCAAATTCAGTATTTCACTGGAAAGACGCGTTCCGAAGCGTGTCAGTATTTGCTTCAACTGGGTTCTGAAAACTGGAGGTTGAGTCATCCGTTCGTAGATGAGACGAACGCGACAGGCATACTCGAGCAGTGTTTCGTTCTTTTCTAGTTTGAGGTTTTGCACCTCAGCCAGGAGATCCGGGTCCGTTTTGCTGACACCCCAATCGCAGAGGAAAGCCGTGGTAAAATCTTTCCACGAGCGCCAGGTCTGTTTGTTTACAAGATACCACGCGCGGTACGGGCCTTCGAATATCTTAGAGAGGAACGGGACGAAGAGGTCTTTCCTGATACCGCTTTGACCTAGGTAATCTCTTAATAGAAGCAAAAACTGGTCCGGGTCCTTCTCTGACTTCGGGAAGCTAATTTCCCACGAATTAACGATTCGACCAATCTGAATGGGATTGTATTCCGAGCCGGATTCGTTTCGATTTCTACCGGTGATGTTCGCTGTGCGATCACCTGTTTCGTCGCCGCTAAGCTCACTGGCTTGGTACGAAAGTGCGCCGGGTGTTGTTGGTCTAAGTGACGCTACCGAGTGTGGCCTTGGATTTGGTAGGCTACTGTTTGTTTGTCGGTAGTTACTTGACGTCATGTCCTGTGAGCTGTTCAACAACATCTGATTATATCTGTCTCGGGTTACGAAAATCTCCTCGTCCCGAATACTGCCATCGTCTAACGGTCGACCTATTATCATCCTGATCAATGAAGCGGTTGACGAATGGGCCAGTTGTTGATCAAGACTCGTAGTAGGATTTGAATTGAAGACCGTCGGTTGTCCGTGCACTGAATTTCTACAGTCTGTCGGCTGGAGATAGGACAGCGAATTGTGGCTCTGTCTTCCCGGTAAACTATTACTCTGGAACCGTACGTTACGAGGTCGCGACAGGTCTAGATTGTTAGTCGGAGGGTTAGCAACGGTGTGATTTCCCGCCGTACGTGTGGGACGATATTGCGCGAAAGCCCCCGAGGTGCTGGGTATGGTACCGCGAGATGTTACTTTGTTTTGCCGTCTTGTATTAATCGCGTTTGGCTGAAAATCCATTTCCTCGTCACTTGAACCATCTGGGCTATAGCCAGCTTCAACGTCTCCCCCTCCGGACGCGAGGTTACCCCGGGAATTTTGTAGTCTCAACGTATTGCGTGATTCGGTTCGTACATTCCGGGTATTGTCTGGTCGTGTGGCCAGATCCTCCACCGTGGACTTGACCGATGCTAACATATTTTCTAGAGCCGCGAAACGGAGATCTACGGTTGATTCGAGTAAATTCATTCTTTGTTCGAGTTTATCAAAACGCTCCTCACAAGCGTGCCTCGTTTTAGGTCCGGGTGGGCAAGCATCTGGCGTTGGCGTACGATTATTCCAACCTCTACCGAAGGACGTTCGTCGTCCGTCCTCAACTAACACGGTTGGGGCGAACGCGTTCGAGACCGATTGATCGTTAGTCGATCCCGACCCAATAATCTGTTGGTCTATATTGGCCATCGTATCAGTTTGGGTTGATGGCGTCGGTTCTATTCGTTGATTTTTATTAGGGGGCCTTTTTGGAGGTGAACGATATAAGCTCATTTCAACCGGTCTATCAACAATTCGTCGTGCCAAGGCCTAATCTGTTAACGATTAATTATTCTGCAGATAATAGTCGTGCAGATTTTCGTATTAAATTTTGTAATTATAATATTTGACCTTACCGAAGGAACGTAGATCTATTTAGAATTATCGGTAATTCAACACGTGATTTATACAAGCAGTAATACAGTTTAAAGGAAAATAATACAAGTCAAACGAACAATAACACAATATTCACACGCAATTAATCACAAAATATACAAGCAGGTAAGCGTAATATTCATTAAGCAAAGCAGGATTAGTTTTCTTTCGTTTGAGGGCAAGCCCTTAATTCATAATCTCTGAGAGAGTGTAAACACCTCTAATTATTTTGCCGTGTGTCAGAGCAATATCTTAACACACGACGATTCTCGAAATAACGTATGCAGGGACTCGTTATCCTGTCATTCCGTTTTCAAATCTCGATCAATTTATTAATTGTTGAACGCAGGGACTTGTTATCCTGTCATCATAACATTAATGTTTTAATGGAAATAGGCAAGTTCATCTATTTTCCAAAACTTCGATCCACGTGACGCAAGGGCGAGTTAGCTTAACACTCACGTAGATCAAAACAATTCTGTCGGGCACCGAATGACAGGGAAGAGACTATGACAGTCGGTGTCCGTTTGAGTATAATATTACTCTTTATCCTTTGTATTTATATTCCTCTCGACGGGCTTGACCTTGGTCGAGACAATTCTTTTATTCAATTTCAATTTCCAACTATATTGATCGAAATTTGACTGATTTTATTTTGACCACTTGGACAGCTTAATAATTTAATAATTTAATAATTTAATAATTTAATAATTTAATAATTTAATAATTTAATAATTTAATAATTTAATAATTTAATAATTTAATAATTTAATAATTTAATAATTTAATAATTTAATAATTTAATAATTTAATAATTTAATAATTTAATAATTTAATAATTTAATAATTTAATAATTTAATAATTTAATAATTTAATAATTTAATAATTTAATAATTTAATAATTTAATAATTTAATAATTTAATAATTTAATAATTTAATAATTTAATAATTTAATAATTTAATAATTTAATAATTTAATAATTTAATAATTTAATAATTTAATAATTTAATAATTTAATAATTTAATAATTTAATAATTTAATAATTTAATAATTTAATAATTTAATAATTTAATAATTTAATAATTTAATAATTTAATAATTTAATAATTTAATAATTTAATAATTTAATAATTTAATAATTTAATAATTTAATAATTTAATAATTTAATAATTTAATAATTTAATAATTTAATAATTTGTATGTATGTATGTATGTATGTTTTATTGCTTTAGTGAGGGGTACAGTTGTTACCCCTATAGCAAGGGGGGGGGCGCTTATTTTTACAAAAGTTTATAAATTCAGTGCAAATGCTCTTAACAATAGACTACGGCTGGAAAAGTTAAATATATTCTTGTACATTTTCGGATCGCGTGAAGTAACTATTTTAATGAGCTGTTCGTTCGTTCTTTCACCAATTATCGGTTCGCTGAAATAGTGGCTTCTATAGGGTTCGTATAATGGGCATCTTAGCAGGAAATGGAGTACCGTTTCTAATTCGTTCATATTACATATTTGACATAGTTGGTTCGGATCTAGTTTTCCAACGCATTGTTTGTAGCTGATTGTGCACATGTAACTGTTAGCCAGTCTTATCTGAGTAAGGATTCGCTTAGTGGTTAGCGGAGATCTTGCCGCGAGGTGTTTAGCAGCGAAGTCGTTGATGGAGCGCGGAATTTGGATCTGACAGGACGATGACGCAGCGCAGGTTTCGAGGTCTTCAGTGACCAGTTTTCGCCTGTATGTTTCGAAAATTTCCGTTGTTCGCGAGCTCCAAATCTCGGGGTTGAAGTTGCCCCATAAGTCGGGTGCTTCTACCTTTTCCAAAAAGGCTCTGAACTGGGAGGCCCAGTTGAGTTTTCGATCTCCGTTCGCTGTTCCGTCGAGATAAATGAGCCTCAGCATACATCTTTTAGGAAGTGAATCGTCGCTTAGCTTGAGTATTCTGATGAACCAATTCCACGTTAGTCTCATAGCTTTGTGGGCAATTTTCACCACGCCAAGTTCGAGTCTGAGGGCGGCGTTCGGAGTATTCCGAGGTAGGTACAGCAAACGTTTATAGAACCCTACTTGCGCGGCTTCTAACATGTCAAGATATCTGAGCCCCCACGTTGGAAAAGCGTACAGTAGAGTGGAAATCACGATGCTGTCAAAAAGTTTCTCGTAAGCAGCCCACGAGTCGCACTTCGCGTTGGCCAGAATGGAGAGAGCGGTGCTGGATGCGATTTTGGCTTTGATGATTGCGGCTTGTGTTGCTTTGAGGCCTAGAGTTGAACTGGCTATTGGGACGCCTAGATAGTTGTATTCTCCCACAATCTCTATGTTTTGTCCGCTGTACCGTGTGAAACGACTGTTTATAGCTTTATTTCTGCCCCCAGACTTGTAGACCACTATCTTCGTTTTGGTCGTGTTCACTTGCAGTCCGTTATTTATGCAGTACGCTTCCAACGCTTCCAACTTCAGCTTCAGGTCGACGTGGGAGTGCGCCAATATGACCGTGTCGTCAGCGTACAAGATCATGATAATATCAAGGATTCCGTCTATGTTTAGCCCAACTAGACCTCTGCTTCTAAAGAAGTCCTCAAAGTCGGCGAGATAAAGCAGAAATAAGTCTGGACTTAAAGATTCTCCCTGCAGTACTCCTTCAGTAACAGAGAACATGTTCGAGAGCGTGCCTTGGCTCTTGATTTGGACGGTGGCGCGATCATAGAGCGCTTTGATTATTCTAATAAATTGGGGGCTGATGCCTTGAGTGTAGAGCTTTTCCCATAAACGCGCATGGGGAATAGAGTCAAACGCTCGTTTGAAATCGACGAAAATCGCATAGACTTCCCTTTGCCCTAGCCTAAGCTGCAGTTGGATCGCCGCGGTGAGCGAAAAAATGCTCTCGACGCAACTCCTACCCTTTCTAAATCCCATTTGTGACTCTGGGACGATAGCTAGGTTTTCCGAAAACTCAATCAATCGATCCCTCAAAATGCCTGTGAAAATCTTAGTGATGTTATTCACCAACGCTATCCCTCGGTAGTTGGTTGGCTCGGTCTTGTCTCCTTTCTTGAAGATCATCGTTAGCGCAACTAAACACCATTGCTCCGGTACTTGTTCGGTTTCTAAAACTTTATTGTACAATTTAGATAAGAACTGTATTCCTCTCGGAGGTAGATTTTTCAGAAAGTCGGTCGCTAGTCTGTCCGGTCCCGGCGCTTTTCCTGATTTAGCTTTTCTCAACGCTGTTTCGAGTTCACGTATCGTAATCGGTTTGTCAAGAATCGAGTAGCCAGGCCCATAGAATGTTAAATCGATAGCTGTTCTAGGAGGATATATCGTAGCATAGAACTCATTCCATCGGTCGATCGAGATTGTCGGGCTATGGCTTGTTTTAATTTTGCATGCGTTGACAGCCTTCCAGAAGTCCGCAGGGCACTCAAGATTTGCAAAGCTGTCTTTAATTTTCGACGTGTATCGTTTTTTCGCGGATTCAGTTGCTTTTTTGTATGTTTTTTTGTAATTTAAGTACTTGTTTTTCTCTACCTCAGCTCGATCGGATTCTTCGAAGTCTTGCAGCGCTTGGTGTAGTTCGGCTCTCAACTTAACGCATTCTAGATCGTACCAAGGTTTGCTCTTGTATTTGCCGAGATAAGGTTTCGAGGTGACAGACATACCGGTAGAACGCGCGGCCTCGACTATTGCCCCATGGAGATTTTCATATAAAGTAGATGGAGAGCCAAGACTAGAATTAGTGTCGAAGTTGCTCGAGTTTTCCAGTAGTAGTTGGTATGAGTCTAAGCTGTCGGGTTTCCATTTAAAGTTATTCTGCGGACCACTAGGAGTTGCATCTTTACTCGTGTTGTCATCGGCTATTTCGCACCAAATTTTGAGTTCCACTGGGAAATGATCTGAGAAAGTGGGCTCTAGAACTACCTTGAGATCTTTGATCCAACAGAGGCCTGATGCACATACCCATACTAGGTCTATGACGCTCTCACCCTGGTTGCAAAGGTACGTCGATTGGGCTGGACGGTCGTTTATCGATCTGCCATTGACTAGAATAAATCCATTTGCCGCCATAAACTCTGAGATTGCAGAACCCCTTTGATTAACTAATTTGTCACGAGAAATGCAGATATCGTACAGATTTGTTCCCTCTAATATTTCCTTCGGCAAAAGATCGCGGTCTCCTACGCGTGCATTGAAATCACCCCCCAGAATAAACAACTGCGCTGCATTGCTTTCTCTGATTTCGTCTATGGTAAGTTGAAGCAACTCTAGAGCCGGCTCAAGCGGAAGATCCGGCTTAAAATATATAGTACCGATAAACGCTGTTACCTCGGGTAAAGGGGTGCTCACAATTATCCACCAGGGGCTAATATCGACGACGGTTGTTTCCAGACCGGATGTGCAGACAGCTAGCCCTCCGCTTCCTCTTCCCATGGCGTGTTCTTTCATTGCTTCCGACCAGATGCAGTTGCGATTTTTTAGGTACGAAGGCGGTGCTGTAGGGTTTGTTGTTCTCCAAGTTTCACAGAGGCAGAGAATTTCTGAGCGTTGAGCTGCGGGGCTGTGTTCAGCGTTGCCCAATCCGTGTACGTTCCAAAATACGATCGAAATGTCTTCCTTCTTTATTAGTTTTTTGAAGCGGTACCTGACGTTGATGATAATTGGCTGCTTGGAAGATTGGTTCTTCTCGGTGGGTTTCTGAGGTTCTGAGTAAGTTCGTCCCATTGGTACCAGATCCCATCAATTTCAAGCTTCTTCGTAGCCACTTTGACCGAGCATCCCTCTTGCCTATACTTCTTCGCCTGATCCCGCAGCTGTTTGCCGAGCTGCCTTTCTTTGTACGTGAGTTCGGGATTGATGAAGATGTCTCTTCCTTGAAGTGATTTTTTCTTCTTCATAATCGCTTGCTTGGTGTCCCAGCAGTCCAGCTTGACGGCGATCAGAGTGTCTTTGCCCACCTTAAACGAACGATGGTCTATAATTTTTCCGGCGATTCCAAACTCGGTGCTTAAGAAATTGTCAACGGTCGTTCTTGCTGTGTTCGGTTCGGCTATAAGACCTTTGATTATGATGTTGTTCCGAATCTCCGTTTTCTCCAATACTTCGATCTTTCGCTCCAGGATTTCCACTCGTTTATCTTCTACCTTTCCAGAAGAGGCCGCTTCAATTTTCTCTTCAAGGACAGTGAGCCTGTCTTGCGTCGCCAAGTCTCTAGAGGTTTCTTTTTGCTCCAGCAGTGCGATTCTATCTTCTAGTTGTCTGTGAGCCGCGACAAATTCGTCCTTGTTTTTCTTGAGCTCTTCTTTGATCGCCGAGAAGTTTCTGTCGTGTTTGTCGCTCGCCTCTGCAATTTGATTAGTCATGCTCGAAAATTGTTTATTATTATTTTCTTCCATTCTCTTCAATTGCTGTAGAATTGACTCCATTTCGTGTGTTTGAACTGGGTCTAACGTCGGGTCGTGGTATTGGTCGTCTTGAGTTGAATTGCTGATGTTGTTTTTTACAGGTGAGCGTGACAATTTCGTGGATTTTCGGAAAGCCTTCAATTCGCGGTTGTCGTCGCTGAGTCGAGATTCCTCTGGGGAGATCGAGCGTCTTCGTTTCGCAAAACCGTAGTCCTGAATCGAACCCGTAGAGTGAGTTCTTTCCCGTTGTAAGCGCAGACTGTTCGGCGGTCGGCCTCTTATCTTCGGCTGGCTATGGTGAGTTGCTACTGAGCCGGCGGTCGGTAACACAGGTGATGACGCTGTTTTACCGCGTTGGTTAGGCGAGAGGTTTGAGACGCTCGGCCAGAGGTCAGCGTTTGACATCTGGGGGTTAGTGGGTTCCCCTAACGTCGCCGCAAATCTTTTCTAACCTCAAAGTTGGCGGTTGACCAATTTTATTAGTGATCTCACGACAAATAAAGGTTGCGAATCATGTAAGTGATTATACTCGCCGAATCATCGAATCCTCGCCTCGTCCTTTTAACAGAGATGCAATGCCTTCACGCCGCTGTTGTCTCAATATTTAACTTTTCCAGCAGAGCAGACAGAAACACGTCTAGACAGTCGTCGTGTACACACCATTCCCCCCATATAATTTAATAATTAACCCCCCACAATAATTTAATAATTTAATAATTTAATAATTTAATAATTTAATAATTTAATAATTTAATAATTTAATAATTTAATAATTTAATAATTTAATAATTTAATAATTTAATAATTTAATAATTTAATAATTTAATAATTTAATAATTTAATGATTTAATAATTTAATAATTTAATAATTTAATAATTTAATAATTTAATAATTTAATAATTTAATAATTTAATAATTTAATAATTTAATAATTTAATAATTTAATAATTTAATAATTTAATAATTTAATAATTTAACAATTTAATAATTTAATAATTTAATTCACGAGTTCAATAACTTAGTACGCACATGTCGTCTAATAAATTCACATTTTCTTACTGTAGAGATTCCGATTTTACAGTCAATACAACATTTTATTTCTTACGTCGAAATTCAACTCGAATATTCAGAGTGTACGAGTCATTGGCTATAGAGCCGCCCGAATATACTTCTGTTATCTCTACTCGTGCCCTACGAGCGGTTTGTTTACGTGCCGCGCGGCCGGGCGTCACTGTTTACATGCTTGGCAGCCTCGAGTTGGCTTCTACTGTTACAAAGCAAAGCGAAGTCGATGTATTTCGAATGTTCATTTATTCTTTCACTTTAGATTTTCAATTATATTTTCACTTATTAATTCCCAAACGTGCCCCACGTTGGGCGCCAATTGAGACAAAATCTCCTCTTCTCTCTTTCTTTATTTAATATTTTCTTTGATCTATGCAATTTTATTTAGAATTTATATGTAGAAGAGATTTCACCCGGCGCGGCCTGGGTCAGGGGCTGCCGGGGCTCAAAATATTTTACTTTATTGTTGGGCGCCAATTGGTTTTAGAGGCCAATAACTCATTGATCTAATTGTTCGAAATACTTCGTCTTGGAAATGTGGTAGGGTTCGGTCTGGGTGACCCAAAGAAGTTGCAGAGACAATAGTATTTGTGTAACGTGAATCTACTTACAATTTTATTCCTCGTGGTACACAACACAGAATAGACCTCTCGCCTGGTCGAATACAAATTTGGGAACGCGTTTCCCGTCGATCGATGACCTTTTCCTTCTATTCCGGAATCGGACTAATATTTTTTTGTCGGACTGTCGGACGCACACGACCAATACTGATGCCGTGACGCTCACGTGCAATAACGTGAGAAATCTAGATCGACGCAACGTGCTCTCCGGCCTAGGATCTACCGACGAGTCTCTCGATATCGCTCGTGCGTCGGGTACCTCGAAAATCGATATTTCCGCGCCTGCGCGCGGCTCGCTACGTTTAGGTCTATTTTCCGTTGGCGCTGTCGCGCGAGACGTCGAGCACGAAATTGCTGTCACAACCTAAATCTGTTATTACCAAGTGTGTAATAGTTATAAACAGGAAAAAAGAAAATTCGTGGTTTAAGTGCTGATGACAAATGCATAGTTTAGTTTATTAGTTTCCTTGCGTTATGATAACCTTATATTCTCTGTACAAAATATATATATTATTTATAATTATTTTTATGAATGTATGAGGCAGCACTGAACTTACGATTTTTTTTCGTTTTTTCATTGTCTTTTTTTCTTATACTCAACGAATCTGTAGTTTTTGATGATGTCTGTGATGATTTCATTTGTACTTTCGACAAAAAATGTCAAATGTGTTAGTGGTTTAGAATCATACTGTATTAACTTGATTTTGGCGAAAAACATCAATTTCCGATTTTGTTGCCAGTTGATCGTGCCTATGAAGCGCATACAGTTTTTGTAATGCTGTTTATGAAAAACCGTGGACTATCCAACGGTATTACACGATAATCGTCAACTATCAAATATGATTCTGCATTGATTGCGTATACGTTTAATCTATTTCAGGTTATGTGCTGCAAGCTGGACGGGCTCTATGAAGCGCATACAGTTTTATACTTTTTTAAAATGACAAACCGTGGACTATCAAACGGTATCATATGATAATTGTCAACTATCAAACGATTCCGCATTGATTGCGTATACGTTTAATCGATTTCTGGATATGCTGCGATCTGGCCAGGCTCTATGAAGCTCGTAAAGTTTTCCAAATTCTTTTGATGACGAACTATGAACTATCAAACGGTATCATACGATAATTATCAACTATCAAACGATTCCGCATTGATTGCGTGTGCATTGAATTAATTTTAGCGCAAAACATCGATTTTAGGTTATGTTGCCAGGTAACCGTGCCCTATGAAGCGCATACAGTTTTTTAAATGCTTCTTATGACAAACCGTGAACTATTAAACGATATCATACGATAATTATCAACTATCAAACGATTCCGCATTGATTTCGAGTGCATTAAATTAATTTTAGCGCAAAACCTGATATTTTAGGTTATGTTCCCAGGTGACCGTGCCTTATAAAGCGTTTTTTCATTTTTTTTTACACACCGTGGACTATCAATCGATATTATCTGTTAATTGTTAACTATCAAACGATTCCGCATCGATTGGATGCAAATTTAATTGATTTTGGTGAAAAATTAAAACAGGCGGTTATATTACCGTTCCATTACTAGTAATGTGACCACATGACCCGGTAATGTAACCCGCTGATTACACTTTACAGTTTTTTTTTCATATTTTCGGTCGAAAAGTGGACTATCAAATAATTTTAAAACTAATTCCGTACTATCAAACGATTGCGCATCGATAGGACTAACAAAAATTAGATTCGGTGGAAAAATAAAAAAAATTCCGCTATCTTCAGGGTATATTTTGATTTTTATTTTAAAAAAAACTTTCGACTATCAAACATTGATATTAGACTATCAATCAATATCTAACGATTATCAAATGATATAAAAAAGAAAAAGTTAAAAAAGTTAAAGTTGGTCAGCCAACTTCATGGAGTTCTAGATCTTGCCCAATTAAAGCATCGAGTAATGAGTTGCCAGAGGGGCAACTCGTACCACAACCCCAGGATGGATTGTGAGCGTTAAAATTACCAGCAATCAAAGTTGAACTAGATGGAGGAATGGAACGGAAAAAGGACTGCCATTCGGTTGTACGAGTGGGGGAAGATCGGCATCTGTAAAGAGCGATAATCAACAGCGGCCCAAAAGATGTCGCTATTGAGACTGCAAGAGTCTCAAATCGACACTCCATGTGAAAAATCAAATCTATTTCAGCAAAAGTGATATCTTTTTTTAAACAAATAGCAAGGCCTCCTCCTCTATTGCCGATTCTGCATTTATTAATCATAATGAAACCCTTGATGGATGGAGTGTGCTCTATGTCTAACCAAGTTTTACAGAGTACAAGAACCTCGTAATTATTGGCGATGCCTAATAAAAGACCCATATTGGAGCGAAGGCTCCGACAATTCCATTGAAGAATTTTAAGGGTTCTATTGTTAGCTATTATGAGGGAGAGTTTTAAGCGACGAGAGCAGAGCGTTGAGAGTAAGTACGATTGGCTCTAGAAAGTCAGACAATCCTAAAACGGCAAAAGCAGGACTGAGTTGCTCCCTAATAATATGTAGAAAACTGGGAACCATCAGCGAGAGATTTGCGGGATTTTTTAGCGACGACGTCTGATGAGCGTTCGACTCTTGCGAATAAGACAGCGGAGGGGCGTCATACGACGAACCGCTCGGAGAGTTTTGAGACGAAGGAAGGTGTCCCGTGGGGGCTAAAAGAAGCGCAGAGTGCGCGGCCCGAGTCTGTAGAACCTATTTTGGAGTTATCGTTTGTGGATTTTTACGTTGTTGCAGCGGGGGGGAAGGAGTACGCGGGTAGTTGCGAGGACCTGTCAGAGGGTGTTGGTAACGGTGGCCTACCTGGTTGGAGGAGGACTGCGCATATGATGGCGTGTCTGTGCTGTAGGTGTCGAAGAACGATTTTGCGATGATGAGGATACGACCTGACTGTAAGAGGGTGCACGAGAGGTTGGCGCGGCCCTAGACGGAATGGGTGTCTTACGAGAAAGCTGCTGGTTTTCGTTTACTGGTCTATAATCGTCCTGACTTTCGTTTTGACTATTCCAAAGACGCCTAGCTTCAACGAAGCTTATGTTTTGTTCTGCTGCTAACGTCCTAACCTCTTGCTCGTGAATGTAGCGGGGGCAGAAACGATCGGTAGGAAGGTGTTCACCTTCGCAATTTGCACAACGCGGAGGAGAATCCTGGTTGGGGCATATTTCGTTTTCGCTGTGCTCGAGCCCACCACATCTTTTACATTTTTGTTTATCCCTGCACTGATCTGATACGCGATGGGCGATGCCAAGGGTCAACCGGGTGACGAACGTTGTAGAGGGTAACAAAGTGAGGACGATATCGTCCCTCAAAAGTCAACCGGATCGTTTGTGATGCAACTAGGGACATTCTATTGTTAGACGTAACCTTCTATAAGGGTACCTTTAACCGAGGATAAAACAATTGAAACCTGCTGCTTACCTGACTTAAAAACATCTGAAACTTCATTATTTTTAAACCGCGAGTAGAGGACCTTGCCGATAGAAATAGCATTTAATGCTGGTGTAACAGCATTCCAGCTGTAGGGTTGTACGAGGACGAGGAAAGGACCGCCCATGTTATCAGAATAACGATTTGTCAAAACTTGAGCGGGTACTCTGGATACAAGGGTCGCCGACTCTTGGGTGTTACTCTCCGAACAGTTGGAAGGAGGATTAGAAGCGGGAAGAGGAGGAGGAGGAACATTTTTTCTCTTCGAGAGGTGCGTCGGCTTCGCCATCTTGCCAGAAACATCTTCTGTAGTCAGGTTCTCTTCAACATCTTCGCACTGTCGTTTTCGTGGCCCAAATGCTTCTTTACGAAGATCGTCAACCTGCGTCCTGATTTCGCCATCCGAGAATTCCATTACGTAATCATTAGCTTCTTTATCTTTATCTTCGGAATCCTTCGATCCACCTCCGCCCGGATCATCGGGCCTACTCTTCCCAACGCCCGCCATAACGCGAAGAACGTTAGCAATGGAGGTTAGGAGATGGGTTTTCGAGAAAATCAATAATATTTATACCCAAAAGATAGTAAAAGTACAACTAAACGATAAAGAGGCAGAAGCCAACAGCTATTATTTATGCTAAGTGATTAAAAAGACTTAAAAAAAACCGATAGTATTGGTGTAAAATGATGCCGTGGATGGTTGATAGTGGATCAGGTGTTGTAAATATGATTAATAAATGGCGTAGGCAGGAATCACATAACTCGAAATAAAAACTTTAATTTTTAACCAAAACTTCATAAAACACAACAATTAATTGAGTAAGCCGTTAAAATTAACATAAATATCCTGAGCAGTCCGTAAAACACTTGTACAGTCCGAGTGACAACAATTAGCCAATAATATGCCAATTATGCCGAAGCACACGTGAGTAGTATAGGACAGTTATCGCAAGACAGGGCGTGGCGACACTAGGCCACGCCCATGTCTCGCGATAACTGTCCTCGGCCGCTGATTGGCTGTCACGCCCTCCCCTCCCCTTCCTAGGCCACGCCCATGTCTCGCGATAAGGCCGCTGATTGGCGGTCACGCCCTCCCCTCCCCTTTCTCGCGTTAACACTCGCGACTCCGCGATAGGCCGCGACCCTCCCCACCCCCTTTTCGCTTTAACTGTCTCCAGCCCGCGATTGGCTGGCACAGTCACGCACCCCACCACCTTTTCACGTTAACAGCGCAGTCGCGCACCCCACCACCCACCGCCACCCTCAGGGTCCGCTGCTGGGCCCGTCCGCGACAGCCGCACACCCCCCACCACGACACACAGCCACCCTCGGGCGCGGTCCCTACCACCCACAGCCACCCTCGGGCGCGGATCCCACCACCCACTGCCACCCTCGGTGTCCGTCCGCCCGCCGCCACCCACTCACTCGCACTTACCTCACTGCGCGGGACCGCTCCCCACTCGACGACCGCTCCCACCTGCACCTGGCGCGCGACTGACGTCGCATGCGTGCGCTACCGCACCTCTCCCACCCGACGCGTGGGTGCGTGCGCCGCTGCTGCCCCCCCCACCAGTCTCATGGTTGCGCGCAGCTACGGGCAGCCAAGAGTTAGCTCGGCGCGTACCCTCTCCCCTTTCTCGCGATAACTGTCCCTAGCCTCGAGCTTGGCTGCCAGACGTACTCCCCCCTTTCTTTTTCACTATAGCGGTCCGTAGCCAGGTGTTAGCGTCGTTTCCTTGCTAGGCTTATGGTTGCGCGCGCAGCTACGGGTGGCGAAGAGTCGACGGAGCGTACCCTCTCCCCTTGTTCGCTATAGCTGTCCCTGTACGTGGCTGTGTGCATCGCTACCTGCTAGACTCGTGATTGCGTCTAGCAGCGGGTGGCTAAGCGTGGACACGTGCCACGGTGGCGCGCGCAGCCACAGGCGGCTACTGTTGGTCTCGCCGCAACTCTCCCTACCTGCGTGACGGATGGCTCCAGTTAGGACCCATTATGCCCAAAAATTACCATTTTCTACGAATGGCCATAATAATGTTTTTCTAATAGCTAAAGATAATGAAGGTGAGTAAAGAACAGGTTTTTTGATTACATACATATTTATTGTCGATATACGTAAGCATACAATTGGATATTTATTATCGGGGACAAATAGATGTTAAACGCAAGCGGCCGATGGAGTCGAGAAAACGTATATTTATAATGCTTATTCTACGATGCAGTTTCAAAAAAATTACATAGGTTGAGTCGCTACTGATGAAGCGTCTTCGAGTATCTTTATGTAGTATCAGTTGACATTTTTGTAACAGTTTCTTCTTGTCTTTTCAATTTTCGTTTTGCTTCAGTGATACATCCTGGGCATGATCGATGTTTTGGTGGTGGTCCGTCAATGTGGTCCCTCATGGTCTTTGTATTGTAGTGTAAATAGCAGCTCAGGTACGAGTTGATGTCTGCGTCACGCTTCAGGTAGTCGGGTAGTTTTTCCCATAGAATATCCATGGAATCACTTCAATATTTGATAATTAGAGGTTTTGGACTATACTCGAGATCTTTCTTGGTGAGCTCCCAAGCGTTCTTGTTAGAATGAATAATTAATACACCACTGACAATTTCCATTGTGAGGGAGAAAATGAGAGAGAGACGACTGTTGCTACTCTTACTAATACTACTGTTAATACTGTTATTACTACTGTTACTAATCAGACCTTATCATTACCAAGGTTTACTGTCCACTGATCTGTCTCAACGGTGTTTTCGTAATATATACAGTCTACGCGTGTGTTATAGGATGCTTGGTAGTGGAGGGGATGTGTGTATTCAAATGAATGGTATTTTCTTAATGATATACAGTCTACAGGTGTTTTATAGGATGTGCTTAGAAAAGGTTTTTGAAATGACAACAAAGAAAGTACAAATATTTTCCGTTTATTCACAAATAACAGCCGAATCGTGGACTACAAGTTTGAACAGTGTCGAGAAACGTATATATATAATGCATATTCTATGATGCAGTTTTCTGGCGAGAAACGAATGAAAAATCGGTCATCTTCAACTGAAATAAATTTTTATTTAAATAAGACCATGATAAAACGCACACAAAAATTACATAGGTTGAGTCGCTACTGATGAAGCGTCTTCAAGTATCTTTTTCAACTCGTTCGTTATGAACGGTGTACAAAATGCGTTCCATTCCAGAAAAATTATCTCGTAATATTCGAGGAATGATGAATCCACGTTGCAGCGTAGTCCATCGCGTAGAACACTTTTATTTTGTGTTAAAAGTTCTTTAACACGTGTTTCATCGATATTTTTTGCCTCTTCATTAGAAGGAATATGCATGAGTAATGCAACACATAGAGCGTCAGCACACTTCTGTACATGCGTAGCATAACGTTGAAGCCTCCTGAAGCGTTCATCCACGCACAGCGAAACGTTGCACAATCCTTCAAACGTCGGTTTTTGCATCACTACTTGAGGTGAATAGTTTTGCTTCTTCTTCAGCGGGGGTTCCAACGGTGTTTGCTCATCGTTACCTGGATCGGTATCGTCAGAGGCGTCAGTCGTTGACTCGGTTACAGCACGGTCGAACACAATGGATTTTGACCCGAATGCCGTTGAAAAGAAAACCTCAAAGTCTTCAATTTTCATAGTTGTGTACGCGAGCGAACCGGCCCTCCACGCTCTATTTACGGGAGCTCCCTTGAAATAGCTGGAAATTTTCTCCAAACTAGCTAGTAATTTAGTCCAGGCTGCTGACTCGAAGACGATCCCACCTGATGAATTATTATTCTGCAGCACAACGACGGGGACAATATCTCCGTTCACTCGCGGTTGAAGCCCCGTGCTTATCTTCTTTGTTCCCGAATAGTTCAGACTGTATGTTGTCCCCAGAAGCAACGGGCCCTCCAGTTTTTTCTTTCCATCGTTTGACAACAGGCGATACATGATGGCTGTACTTAAATCAGCTTGACTCATGCTTGAACAAACGTTGTAAACTGGATGAAATAGTTATATAATGAGATGGCCGTATCTTCTCAAGATTAATATTGCTTCTGCCTTGTCACGGGCCTGAATGCTGAATAAATATTTTCGTGTTCTGTTTTATATACTGCGTTGTATCCCCATATTACGTATGATAAGCGGGTAAACCGGATGAAAGTGGTGATGACTCATCTTCACACTATCTTTTTTAAATATGTAAATATATTTCCGATATATATTTCTCCGGATGTCTGGCATAGTGTGATCTTCACAAATAATATTTTATGAGTGTTCAATAGAGGGATTGTAAGCTGTCACGGCTAGTGGTGTGCTCCGTGGTATCCGATTGACCGTCTACAGTAGCAACGCGCGTGAGAGTGATATCAAAAAGCGCATGCGGCCCAAGACTGCGAGAACACCCCACCCGCCGCGACCCCCCCACCCATAGCGCTCCCCCCTTCACCCACCAGCGCGGAATCATCGGCGCGACCGTATACTTATTCTGCTCGCGCTTTTAATTCATGCTTATTCTTTGAATAAATGAAGACTTACATATTTATAAATTTATTTATTTAAATATTGTTTATATATTTACAATATTTTTATAATAACTTTTAGACACACACACACACACACACACAGAAAAACCAAACTACTTATTCACATTACAGGGTTTTACTTCATTTGGCTGTAACCGATTCCTTTATTGATCCTTGGAATAGTCGATTATCAATATGTCGTCGATGGTATCCATTATCGTAGGTGTTAGAAAGAGACCCTGAGATGAGGGCGCCAGGAGTGTTTCTTTTTAAGACTAACGCATCTTAACGGTGATCATCTGGCTAAATGTAGATGACTCATATGTCTTGGGAAATGAGGGGCATAGGTTTCGAATGATAACAGTCACACAAGAAATACGTTTTCAGTTATATTTTGTGTTTGTATTAAAATCTAAAAAATACGTCTTACAACTTTTTTATTTTGTCAATATTTCTTTCAAACATAAATTTTGGTTTTCATTCAAATATAAAAAACTCCACCGAAAACCTTTTCATGTTTTGTTTGTATTAAAAATCTAAAAAATACGTCTTACAACTATTTTTATTTTGTTAATATTTCTTTCAAACATAAATCTTGGTTTTCATCCAAATATAAAAAAACTCCACCGGAATCCTTTTCATGTTTTGTTTGTATTAAAAATCTAAAAATTAGTCGTCTACAAATTTTTTATTTTGTGAACATTTCTTTCATACATAAATTTTTGTTTTCATTCAAATATGAAAAAGTCCACCGGAATCCATTTCATGTTTTTTTGTATTAAAAATCTAAAAATATGACATCTGAAAACATTTATATTTTGTCAATATTTCTTTCAAACATAAATTATGGTTTTCACTCGAAATCGAAAAAGGTCACCGGAATCCTTTTCATGTTTTGTTTGTATTGAAAATATAAAAATCGGTCGTCTTCAAATTTTTTATTTTGTGAACATTTCTTTCAAACATAAATTTTTGTTTTCATTCAAATATGAAAAAGTCCACCGGAATCCTTTTCATGTTTTGTTTGTATTCAAAATCTAAAAATTGGTCGTCTTCAAATTTTTTATTTTGTGAACATTTCTTTCATACATAAATTTTTGTTTTCATTCAAATATGAAAAAGTCCACCGGAATCCTTTTCATGTTTTGTTTGTATTAAAAATATAAAAATTAGACGTCTTCAAATTTTTTATTTTGTGAACATTTCTTTCAAACATAAATTTTGGTTTTCATCACAGTGGGTAAAAGACGTAAAATTGAGAATCGTACATTCTTTTTCATAACAAATAAACGGTTACATGTATTTTGTTTGCAGATTTTTAAACTAAGATGTAAAAGTCCGTACGCTAGAAAAATTCGATGCATGATAGGACTAGAAGATTGTAACTCCCGAAATAAAAATAATTACAATGTTACTGTAATAGTATAGGTGGGAGGCAATGCGATGCGTCAAGCTAATCGGTAGAGTGAGAAGCCATGGCCTGTATTGTATCCTATTACTGAGAGGGTGACACTTTTTCATAAGGCAGACTTTTAAATTTAATAGAAAGCCTAACCCGTTGTAAATCTCAATAACTTCGACTACCTTTTCAGGGTTAAACTTCATCGGTCAAAATTTTCAGAGCCTTTCTTGCGATGCAGTTTGGAAACGAATGTGACTCGAGGATTTTTTATAAGTCTTTTGTGCGTATCGCTAGAAAAGATTGTTAAGAACATACATTTTCGTACTCTGTTACATGGCTGTAATACTGATGAAAACGCGTAGCACCATTATTCCCAGAGCAATAAATGCTTTGGGAATAATGGTTTGTCATTTCGCTATGTCAAGATACGAGAAGGCGCGACGAGCCGGGTGGTGTGTTTTCTTTTTACAACGTTGGAGCCACTTTTTCATAAGGGGCGTTTACTAAGGTTACGAAAAGGAGTGTAGTTAACTTATGTCATAATGAACGAAAAGTCGACAATATCGTACATCAACGAGATCAATTTAGGTAAAAGTTTGATAAGGGTTAAACGGTGATCATAGGCTTTCCAGATTTCGTTCATGGATAATATACACGGATACCTGATCATATAAAAAGGAGTAAAGCGACGAGTATAGTGAAAAATTTATTACTAAAGTATTCAAATTACCATCAATTCTACTAGTTAGCCAATGTAGTGGGGTAGAAAACTAGAAAGTATCCTGAAGACACCGAGACCTTCCACAATTTGCCATCGATAAGTTCCACGAGACAGTTGTCGTCCTCATATTCTTTCCTTGGAAAACTCAACGTTATCAACTTCCAGGAATAACTTTGAGATTTGTTGTGGAATTTTATTCGCGGTTCATACTACATAAAGTTTTTCATTAAGTCTCAACAACAAAATTAGCCGTTAAAAATGGATCACTGACCGTCGCTGAGCCGCGAACTATGACAGGAAGCAGGCGGCCCGAAGACATGGGGACGGTATAGGTTGTCAGGAAGGACAATCAACGTATTCGACAAATGTTGTAGTCGATGAAGTTGAAGATGACGGTGGTTTGCAGTCACACGAAGACGATAATGACATCGATCAGCTCGATGATATCGAAAATGCCCATGGCGAATCAAATATGTTGGGGTATACAAACCATGCGAGTGACGGGTTTAATAGTTGTGGTGAAGCGGGCGACGATAGCGACGTCGAGTGATACTCCCCTTACTTATAAGTTTAATATTCGTGATAAGACATAAAAAAGATTATTATTATATTGTTTTGTATAGTTAAAACGTATTTTATGTTTAATCGGCATTGGTTCCGCTTTTTTCCGGTACTGTGTTATTTTTTATCTAAAAATGAATGAAAGTCTGTTACCATTGCTCTTTCTATATTACTTATGAGCTACTGTAAAAATGGCTTAATACACCACTTATTGAAAATCGAAATATGTGTTGTAAATTTCGTGAATGGTATATGCAAAAAAACTTCCCGCACATGTATATTAATTTAAAAAAGTTTTTAACAGCGTACCCCCAACTCAATTACATTATATAATATAAAAATAATACCATGTTTTCTGAATAAAATATTGTTGTATATGAGGAAATACTAAGAAAATAACTTGGTCGTAATATCAATGCATATACAGTAATACCTGAATAACCGGTCGATCTCCCCATCCAGATTCTCGTCTGTAAAACTCATCCGTTATCAGGATGTTTTAGCATGCTAAATATGTTATGCCAGTAACGTCCGATAGCACAGCATAAGCAAAATATTAAAATATGTCATAAGTAACTATTAGAGTGAATCATTGAATATAAAGCATTAAAGCAAAACTCTATAATTGTAAAATCAACGTGTAATTGCGCCACTCAGTGAAGATATTCGCAATAATCTCTCTCTATTTAATAATTATAAAAATACATTATTGAATATAAGCTGTTACACAAGGCATATAAGAAAACCAGGTTACAAATTTTGTTCAATTAACCATGGTTTCAGTATTTTTACATTTTTGGTAGCGCAATTCCTTTCGCTCAATATCATTGCCAGATCTTTTTCAACCGCGAAGATCGAAAACAAAATTTAAAAACATAGTCCTGTTCACATCGTTTTCACAACATCACTTACAAGAAGCGTTGTAAAGGCCTAATACTTATAGAAATAAAGATAATACGAGCAGTTCTATAATTATGATTTTAAAATAGTAACATTTACCGTTTAATACACAACGACTAAATTTTTGAAGAGCTGCAAAAAATGTTATTTTTAATAAAATTCCACGATAATCTTTTAAAAAAATGAAGAAACATAATTATTGCATTAAGAAAGTAATGCATTAATTATCGCTTACATTTTTCACTATTTCTTCGCATATTTAAGCGAAAATTAGTATTTTTGCAGCTAAACAAATGCTTACACTCTATTATATAATCACTACATATTATTATTATTATTATGGAATCATAATAATAAAACAAACGGTACTGAAAATTATATTTCATGAATTAAAGTGGTTTTACAACTCTGCTTACAAGATTGTAATACACGATATGATCAATAAATTATCATAACCGAAACTTTGCCGTTCATAATACCGATAGGATTTCATGTTTCGTTTTGATTTATTAATTGTTTAAATAGAGTCTCTTGATCATGGAGCCTAGAGTAGAGGAGGTCGATCGCTTACGGCGAAGTGCCGAAAAAATGGTCGATGAAACGTAGCCTCGATCTAGTTCAGAATATCACCGCGAGCGTCGCTGTGATCACTAGTCCCTGGCGTGAAGTAAGCGTTTGGTGGTGACTTGAAGTAAGTGTTGAGGCCGATTTGATATCGATTATTGTGACGTCATTTTTGTTTACTGGAGTGTCGTATTTTGAAGTGTCAACGAAAATAGTGAACAACGAAAATAGTGAATTCCACCGGATTTCGTCTGAGCGAAGTGTGAAATAAGGTAAGAACACAGAATTATACGTTTTTTTAGGTCAATTATTATATTACTTTAATTTAAGGCACTGTGCGATTGACCGGGCCGGAACTAACCTAAAAAAAAAACGATAAATGACAGTATTATTTTCACATTCTGCATTTTACGTGTAATTTTACGTGTTCGCTTTTCTTTTCAAGCAGGATGAGGCGAATCTGCGCAGTCGAAGGATGTCGCAGCGGACGCAATGCTGACATTGTTCGAAGGAAAAAGTTGGGTGTGCGACAAGTGACAATATTCACTGTGCCAAAGGTAAATGTCAATATTTTATTCAATTAAGATAGTGTTAGTGTAGTGGAGCGATTTGCCACATTCATTGCTCGCAGAGTTGTTTCGCCAAGTGTAAGTTGACAGTGTTTCCGACTGGCTCGGCTTGCCAGAAACAACCTGTCGTTTCTTTTGTCGTTTGGTCGGTCGGTGGCTGGATCTGTCAGGGAAGTGTTGAGACGGCATCAGCATGCTGGAATCCAGCACTCTGCCGGCACGGTGCTGGCTTAGGGTGCTAAATTCAGCTCCGTACCCACTCGACACCAGCATTTCGAAAGGCTACACAGTGTGCCGGAACCGTGTGGTCACAATTCAGAGTTTTGGCCCATCATGCTGTCACAAGTCTGCCCACATGGAGACGCTGTGATGCATACTGTACTGTGGACATGTGGGATAGTAAAGGCAAATTGGGACACCGGTCGACTATCTGTATTTTTTTGTTACAGCGAGCAAATACACTGCAGGCGTGGTCCGCAGCCGTTGGGAAGAATCTCTCCGCTGGAGATGGAATCTGCGAGTTCCACTTCCCAAGCAACAATATCATCAAGGAGGACAGAACAGTGTTACGTAATGGTACAGTGCACATTATTCCGCGCCAAAGATACGGGCTTGCTCCAAATGCAGTCCCTACTGCTATTGCAGAGCAGGTAAGAAATTAAACATGGAATTTTTTCTTACAAATGTTGTTTAATTTAATAGAAACAAGATTACTAACTGTAATTTTGAATTTTATTTGCTAGGAAAACATCGAACCAGATCCCGGAGTTGCCGTTGTTGTTGATGCTCCAATAGTACCGGTAGACCAGGGTTTGGATATCGTGCCGGAGCCCGTTGATGCACCAGTGAATGTCGACAGCTTTGCCGACCACTTCCTGGAATCCAGCTTGGAACCGTCAACTGACGTCCAGGTAATATTTGGAATATTTAAAATAACATGTCAGAATAATTGAAAATTACTTTTTTTTTAAACTAGGAATACTGACGCGCGCTCGCGCGCGCGTACGCAGGTTACCGCGTGCACCCCTTACTAGTTGTTTGGGGAAATTTTTTTTTTTTTCGTGTTCATGAAGTTTTGAAAGCCTATCCGATGGCAAATTTCCCGCTGATTCCAGAAATCCCAGGTTTTTTCTCAAAATTAAAAAATTCGAGGAGAAAAACGCAAAAAAATTATTTTTCACTTTTTTTGAATTTTTATACTTAACTAAAATCGATTTAATTTTTTTCTGTTTTTTTTTTTATCAATGGAATTTGAATTTTCTTTTTGCATTCGGGAGAAAACCTTTGAACGAAGAAAATATCGCAAGGCGGAACACGATATCTTAATTATTCGATTTTTTGCAGAATTTGAAAGTTCATTCTTAAAACTTGGTTTTTTTTTTAGACGGCGTGAAAACCCTATCTTATGGCAAATTTCCCGCTGATTCCAAAAATCACGGGTGTTTGCCCAAAAAATCGAGAATTCGATGAGAAAAACGCCAAAATCAATTTTTTTTCTGACAAGCTGCCAAATTCGCGATACTGATAAACGAACTGTTGATTTCCCAACCAATCAGAGGCCGAATAAATCAACAACAATGGTTGCTCTCGAACTTTTTATTGAGGATTATTTACTTTAAAGATGTAATTTCCAAGTTTTGAGAATGCCAGTTTAACTAAAAATTGCTCTTAATTACAGAGAAACGTTGATCCTCCTCAAAAGGTTGATTACGACCATGGCGCCGTCGAGTTTGCCGGCCACCTGATGGAAACCAGCGACGAATCCGCCAGTCATAACAGTGAGGTAAAAATATTAACTGCTTAATTATCCGTAGCGTAATTTGGCGTACATCTTGCTGTATTTTTTAAGCGAAAAAATTCGAGCGCGGAAATGTGTTTCAATGATGTAATTAATCTTTCTCTTGCAGGCTGATCGAAATACGCAAACTGTCGCGCCGCTGGATCCGGAGGCGACGATCCCACTGATTATTGACGACGTCTTCAATCACCTGGCGCAAAGTGTTTTACCCGAAACGTGGTGCTGGGCAACGAATCGAAGAGATTTTTTGCAGAATTTGAAAGTTCATTCTTAAAACTTGGTTTTTTTTTTAGACGGCGTGAAAACCCTATCTTATGGCAAATTTCCCGCTGATTCCAAAAATCACGGGTGTTTGCCCAAAAAATCGAGAATTCGATGAGAAAAACGCCAAAATCAATTTTTTTTCTGACAAGCTGCCAAATTCGCGATACTGATAAACGAACTGTTGATTTCCCAACCAATCAGAGGCCGAATAAATCAACAACAATGGTTGCTCTCGAACTTTTTATTGAGGATTATTTACTTTAAAGATGTAATTTCCAAGTTTTGAGAATGCCAGTTTAACTAAAAATTGCTCTTAATTACAGAGAAACGTTGATCCTCCTCAAAAGGTTGATTACGACCATGGCGCCGTCGAGTTTGCCGGCCACCTGATGGAAACCAGCGACGAATCCGCCAGTCATAACAGTGAGGTAAAAATATTAACTGCTTAATTATCCGTAGCGTAATTTGGCGTACATCTTGCTGTATTTTTTAAGCGAAAAAATTCGAGCGCGGAAATGTGTTTCAATGATGTAATTAATCTTTCTCTTGCAGGCTGATCGAAATACGCAAACTGTCGCGCCGCTGGATCCGGAGGCGACGATCCCACTGATTATTGACGACGTCTTCAATCACCTGGCGCAAAGTGTTTTACCCGAAACGTGGTGCTGGGCAACGAATCGAAGAGACGACAAGAGTATCGTTTTTGTGAAAATTGATCCGTGCACCTACAAGCGAACACTTCGATTGACGCTGCACAACGACCTCTCCGTAACGGTAACAATATGTCAATCCAGACACCTGAATATTTTGTATTCATGACACCTTTATTTGATGTATTTATAATTTTATTTCTTTGAAGGCTCACACACCCGATGAAAAAGTGAACGTGGAACTGGAGTCAATTGTCTCGTCAATTGAATCGTTCGACCGGCTTCTCGATGAGATGGGAAGAAAAGGAATTTGTGGTGGCACAGGGATGGACCAAGAAAGGTACTCAAATACATATTGTTTGATCATTTTTTTTTAATAATTAAAGAGTTAACAGCGCTTAACTTACTCGATATTTCTAAAAATAGTTTTATTTTTTATTGGTTAAGTTTTTAAAATCACATTTTTGAAGTTCTCCGCTTTCTATCGAACTTGTTTTATTAAATGTATGTAAGTGAACATACTAATCTTTTCATTTATTGTTCTGGTTTAAATCTCTCTAGCCGCGACGAATCCTGCCCCGGATTTGTACCGACGACAAGATACGGCAAGCAAGTATCGACACCGAGATGCGACTTTTGCCGACGGCTGCGCCGAAAGATTCAGAAGCGAACCCAGAAGTGCAAGACGACGTTGAAAACTCGGTACGCGAGGAGTAAGCACCGAAGCAACGTCAAACAGAGAGCGTGCAAACGCTTACGAGATAAGGTAATTTTTGTAAAAATCACATTTCACAAATTTTAAATCTAAAATCACAAATTTTCGATGTAACGAAGTTTTAAAACCCTATCTGATGGGAAATTTCTCGCTGATTCCGAAAACCACCATTGTTCGCCTGAAAAATTGAAAATTCGAGGAGAAAAACGCGAAAAATGATTTTTCACTTTTTTCGAATTTTGTCACTTCTCTAAAATCGATGTAATTTTTGTTTCGATTAATGAAATCTAAATTTTATTTTTGCATTCGGAATATAACCTTTCGACGAAAAAAAACCGCAAGGCGGAACGCGATATGGATATTTCGAATTTCTCGCAGAATGAAAAAATTGACCTCCAAAAATTGCAAATTTTAAAAAGACGTATCCTTATCGTTTTTTTTTTTGGGAAAAATCGATTTAACGAAGTTTTAAACCCCTATCTGATGGGAAATTACCTGCTGATTCCAAAAATGACGGGTGTTTTTCTGAAAAAATCATAAATTCGATGCGAAAAACGCGAAAACCATTTTATGGCAAATTGCCGAATTTCGCGATACTAAACGACGAACGTCCGGTTTTCCAGCGACCAATCACAGCACGAAACAAACAATGACAAGTCTTTCTGTTACTCATGAACTTTTTAAAAGAGGGAAAATAGTTCTCGCCACTAATGACCCTGCCTACGCATGCATGCAAATTGAGACCGCGCTGAACCCACTGCTGGCCGTAGGGGTCCCACTGCATCAATCTATTTTCTTAGATTGCACTGGTTTTTTTAAATATTTTACTCTGCATATTTCAGTTCATTATTGATAATTGGTAATATTTATAAATGAAGTGAATGTGTGCTAGCTCACCCCTGCGAATTTTCTTTTTCTGGCACGTATTGAAACCTTACAACTAATACTTTAATATTTAAAGGTTTTTTCATGGCCACACGTTTGCCATATTTATCGCTTCTCCAGTGACAACAGTTACTGAAACAACATCGTATATTTCGTTGTACTTCTACCTTCGTACAACAATATGCAATTATGCTATTCCGCGTAATTGCGAAACTGTATCTTTATATTGATTCTTTAGAATCAATATTCATTAAGCAAACACATCAGTGTGTGTTCTGCGTCTATCCTCCTCTATCTTTCTTCTCTACTTCTGTAGGGAAAACGTTTACAACAGCGAATTAACGAAGCGAAGGAACGATGCGCGATTGTCGAAGAGCAGGCGTTGGATAGAGCGATTTTTGATTTGCCACTCGTTCAGCAAGAAGCCGTTCGAGCTTGCTTCCAAGCTTCTAAAGTCGCTTGTAGTAGACAGCGAAGATACACGCTTGACTGGGTGTACGAATGCTTGTTGATGCGTATAAAAAACAGCAAGCTGTACGAACACTTGCGAAGTCGTAATATTTTACCTCTTCCGTGCCAAGATACGTTACGCAAGTACATTCAAAAGCTGGATACCTCCTACGGGTTTCAGTCAGCTGTGTTCGAATGCTTGCTATTGAAAGCCTCGAGGATGGAAGAAGTAGATAAAAGAGGTATCATTTTCCGTGACAATATATTCTTCAATCGCTTTCAATGTTACTTTCTGTAGTTGAACCCATTGGCTAGTATTTTTGTTAGTTAATAACATGTTATACAGGGAAGTATCATTCTTTCATTCATGAATTTGAACAGAAATAAAATATGATTCTTGTTAAAGTTTAGCGCCATGGATGACATGTTTTTCACTTGAAAGTCCAGCGCCTCCGCTTTCGTCGGATGACAGTAATTCAAGTCAAATCGGAATATTTAGGGATCGTAATTAACACTCTGAAACGGAGTAGCTACTTTTCCGATTACTTGTGTAGAAATAGCTTTGATTTACTAACACAGTCCACATAACCTAAGTTTCTTTTTCTATGCTGCAGAAATTCCCGAAAATTCCGCTGCATTCCTCCTGCATTTTTTCTATGATGACGATAATGTGTGAATTATTCGGTATTGCGAGTAGTGGTGGTGGTTATAACTTTCGCGTGGCAGTTGTGATTTTTTTTTTGCTTTACGTGTTAATTTGTATGTGACTTCTTTTTTGTTCGTTTTGTTGCATTTGATCAATTTTTAAAGATTTTTTTTTTTTTTTTCGTTTTGTTGTACTTGTTTCATTTTTCTGATAAAGTACTGTTTTTTTTTAGTAAATAATGATAACAATGAATACATTTTAGTAGAGGCGTATTCATTGTTGCTGAAATTTTTGTAACATGTACTTACGCCCCAGGAAATGATTCGAACAGGTACACTCCTCGTCGACGAGATGAGCCTCAGCGAAGCGATCCACCTTGACCGCAAAACGCTGCAGTTCCAGGGGTTTGTCGACTTAGGGGAGCATACACCGGACTCGTTGCGAAACGAAAGAGCGGATCACGCCCTCGTGTTTATGTTTCAACCATTCCGAGGGCAGTGGATTCAAGTGCTCAGGTGCTTCCTCAGTCGAAACAGCGTGACGAGCAAAGTACTTCACAAACTTATTTTGGAATGCTTGATGAAGTTAGAGCGCTCCGGATTCCGCATAGATGTCGTTACCATGGATGGAGCTCAGTGGAATCGAGGGGTGTGGAAACTGCTTGGCATCGACGAAAGAGCGTTGAGCTGCGAGCATCCCTACGACGAGAGTCGACGTCTGTGGATGATGTCGGATTTTCCTCACTTGATGAAGTGCTTCCGCAACGGGATAATGGCTCCTCACGTCGAGTCTTTTACGGTAAGGACAATCCGAAGAATGCTGATACATATTTGTAATGGTTCATTATTCCTCACGTATAGGCTCGCAAATATACATGTAGCTTCTTTATTATTAACCACTTCGTAGTTCCTTTTCTTTTCAATCTTTCACCATTAATTTATCAGTAAATGTATGTAATCCTCATTAAAAGGGTTCTGTTTTTTGTACAGACTCCTCACGGCACGGTGAAGAAAGATCACTGGAGAGCAGTGTACCATCACGAGACCCCCACGAGACCGAACATGCGAGTGGCCTTTAAACTGACCGACGCGCATTTGGATCCCAAGGGCTACCAGAAGATGACTGTGTCACTTGCCTTCGAGGTAAACTAATAAATGTAAACTTATAAATAAACCTTGTTAGATGTTACGATTAGTTAATTAATTTGTCATTATTACATATTGTTACAGCTGTTCGACGAACGTGTGCAGGCAGCAATGATTTTGTACAAAGATGATCCGAAGTGCTCTCGTTTGAAAGACGCAACGCCGACGATCATGTTTATGAAAGTCGTGAATGACGTTATTCGGGCAATGATGTCGCGAATCCCAGGAGACGCTCTACGGCCTGGTGACTATTGTCCCCAGAAGAAGGTATGCATTCTAAATGTATACACAGAATAATCTGCAGTATCGAGTGTTATTGGCGACGGACGCACCTCCACCATCACCCTGTAATACGCCTAGCTAGGATACGAATAAATATTCCGGAATACCGTAAGTTACATAAGCGTATAAGAAGCACGTTTGCAAGCTTTCGTACGCATTGCGAATGAACACTAGAATGCTGAAACTTTTTTCTTTATTTCAATGCTTGTTCCTTCTTCGGATCACTCAAAATATCCACTGGTAAGAACCCACCGCGGATACAGTGTGTGAACACAGTTTTCTGATTATTATTTATTTATTGAAGCAGTAAATTACTTTGCAGTGAAATGAATGCACATACGATTTTTACAATTTAGCAACATATCTCGTATTTGGGCTTATTTGTGCATGCACTTTAATCATCTTCTTACTTATTAGACCTGCAACCGCCATCTTGAACATTCCAATCGAATGTCTTTAATTAGAAGTGTTAAATATATTGCTCCACAATTCGTATTTCAACGTGATTTCTAATGATTTATAATCAACAGGCTATAGAAGAGTTTCTGACGTACCTGAGCACGTGGCAAAGCGTCGTGAAAGCGAAAGGCGAGAAATTCCCCGTTTCGACGAGCACGATCACTGGTCTGAAAGTGACGCTGGGCGCTACACTAGAGCTGCTCGACTTCCTGCACCAGCGATGCCACTTCGATTATCTTCTAACGTCTCGTCTCAATCAAGACGCTCTGGAAGTAAGGATTGTAGATCTACATTAGATAGATATAGCCGTTTCGTATTTTTTTATGTATCATTCACTTTTTTTTTTTAGAGATTTTTCGGCATGGCGAGGAACGCTTGCGGAAGCAATGACCACCCAGAGCCGGAGGTTTTTGCGCAGGTGTTCCGCTTGTTGTGCACGTACTCGCTCGTGAAGCCGCCGAAGGGGTGCAACGTTTCAGGAACCGAGCTCCTCGAAACGCTCATGGACACAAAAGAGTCGCTGGCTGCTCGTCATCAGACGAAAAATGAGTTGTTGGAAAGGTTGGATGCAGCGATCGATAGCGGTAGCTTCGCCGTGCCAGAAGACCCTTCTCCTTCGGCTATCGTTCACCGGGATCACCAGTACTTGGAGACAATGTCAGTGTCGACTCGTTCACACTTGAGTGATCACGACTACGACGTTGCCAGCACGAGCGAAAATGTCCTGGCGTACGTTGGCGGATACGTCGCTCGTAAAATCAGCCGTGTCACCCCGTGCCAAAACTGCAGAGCCCGTCTCGTGACCGACGACGCTTCTGAGCGCGATAAATTAACGGATATTCTGAGACGTTTCGGCGGATTGGTTTACCCGAGCGAGGAGCTTTTTAAGCTTTTGACGACCTTGGAAAGGGAAGTCCTCGAAGTAGTCGGCACACTGACCGTGAATGAAAACACGCTGCACGAGATCGTTCACAGAGTGAGTCGAATGCAATGTTTGACATTGGTTGGGTGCACGGAGCACGAGAAGGAAGTGACGAAAAAAGTCATTACTTTTTTTCTGATAATGCGAGCTAATTTTCTCGCAAGGTCGGTAAACACCAACTACAACGCGAGAAAAGTTAGAAGCAAAATGCATCGAAAAAATGCCAAACTGTAGATGGTGAGCAGAAAAACATTTTTTTACATATACAAATGTTTAACGAGATTAACTATATTTATCGAGCTTGTATTATTGTCAGCAGGCAGCCGAGGAGACGACGAGGAGACGACGAGGACGCCGAGGAGACGATGAGGATACCGAGGGCGACGAGATGCCGTGAGCGACGAGGACGCCGAGCAGACGACGAAGCCGAGGGAGACGAGGATGTCGAGGGCGACGAGACGCCATGGGCGACGAGGACGCCGAGGACGACGAGGACGCCGAGAAGGTAAGGAGTCGAATATAAAAATGTTACTGCAGTTTGTGTTTCTTTTTACGTTTTTTTTTTTTTATTTACTCCGATGCTTCCCTAGCAATCCCGGCGACCACGAAAACGACCTAAAAAACCCAAAAAGCGACAGAAGAAACGACCGGTCGTTAAATGCAAAAAAATAACCGTTTAAATGAGGCAAAAAAAGATAAGCGACCGCGAAAACGACCATTGAAATTTTTTTCGGATGGTCGTTTTCTTGGTCGTTTTCCTTTTCTTGCCTGTTTTGAACGGTTATTTTTTTGCATTTAACGACCGGTCGTTTTTTCGGTCGTTCGGCCGGTCGCCGGGATTGTTAGGGTTGTATTGCCAACAGGACGCCGAGGACGACGAGGACGCCGAGGACGACGAGGACGCCGAGGACGCCGAGGACGACGAGGACGACGAGGACGCCGAGGACGACGAGGACGCCGAGGACGCCGAGGACGACGAGGACGACGAGGACGCCGAGAAGGTAAGGAGTCGAATATAAAAATGTTACTGCAGTTTGTGTTTCTTTTTACGTTTTTTTTTATTTACTCCGATGCTTGTATTGCCAACAGGACGCCGAGGACGACGAGGACGCCGAGGACGACGAGGACGACGAGGACGCCGAGGACGACGAGGACGCCGAGGACGACGAGGACGATGAGGACGACGAGGATGACGAAAAGATAAGAAATCGAATTTTAAAGAGCCGCCGTTTGTGTTTCTTTTTACTTTTTTTTTATTTATAAGAGAGGAATTCTGATGGTTTTATTGCCAGCAGGACGCGGAAAACGCCGTGGACGCAGTGAACGCAGGGCACGCCGAGGACACCGAGGACACCGAGGACACCATGGACGACGCGGACACCGTGGACTCCGGGGACGCCGAGAAGGTAAGAAGTCAAAATTTCAAGATTTACTGCCGTTTGTGTTTCTTTCCATGCATTTTATTTCCTCTAATGAGATGCTTCTATTATCAGCAGAATGCCGACGGCGCTGAGGACGCCGAGGATGCCGAAGACGCGATTCACGACGGCGCTGGACGAGGAGAGCAACTCAGGGAGAACAACAACGTTCTTTAAGAGATCGTTGTTGTATTGACGCGCAGATTGCGCGTGGATACAGCCGTGAAGAATTAATATACGGTATCTTCGACTACGAAACAATTGTAATAGGTATTATCAATAAAAATGCATGTTATTGAGGTACACAACAATTATTTCAAGATTTTAATATCTGACCTTTCCCCAGTGCTATGTAAGTGCGATCTTTGCTTTCCCCAGTGCTATGTAAGTGCGATCTTTGTTTCGTTTACTTCATACAATATGATGTAAAACTAAATTCAAAAATAATAAATTGTCATTGTATAATTGCTTATTTAAAAAGAAAAAAATGCCCGTCTTTAAAAAAAAAAAATTATCGTTACAAAAAAAAAAAAAGACAGGAATCGATCCACGAACTTTGTGGAGGCGAAACTTTCACTTTCGCCCTTCGCCACCACGCTGCTTCTGCAATGAAAGGTTACTTACTCGATATCGTTTGTCTGGGATAATTTCGTTTCGATAATTAACTTAATCTGACGTTATTTCTGACCTGACTTGAAGTTATTTCGTAATGAAGTCTTATTGGGAAGTAAGCTATTAGAGCCAACTAACATAACCTGATTGTTCTTGGCATACAAATGTTAACTCGTCTCTTGCTGCATCGTTTATGCATGAGACGCGTAAATAACCGATCCTTGAAACCACACTACCAGGAATAGAAGGAGAGGGTAATTACCCAATTAATCTGTAATTAATTTTACAGTGTCCACGTACTTTGTATGGTCACGTACATACGAACGTTGGAAACGCTCAGTTTAAAATTCCCGCTCTCACCGGGACTAACGCTCGCCGCGCCTCTATCGGCTTTAGCAACAGTCAGTTGGACGCCGTTTCATCGACCACTTCGGTAGCATTGCGATCGACCTCCTGTACTCTAGGCTCCATGCTCTTGATATTAGTTTCACGCAAAGACATCATCATATCGAATGTTAGTTTTCAAAATAAAATGCTTAAGCGTGTGTACTTCGCATACTACCATATGATCAACATTCCCTTTTATATTTTTATCGACAAAGTTCTACAAATGGTAATTATGCACGATGCCATTTTACCCAAGCGTAATCGTCAAGTACCTAAGGTTTCAGTCCTGAATTCAAAAAGGTGTATCGACTGATGGTTATTTGAGTGACAGCTAGGAATTCTTCTTTAGGTTCTTTGGGTTCTACGCGTAGTGCCCAAAGAACCTAAAGAAAAAATATAGCCCTCTATTTACGTGTATGACCCAAAGAACCTAAAGAAAAATCCCTAGCTGTCTATTTACGGCTATACGCGTAGAACCCGAAGAACCTAAAGAAAAAATATAGCCGTTCATTTACGTGTATGACGCAAAGAACCTAAAGAAAAATCCCTAGCTGTCTGTTTACGGCTATACGTGTAGTCAAATATAGTGTAATTCCGTGATTATTTCAAAGAATCTAAAAAACCCTTAGCCGCGTGTATATGCATAGAACCCAAAGAATCTAAAGAAGAATTCCTAGCTGTCACTCAAATAACCATCAGTCGATACACCTTTTTGAATTCAGGACTGAAACCTTAGGTACTTGACGATTACGCTTGGGTAAAATGGCATCGTGCATAATTACCATTTGTAGAACTTTGTCGATAAAAATATAAAATGGAATGTTGATCATATGGTAATATGCGAAGTACACACGCTTAAGCATTTTATTTTGAAAACTAACATTCGATATGATGATGTCTTTGCGTGAAACTAATATCAAGAGACTCTGTTTAAACAATTAATAAATCAAAATGAAACATGAAATCCTATCGGTATTATGAACGGCAAAGTTTCGGTTATGATAATTTATTGATCATATCGTGTATTACAATCTTGTAAGCAGAGTTGTAAAACCACTTTAATTCATGAAATATAATTTTCAGTACCGTTTGTTTTATTATTATGATTCCATAATAATAATAATAATATGTAGTGATTATATAATAGAGTGTAAGCATTTGTTTAGCTGCAAAAATACTAATTTTCGCTTAAATATGCGAAGAAATAGTGAACAATGTAAGCGATAATTAATGCCTTACTTTCTTAATGCAATAATTGTGTTTCTTCATTTTTTAAAAAGATTGTCGTGGAATTTTATTAAAAATAACATTTTTTGCAGCTCTTCAAAAATTTAGTCGTTGTGTATTAAACGGTAAATGTTACTATTTTAAAATCATAATTATAGAACTGCTCGTATTATCTTTATTTCTATAAGTATTAGGCCTTTACAACGCTTCTTGTAAGTGATGTTGTGAAAACGATGTGAACAGGACTATGTTTTTAAATTTTGTTTTCGATCTTCGCGGTTGAAAAAGATCTGGCAATGATATTGAGCGAAAGGAATTGCGCTACCAAAAATGTAAAAATACTGAAACCATGGTTAATTGAACAAAATTTGTAACCTGGTTTTCTTATATGCCTTGTGTAACAGCTTATATTCAATAATGTATTTTTATAATTATTAAATAGAGAGAGATTATTGCGAATATCTTCACTGAGTGGCGCAATTACACGTTGATTTTACAATTATAGAGTTGTTACGTCCTGGGAGTTTAATTTGAATTATTTAAAACTATACGTAAACTCACACGGAGGACGATCGACAGATCAACAAAGGGGTGGTCTCTTGTTTAAGCAGGAATGCGCCCACTAAGGATAGAGACCGCGTCTGATTCGGATAATTGTCGGATGAAAATGTTAAATATTATTTACTAATCTTACCTTTCTTCTTCTTTTCATGTGCAGATCAAGGATTCCACCAGCAGATCGAGCGGGTGAGCTTAGCGGGTTTAGTCGATGGTTATCAGTGGTATCTCACAGATCAGCACGATGTCCTCAGGATCAGTTGTTGGTGTGGCCTTGCACGATGGAAGACGATCGTACTCAACCAATGCAGCGAGATCGGATGGAAGCGATGCAGATTTGAGGAAATGCCAATGATCGAGTAGTTTTACAATTTTATAGTTAAACTTTTCAGATGATATCACACGAGGTTTGGAAACTCGGGACTCGTTAATCACTTGATTGACACAGTCTTTTATGAATGCTTGGAAAACATTTATTAATTTGTTTGCGTTATTAGGTTTATTGTGTCCGCGGGGACGTGCAGGTAAACCGGCAGCTTTAGCAACAGCACGACGAAACTGGAATTTATAACCACCCCGTCGTCTACCCATTTAACAACACTGTACGAGGATTTGGTGTTCTGAAATTTTTCTAAAACGTGCAGACCATTGCACAGATAAATAACAGGACAACGTGCATACCGTTGCACGGCTGTCTTGTTTTAAACAGGAGGGAAAGAAAAGTATTTGGGATAGGAGTGGATAGCGTGCATGCTGTTGCACTGTCAATCCAACGGATGATTCCACGTGCAGACCGTTGCACAGAAGAGTCTTTAGGTAAGTGGACCCAAAAGGAAGGTAAGTGCAGCGAAATTAAATCACTAAGATATTTTGAATTATTTCGCAAAATGAATAAACTTGAGAGTTAAATTTTATAAACTCGAATGAAAATTATTATTTTAAACTTTTGAAAATACACTGAGTATACAGTAACTATTTATTTACGCGTACAATTACTTTACGCGGAGCTTCCGCGTTTCTCGGCGAATATAATATCGCGGGATGAAACTACTTTAAAACGCAACGGTGTACAATCCTCGACTTAACCGATTCGCAGGGTACGGTATGTTCGAAATAAAAACTGGATGACCGTTACGTCGACGTCAAGCGAAGAAAAGTAGCCGGAGAACTGACGCGTAGGGCGTCTAACTCGCATATATATACGCTGTGGCAAAGAGTAACGCTTCTCTGCCCTTATCTTAATTATGTATACAAAAGATATCGCGGACCATGCAGGGTCTGTCTTGCGCTTTGTTTATAATATTAAATCTAAACAATCTTCGAAAAATAATTCCCGGAACCAAACTGGACAAAGGAGCGTAGTTAAAAATAGAGGTTGAATTTAAAAGAACATAATTATTATGACTAATCTTTATCGAATTGCCGCTTCCTTGTTCACCGTTCCAAGAATCATCCTGAGCAAATACTATTAACTAGTTCTCTATTAAATATTAGTTATAGAAATTGAAATTGAAATATAAAATTGTTATATAAAAAGTATAAGAAGTAAAAATGTTTAAAAATATACTTATTCTAGAGTTTGTTCATACTTTGTTATTCATTCATACGTTCACTCCACTGTCACTATCACACTAACTGCAGCACTGAGCACATGGTAGCCCATTGGGGTGGTTGTCGACGAGGGTTTATGATGCTGGTTCTTAGGAGTTAGAGAGAGATAGCCTGAGTTGGAGCCACGACGTCACAGAGTTTTGCTTTAATGCTTTATATTCAATGATTCACTCTAATAGTTACTTATGACATATTTTAATATTTTGCTTATGCTGTGCTATCGGACGTTACTGGCATAACATATTTAGCATGCTAAAACATCCTGATAACGGATGAGTTTTACAGACGAGAATCTGGATGGGGAGATCGACCGGTTATTCAGGTATTACTGTATATGCATTGATATTACGACCAAGTTATTTTCTTAGTATTTCCTCATATACAACAATATTTTATTCAGAAAACATGGTATTATTTTTATATTATATAATGTAATTGAGTTGGGGGTACGCTGTTAAAAACTTTTTTAAATTAATATACATGTGCGGGAAGTTTTTTTGCATATACCATTCACGAAATTTACAACACATATTTCGATTTTCAATAAGTGGTGTATTAAACCATTTTTACAGTAGCTCATAAGTAATATAGAAAGAGCAATGGTAACAGACTTTCATTCATTTTTAGATAAAAAATAACACAGTACCGGAAAAAAGCGGAACCAATGCCGATTAAACATAAAATACGTTTTAACTATACAAAACAATATAATAATAATCTTTTTTATGTCTTATCACGAATATTAAACTTATAAGTAAGGGGAGTATCACTCGACGTCGCTATCGTCGCCCGCTTCACCACAACTATTAAACCCGTCACTCGCATGGTTTGTATACCCCAACATATTTGATTCGCCATGGGCATTTTCGATATCATCGAGCTGATCGATGTCATTATCATCTTCGTGTGACTGCAAACCACCGTCATCTTCAACTTCATCGACTACAACATTTGTCGAATACGTTGATTGTCCTTCCTGACAACCTATACCGTCCCCATGTCTTCGGGCCGCCTGCTTCCTGTCATAGTTCGCGGCTCAGCGACGGTCAGTGATCCATTTTTAACGGCTAATTTTGTTGTTGAGACTTAATGAAAAACTTTATGTAGTATGAACCGCGAATAAAATTCCACAACAAATCTCAAAGTTATTCCTGGAAGTTGATAACGTTGAGTTTTCCAAGGAAAGAATATGAGGACGACAACTGTCTCGTGGAACTTATCGATGGCAAATTGTGGAAGGTCTCGGTGTCTTCAGGATACTTTCTAGTTTTCTACCCCACTACATTGGCTAACTAGTAGAATTGATGGTAATTTGAATACTTTAGTAATAAATTTTTCACTATACTCGTCGCTTTACTCCTTTTTATATGATCAGGTATCCGTGTATATTATCCATGAACGAAATCTGGAAAGCCTATGATCACCGTTTAACCCTTATCAAACTTTTACCTAAATTGATCTCGTTGATGTACGATATTGTCGACTTTTCGTTCATTATGACATAAGTTAACTACACTCCTTTTCGTAACCTTAGTAAACGCCCCTTATGAAAAAGTGGCTCCAACCTTGTAAAAAGAAAACACACCACCCGGCTCGTCGCGCCTTCTCGTATCTTGACATAGCGAAATGACAAACCATTATTCCCAAAGCATTTATTGCTCTGGGAATAATGGTGCTACGCGTTTTCATCAGTATTACAGCCATGTAACAGAGTACGAAAATGTATGTTCTTAACAATCTTTTCTAGCGATACGCACAAAAGACTTATAAAAAATCCTCGAGTCACATTCGTTTCCAAACTGCATCGCAAGAAAGGCTCTGAAAATTTTGACCGATGAAGTTTAACCCTGAAAAGGTAGTCGAAGTTATTGAGTTATTGAGTATTTAAAAGTCTGCCTTATGAAAAAGTGTCACCCTCTCAGTAATAGGATACAATACAGGCCATGGCTTCTCACTCTACCGATTAGCTTGACGCATCGCATTGCCTCCCACCTATACTATTACAGTAACATTGTAATTATTTTTATTTCGGGAGTTACAATCTTCTAGTCCTATCATGCATCGAATTTTTCTAGCGTACGGACTTTTACATCTTAGTTTAAAAATCTGCAAACAAAATACATGTAACCGTTTATTTGTTATGAAAAAGAATGTACGATTCTCAATTTTACGTCTTTTACCCACTGTGATGAAAACCAAAATTTATGTTTGAAAGAAATGTTCACAAAATAAAAAATTTGAAGACGTCTAATTTTTATATTTTTAATACAAACAAAACATGAAAAGGATTCCGGTGGACTTTTTCATATTTGAATGAAAACAAAAATTTATGTATGAAAGAAATGTTCACAAAATAAAAAATTTGAAGACGACCAATTTTTAGATTTTGAATACAAACAAAACATGAAAAGGATTCCGGTGGACTTTTTCATATTTGAATGAAAACAAAAATTTATGTTTGAAAGAAATGTTCACAAAATAAAAAATTTGAAGACGACCGATTTTTATATTTTCAATACAAACAAAACATGAAAAGGATTCCGGTGACCTTTTTCGATTTCGAGTGAAAACCATAATTTATGTTTGAAAGAAATATTGACAAAATATAAATGTTTTCAGATGTCATATTTTTAGATTTTTAATACAAAAAAACATGAAATGGATTCCGGTGGACTTTTTCATATTTGAATGAAAACAAAAATTTATGTATGAAAGAAATGTTCACAAAATAAAAAATTTGTAGACGACTAATTTTTAGATTTTTAATACAAACAAAACATGAAAAGGATTCCGGTGGAGTTTTTTTATATTTGGATGAAAACCAAGATTTATGTTTGAAAGAAATATTAACAAAATAAAAATAGTTGTAAGACGTATTTTTTAGATTTTTAATACAAACAAAACATGAAAAGGTTTTCGGTGGAGTTTTTTATATTTGAATGAAAACCAAAATTTATGTTTGAAAGAAATATTGACAAAATAAAAAAGTTGTAAGACGTATTTTTTAGATTTTAATACAAACACAAAATATAACTGAAAACGTATTTCTTGTGTGACTGTTATCATTCGAAACCTATGCCCCTCATTTCCCAAGACATATGAGTCATCTACATTTAGCCAGATGATCACCGTTAAGATGCGTTAGTCTTAAAAAGAAACACTCCTGGCGCCCTCATCTCAGGGTCTCTTTCTAACACCTACGATAATGGATACCATCGACGACATATTGATAATCGACTATTCCAAGGATCAATAAAGGAATCGGTTACAGCCAAATGAAGTAAAACCCTGTAATGTGAATAAGTAGTTTGGTTTTTCTGTGTGTGTGTGTGTGTGTGTGTCTAAAAGTTATTATAAAAATATTGTAAATATATAAACAATATTTAAATAAATAAATTTATAAATATGTAAGTCTTCATTTATTCAAAGAATAAGCATGAATTAAAAGCGCGAGCAGAATAAGTATACGGTCGCGCCGATGATTCCGCGCTGGTGGGTGAAGGTGGGAGCGCTATGGGTGGGGGGGTCGCGGCGGGTGGGGTGTTCTCGCAGTCTTGGGCCGCATGCGCTTTTTGATATCACTCTCACGCGCGTTGCTACTGTAGACGGTCAATCGGATACCACGGAGCACACCACTAGCCGTGACAGCTTACAATCCCTCTATTGAACACTCATAAAATATTATTTGTGAAGATCACACTATGCCAGACATCCGGAGAAATATATATCGGAAATATATTTACATATTTAAAAAAGATAGTGTGAAGATGAGTCATCACCACTTTCATCCGGTTTACCCGCTTATCATACGTAATATGGGGATACAACGCAGTATATAAAACAGAACACGAAAATATTTATTCAGCATTCAGGCCCGTGACAAGGCAGAAGCAATATTAATCTTGAGAAGATACGGCCATCTCATTATATAACTATTTCATCCAGTTTACAACGTTTGTTCAAGCATGAGTCAAGCTGATTTAAGTACAGCCATCATGTATCGCCTGTTGTCAAACGATGGAAAGAAAAAACTGGAGGGCCCGTTGCTTCTGGGGACAACATACAGTCTGAACTATTCGGGAACAAAGAAGATAAGCACGGGGCTTCAACCGCGAGTGAACGGAGATATTGTCCCCGTCGTTGTGCTGCAGAATAATAATTCATCAGGTGGGATCGTCTTCGAGTCAGCAGCCTGGACTAAATTACTAGCTAGTTTGGAGAAAATTTCCAGCTATTTCAAGGGAGCTCCCGTAAATAGAGCGTGGAGGGCCGGTTCGCTCGCGTACACAACTATGAAAATTGAAGACTTTGAGGTTTTCTTTTCAACGGCATTCGGGTCAAAATCCATTGTGTTCGACCGTGCTGTAACCGAGTCAACGACTGACGCCTCTGACGATACCGATCCAGGTAACGATGAGCAAACACCGTTGGAACCCCCGCTGAAGAAGAAGCAAAACTATTCACCTCAAGTAGTGATGCAAAAACCGACGTTTGAAGGATTGTGCAACGTTTCGCTGTGCGTGGATGAACGCTTCAGGAGGCTTCAACGTTATGCTACGCATGTACAGAAGTGTGCTGACGCTCTATGTGTTGCATTACTCATGCATATTCCTTCTAATGAAGAGGCAAAAAATATCGATGAAACACGTGTTAAAGAACTTTTAACACAAAATAAAAGTGTTCTACGCGATGGACTACGCTGCAACGTGGATTCATCATTCCTCGAATATTACGAGATAATTTTTCTGGAATGGAACGCATTTTGTACACCGTTCATAACGAACGAGTTGAAAAAGATACTTGAAGACGCTTCATCAGTAGCGACTCAACCTATGTAATTTTTGTGTGCGTTTTATCATGGTCTTATTTAAATAAAAATTTATTTCAGTTGAAGATGACCGATTTTTCATTCGTTTCTCGCCAGAAAACTGCATCATAGAATATGCATTATATATATACGTTTCTCGACACTGTTCAAACTTGTAGTCCACGATTCGGCTGTTATTTGTGAATAAACGGAAAATATTTGTACTTTCTTTGTTGTCATTTCAAAAACCTTTTCTAAGCACATCCTATAAAACACCTGTAGACTGTATATCATTAAGAAAATACCATTCATTTGAATACACACATCCCCTCCACTACCAAGCATCCTATAACACACGCGTAGACTGTATATATTACGAAAACACCGTTGAGACAGATCAGTGGACAGTAAACCTTGGTAATGATAAGGTCTGATTAGTAACAGTAGTAATAACAGTATTAACAGTAGTATTAGTAAGAGTAGCAACAGTCGTCTCTCTCTCATTTTCTCCCTCACAATGGAAATTGTCAGTGGTGTATTAATTATTCATTCTAACAAGAACGCTTGGGAGCTCACCAAGAAAGATCTCGAGTATAGTCCAAAACCTCTAATTATCAAATATTGAAGTGATTCCATGGATATTCTATGGGAAAAACTACCCGACTACCTGAAGCGTGACGCAGACATCAACTCGTACCTGAGCTGCTATTTACACTACAATACAAAGACCATGAGGGACCACATTGACGGACCACCACCAAAACATCGATCATGCCCAGGATGTATCACTGAAGCAAAACGAAAATTGAAAAGACAAGAAGAAACTGTTACAAAAATGTCAACTGATACTACATAAAGATACTCGAAGACGCTTCATCAGTAGCGACTCAACCTATGTAATTTTTTTGAAACTGCATCGTAGAATAAGCATTATAAATATACGTTTTCTCGACTCCATCGGCCGCTTGCGTTTAACACCTATTTGTCCCCGATAATAAATATCCAATTGTATGCTTACGTATATCGACAATAAATATGTATGTAATCAAAAAACCTGTTCTTTACTCACCTTCATTATCTTTAGCTATTAGAAAAATATTATTATGGCCATTCGTAGAAAATGGTAATTTTTGGGCATAATGGGTCCTAACTGGAGCCATCCGTCACGCAGGTAGGGAGAGTTGCGGCGAGACCAACAGTAGCCGCCTGTGGCTGCGCGCGCCGCCGTGGCACGTGTCCACGCTTAGCCACCCGCTGCTAGACGCAATCACGAGTCTAGCAGGTAGCGATGCACACAGCCACGTACAGGGACAGCTATAGCGAACAAGGGGAGAGGGTACGCTCCGTCGACTCTTCGCCACCCGTAGCTGCGCGCGCAACCATAAGACTGGTGGGGGGGCAGCAGCGGCGCACGCACCCACGCGTCGGGTGGGGGAGGTGCGGTAGCGCACGCATGCGACGTCAGTCGCGCGCCAGGTGCAGGTGGGAGCGGTCGTCGAGTGGGGAGCGGTCCCGCGCAGTGAGGTAAGTGCGAGTGAGTGGGTGGCGGCGGGCGGACGGACCCCGAGGGTGGCAGTGGGTGGTGGGGTGCGCGACTGCGCTGTTAACGTGAAAAGGTGGTGGGGTGCGTGACTGTGCCAGCCAATCGCGGGCTGGAGACAGTTAACGCGAAAAGGGGGTGGGGAGGGTCGCGAGTGTTAACGCGAGAAAGGGGAGGGGAGGGCGTGACCGCCAATCAGCGGCCTTATCGCGAGACATGGGCGTGGCCTAGGAAGGGGAGGGGAGGACGTGGCAGCCAATGAGCGGCCGAGGACAGTTATCGCGAGACATGGGCGTGGCCTAGTGTCGCCACGCCCGGTCTTGCGATAACTGTCCTATACTACTCACGTGCCACCACGTGTAGCTTAGTAAACCGCCCGTGAGTATGTCGTTGGTGTTTACATAAACCCGCGTTCACTTAACCCGTACGTAATGTCTTTGCGCTGACCGTTTGAGCTACCCGGAGCTGACCGTTGTACACTTCCGAAAAAGATGAGGTGACCGCAAAGTAAAACTATTGCCGATGTGCGTACGACCAGTTTAGTCCGTCCGTGCGACCAGTTGAGACCATGCGTGCGACCAGTTGAGACCGTTCGTGCGACCAGTTGAGACCGTTAACGAGAACCGAGAAGAAACCGGAAAGCGAGTCAGAGACTCGAGAACGTTCGAGCGCATGCGCGTACTCTGAAATGCGGTTATCGGTGGTGTGCCCAGGCGGTGCTGCTGCCGAGCGGTTGATTGACCAACTCAGACAGCAGTGCCGCTAACATTTCCGCCCGCCATCAGCGAAGGTCGCTGATGAATATGCTCCTGGTCTTCCGGTGGAGTGGTCCCTAAACACGAGAGCTTGATGAGTGGTCGGGTGAGCGTGGTTGTTGCCGTCTTGAGCGTAGCCACCTTGGCATGTCCGTCCTTCCCTGGGTGTAGTTGTAGCACCCTCGCAAGAGGCCATTTACAAGGAGGGTAACGCTCATCCGTGATTAACACGAGCGAACCAACCTTAACCTCGTTAGATGCATGATGCCATTTTGAGATAGACTGCTGCCGTTGCAAATAGTGAGCAGACCATTGACGCCAAAACATTTGAACCCGTTGATGTATGTGCTTCCAATGAGCCAGCTTCGAAGTTTCCAGACTTGGGAGCGTAGACTCTGGTAAGGTGGTGAGAGCACTGCCGATGAGAAAATGTCCAGGTGTAAGAGCTGACACGTCCTGAGGATCATCAGTGAGCGGTTCCAGGGGTCTCGAATTGAGAATAGCCTCTATTTGCGTAAGTAGGGTGGTGAGCTCTTCGAATGTGAGAAGAGACTCACCCACTGTGCGTGTGAGATGGAATTTCGTTGACTTCACAACAGCCTCCCACTTGCCACCCATATGAGGAGCGGCAGGGGGGTTAAAACTCCACTGGCTGCTGTCCTGTGAGAGGACCGCTCTGATGTAATGATGTTCTTCTGTGCCTTGCGTAAACATGCTCTGTAGAGTTTTGTCGGCACCTACAAAATTCGTACCGCAGTCCGAGTATATTGTGTGAGCAATCCCTCTTCGCGCTGTGAACCGTCGGTAGGCTGCGATGAATCCTTCAGATGAGTAGTCACTGACAGCCTCCAGGTGAACTCCTGATGTGCTGAAGCAGACGAACTGTGTGTTCGATCCAACCTTTGTATGTTTTTGCGCCCCGACCCTTCCAAGTTTTGAGTGTGAGCGGTCCAGCGTAATCCACGCCTGTATGCAGGAATGGTCGTGAGGGTGTTACTCGAGAAACAGGTAGTTGCCCCATCAGCTGCTGAGCCCTTTGCCGAGCACACACCACACACCGAATTATATGAGATTTCACCGGCGCTCTCCCTCCGAGAATCCAGTAGGCTTGCCGAATATAAGCCAACGTGAGCTAAGTGCCACCGTGAAGCGTTCGTGAGTGAGCATGTTCGATAATCATACTTGACAACCGTGAGTATCGACGCAGAATTGCAGGATGCTTTCCTTCCTCACTCAGCGTCGAGTGTGTGAGGCGTCCACCAACTCGAATGATGCCCTGCCCGTCGACGAAGGCAATCAATCGAGAAAACGGATGACCGGCTGGTGCTACCGAACCTGAGCCGAACACCTTGAGCTCTGCCGAAAAGTACGCAGCTTGAGTAGCCCGGATCCAAAACTGCTTTGCGGTGTTCATATCCCCTGTGGAGAGGTCCATTGGTGGAGAGGTAAGCTGACCACGAAGCTTGAGTAGAACGTTGCGGCAGATAGCCGTAAGTCGAAACAATCTTGTGAGAGACGATACCTTGTGGATAAGATCCCAATGGTACTCTACCTTGGGAGCTGCCACTAATAATGAAATCCCAGGACCCACTTCAGTTGCACTGAGTCCGTCCGCCATAGCAGGCTGAGCTGGCCATGAGTCTTCCGGTTGAGTGATCCAGGGTGGTCCCGTCCACCACAATGAGTGCTCGGTGAGCTGAGCTGTCGAGAACTACTAGTGCCAGGAACATGCCACCACTTAGCCTGCGATGTGAGCTCCTGAATTTGTGTGACTCTGTTCCTGACATAGTCCTTCCATCGCGACGGGTGACACTTGATCCACATGAGTGCAACCTGTGAGTCCGTCCACAAATGAGTTTCATCCACGTTCAATCTGAGGGTGGCTCGAACGTGCTTGAGTTGAGTTGAGAGTAGCAGCGCTGCTGTGAGTTCCAACCGTGGAATTGTGAGTCTTTTGAGAGGTGCAACCTTTGTTTTGGAGCACACTAAAATTGCCCGGGCACCGGTGGACGAGTTTACGGTTATGTAAATAACCGCCGACATAGCCAGTTGAGACGCGTCAGAGAAACCATGAATGACGATGGTTGAGTTGCTCCATGTGTTAATCCATCGTGGCACTGAAATCCTAGCTAGGTTTGTGAGATCTTCTCTGAGCGTAAGCCACCTTGTTGAGATCTGAGACAGTAAAGGATCGTCCCAGCCGAGTTTGTGTAGCCACAGCACTTGCAAAAGCATCTTCGCTCGAACAGTGACCGGTGAGATAAATCCCAGTGGATCAAAGATCTGAGCCACCTCAGATAGAATGAGTCGCTTTGTGAGCCGTCCAGAGATTTTTGAGAATTTTGATTGGAACTTGAACCGATCTTCCTGAGGATTCCAATGTATTCCAAGAACTGTGGTGTCGCAATCGTCCATGAGTACGTTCTGGTTTGAGATGCTCGCCGATGAGATTGCCCTGAGCAGATCCGGCTGATTTGAGTGCCACTTGCCTAGCGGGAATCCGCCCGCGTCACACAAATGGATCAGCTGTTGCGCAGTCTCGATGAGCTGTTCTACTGAATCCGCACCTCCAGAAATGTCGTCTACGTATCTGCCAAGCATGAGCGAAGGCAGTGCCAAAGGAAAGCGATGTCCCTCGTCCTGCGCAAGTTGTAAAAGCGTTCGGACAAGCAAGAAAGGGTGCTGCCTTCGTCCCATACGTGACAGTGGTGAGATGATATGGTACTGGGTTGTGCTGGTCGTCAACCCACAGAATCTTCTGGAGTTCCCAATCATCCCGATGGACTTTAATTTGCCGGAACATTTTTGTGATGTCCGTAGCAAAAATGTGTTTATGCATCCGGATCCAGATGAGCACGTCCGGTATGTTGAGCTGCAGCTTCGCACCCGTGCGCATGAGATCATTCACGGAATAACCGGTTGAGGTTTTACTTGAACCATTGAATACGACCCTTAACTTGGTGGTTGCGCTGTCCGGTCTGAGCACCCCATGATGCGGCAGATAATAACCAACATGCTTAGTGGTTGAGGCCTTAGCCATATGACCCAGATTCTCGTATTCAGCTAGAAACTTCTTATAAAGGTTTTCATATTCCTGGTCCCTCGCAAACTTCCGAAGCACTTGCTGCAAACACCGGTGAGCTGTACTCCATGAGTCCCCAAGTTGTGCAATGGATGACTTGAGCGGAACACGAACGATGTATCGACCGGTTGAGTCTCTCGAATGAGTGCGCCGAAAGTGAGCCTCGCATTCCTCATCTTCCGCCGTGAGTTCATTAGTCACGAGTTCTGAGGGCTCCTCTTGAACCCAAAATTTGGTGAGTAAATTCTGCAAGGCAACCTCCTCGTGATGAACCGAAGCAGTGTAAGTGGCGTGCATCGGGGATGTCGTTGCCTGAACCGGACCCAAAATGAGCCAGCCAAACATCGAAAGCTGAGCTATTGGCATGGTGGTTGCGCCTTTGATTATCCGAGGCCGGATGATTTGGCCATAATAATCAGCTCCAATGATAATGTCTATCGTTCGAGGAGTGAGGAATTCCGAATCTGCCAGGTTGAGATTCTTCAGATGAGGCCAGTCTTGGTAGGATGCCTCAAAAGATGGCAGAATTGATGAAACTGTCTTTAAAATGTGAGCTTGAACCGTGACTAGTTCCGCCGAATGAGATGACCGCAAATCAAACTGAGCTGTTCCGCGTGTATGAGTCGTCAGCGCTCCACCAATACCAACAATAGGCATTGAGGAACGTCGACGGGGTAATCTAAGTTGTCCGATGAGCTGTTCAGTGACGAATGTGAGTTCGGAGCCTGGATCTACCAGAATCCGAACAGTATGAGCTGCAACCGATGAGCAACTGCCGTGGCGAGCAATGTTGAGTTGACCAAATTGAGCTGAACCGCAGTGTGGACGATTGCACCAACAACCTATTGCGTGTCGACCGTTGTGCTGTCCTTAGGTGCGTCACGTTGCTGCACAGCACGGGAGCCATGGAGCATAGTATTGTGCCGTTCTTTGCACTCCTTGCATCCTTGGGTGGTCCGGCAGTCCCGTACGCTGTGACGACCAAGGCAGTTAAAGCATAGACGCTTTTCCATCGCGAACTGCCGTCTTGCCTTCGGATGAAGAGCTCTAAACTGCGAGCATGTTACCACGAAATGGTCTCCTTTGCAACAGTCACAGGCATAGCGCGTATCCTCCCTTTTTGCGCTGGTTGATGAGTGAGATGACCCTGATTGTTGAGCTGATCATTGTTTTGAGCTGACCGCCGAATGAGCCGTCCGTTTTGGTGGTGCACTGGGTTGACCACCGCTGGTGTATTCCACTCTTTCCAAAGCTCGAGCGCGAGCAGTCAAAAACTCTATAAGCTGTTTGTACGTAGGATACGTCTGCAGCGTACCTAGCGAGGTTTTCCAGGCCTCCTTCGTTGAGCGGTCCAAATTCCGTGTGATGTGATGCACCAGTATGCCGTCACCAAGATTTTCTCCCACCCCAAGAGATTCCAGAGCCGTATATGCCTCAGTCACGGTTGTTATTAGCTGATTTAGCGCCTTGGCGTTCTCGGTTGGCATTGGCGCGATCTTGAACATCGCGTCAAGATGAGACTGGATGTTGAGCCTCTTGTTTTCATCACATCAACCTTGTTGATCACGTCCACCGGAACTGCGAGCTGACCTTGTCCCATGAGAGCTGCAGAATCGTCTCCGTTGGGGTCTGACATGTTGAGCTGTCCGTATGCCAATCCAAAAAAACCAAAATAATTGAAAAACCGTTCCTCTTGACGAGCAGAACCAAGTCCGACAAATGTTCACAAAATTCGCGCACGAAATTATTGCGAGTCTGAGTAGACCGGGAACAACACTCGCGAGACAGTGGAAAAAAACCGAATTAATTGAAAAACCCGTTGCTCAAAATGAGCTGATCAAGGTCCGAAAATGTTCAAGAATTCGCGCACGAAAAATATTGAGAGTCTGAGCTGTCCAAAAATTGCACTCGCGACACAGTGAAAAAAAACCAAAAAATAATTGACAAACCGTCCCTCGAAATGAGCAGAACAAAGTCCGAAAATAGTTCACAAAATTCGCGCACGAAAATATTGCGAGTCTGAGCTGCCCAAAAAATGCACTCGCGACACAGTGAAAGAAAACCAAAAATAATTGAAAAAACTTTCCCTCAAAATGAGCAGAACAATGTCCGAAAAAGTTCACAAAATTCGCGCACGAAAATATTGCGAGTCTGAGCTGCCCAAAAAATGCACTCGCGACACAGTGAAAGAAAACCAAAAATAATTGAAAAAACGTTCCCTCAAAATGAGCAGAATGTCCGAAAAAAGTTCACAAAATTCGCGCACGAAAATATTACGAGTCTGAGCTGCCCAAAAAATGCACTCGCGACACAGTGAAAGAAAACCAAAAATAATTGAAAAAACGTTCCCTCAAAATGAGCAGAACAATGTCCGAAAAAAGTTCACAAAATTCGCGCACGAAAATATTGCGAGTCTGAGCTGCCCAAAAAATGCACTCGCGACACAGTGAAAGAAAACCAAAAATAATTGGAAAAACGTTCCCTCGAAACGAGAAGAACAAAGTCCGAAACGCAGTCCAGTTGCGAGTGAGCAAATGCAGCGAAGCCACCGAGAGTGAGAGAGACCGAACGATGCCGAACGAGAGCGGTGTTCTCGTCGGTGAGTGAACCACCAGTATTACCCGTGCGGCGAAGCACGGTTGCCGCCGCGCGCCAGGCGTGACACTAGCCACTATCTGTGATTTCTCTCCATGAAATTCTTCCCGTTTGAGCACAAACCCACCGAGTTTTATGAAGTTTTATGCAAATTCCGCCTGCCGTGATCCAACTATCCGGCTCGAAGGACCAAAATGTAAAATAATGCCGTGGATGGTTGATAGTGGATCAGGTGTTGTAAATATGATTAATAAATGGCGTAGGCAGGAATCACATAACTCGAAATAAACACTTTAATTTTTAACCAAAACTTCATAAAACACAACAATTAATTGAGTAAGCCGTTAAAATTAACATAAATATCCTGAGCAGTCCGTAAAACACTTGTACAGTCCGAGTGACAACAATTAGCCAATAATATGCCAATTATGCCGAAGCACACGTGCCACCACGTGTTGCTTACTAAACCGCCCGTGAGTATTAGGGTGTGTCGAATTTTTTTTTTTTTTTTTTTTTTTTCATATTGCATGATCTCAAACCATTGTTTGTGCCTTTAAACAACTCGTCTGAAAATTTGAGCGCGATAAAAAATTTTTTTGAGGTGGCTCAAACGATGTATCGATTTCTCATTTAATTAACACGTAAAAGAATACGGCTCTTAATAAATTCATGTCCCCAAATTACGGATACGATATATTGGAGTTTGTATATTTTTTTTCGTCATCTTCATATCATACGGAAGTGAAAAAGTGCTTACAAATTTTTCGTTTAGATCAATAGTTTTCAAGTCATGATTTTTTTAAGGCGCGAGATATTCATTTCGCCTAAATTCGAGAAATTCGGGCAAGAAATGCAAACACTTCCCGATGTTAAAAAAATTTGAAAAAATTCATACTCATTATAGGGACTCAAAAGACTAATTTCGCATAATAATAATTTCAAAATGTTATTAACAAATTGTGCAAAAGAAAGAAACATATGAATTTTTTCAGATTTTTATCTTTATTTTGATTTTTCTTGTTATTTACATGGAAAAATGTGCAAAAATAAAAATAAAGACAAAAATCTGAAAAAATTCATACGTATTCCGAAAAATGAACGAATTATTTTCATTAAAAAAAAAGCTGAGTTACCGCATATTTCGATGAACAATTTTCTTTTTAACAATTTGTTAATAATATTTTGGTATGGCATTGAAAAGATTATTAACAAATTGTTAAAAAGAAAATTGTTCATCGAAATATGCGGTAACTCAGCTTTTTTTTAATGAAAATAATTCGTTCATTTTTCGGAATACGTATGAATTTTTTCAGATTTTTGTCTTTATTTTTATTTTTGCACATTTTTCCATGTAAATAACAAGAAAAATCAAAATAAAGATAAAAATCTGAAAAAATTCATATGTATTCCGAAAAACGAACGAATCTTTTTCATACAAAAAAAAGTTGAGTCACCGCATATTTTGATGAACAATTTTCTTTTTAACAATTTGTTAATAACATTTTGAAATTATTATTATGCGAAATTAGTCTTTTGAGTGCCTATAATAAGTATGATTTTTTTCAAATTTTTTTAACATCGGGAAGTGTTTGCAATTCTTGCCCGAATTTCTCGAATTTAGGCGAAATGAATATCTCGCGCCTTACAAAAATCATGACTTGAAAACTATTGACCCAAACGAAAAATTTGTAAGCACTTTTGCACTTCCGAATGATATGAAGATGACGAAAAAAAATATACAAACTCCAATATATCGTATCCGTAATTTGGGGACATGAATTTATTAAGAGCCGTATTCATTTACGTGTTAATTAAATGAGAAATCGATACATCGTTTGAGCCACCTCTAAAAATTTTTTTATCGTGCTCAAATTTTCAGACGAGTTGTTTAAAGGCACAAACAATGGTTTGAGACCATACAATATGAAAAAAAAAAAAAAAATTCGACACACCCTAGTGAGTATGTCGTTGGTGTTTACATAAACCCGCGTTCACTTAACCCGTACGAAATGTCTTTGCGCTGACCGTTTCAGCTACCCGGAGCTGACCGTTGTACACTTCCGAAAAAGATGAGGTGACCGCAAAGTAAAACTATTGCCGATGTGCGTACGACCAGTTGAGTCCGTCCGTGCGACCAGTTGAGACCGTGCGTGCGACCAGTTGAGACCGTTCGTGCGACCAGTTGAGACCGTTAACGAGAACCGAGAAGAAACCGGAAAGCGAGTCAGAGACTCGAGAACGTTCGAGCGCATGCGCGTACTCTGAAATGCGGTTATCGGTGGTGTGCCCAGGCGGTGCTGCTGCCGAGCGGTTGATCGACCAACTCAGACAGCAGTCCCGCTAACAATTGGCGAAAAAGCGAGGCTATAAAAGCGCCCGAATAAATATCCACTGAATTATCAAAAAATATTAAACACTTCATTACTTCTATTTCTAATTCAATGTTTGGAAATAAACCAACCAATATAAAATAAAATGGGCATATACATATAGGTATACGAGAGCGCGTCGGTCGATGCGACGTTGCCGCGCTTGTAGCTATATCCACCAGAAGGGAGGGAAAAACTGCGTTTATTAATTTTCTTTTGCACATTGCAGATAATCGGTACGGTGAAATTGCTGCAAATTTTGCGGAAGTTATCTTGATAGTTGATTTATGTACTTGTGTTAGTTTTATCAAAAATGTTATTTTTTAACGGTAGTTTTTCAATGTTTTTATGCAGTTTTTTACCCTTTTCCATAAGATCCAATGTTAAATACTAATTCAATTTTCTCAAAAACGGTTCGGTTGAACTCGTTGAAATTTTTCCAGGAAATATTTTAATCAATTTCGAACGTGTCTACCAATTTACATCAAATTCCCTCTTTTTTAAAATATGGTAGCGTTCTACCTTAAATCTCCTACTTCTAATCCGAGATCGCCATCTCCTTCGCCATTGAGTGTAGCTGCACAGGAAGGCCACTCGCATCAAGCGTTGTAAGTTCTGTATCTCTCAATCCTCTCTCATCTCTAACACTCAAAATCAAAAACAAAAATCTCAAATTACCTTACACTTATTTTAGTTAATAGATGGCGATCGACAGTATATCAATTGCTCAATGGAGTTGTAGAGCCTTGAGAGGTAAAACTTATGAACTTCTCGTACTGGTAAACTCGAGAGACGTTATACTACTCTCGGAGACCTGGCTGAAAGCGGACGATTTTTATAAGATCCCAGGTTTTAATCTAATAAGAAAAGACAGACCAATTATAAATAATAATAATATTGGTGGAGGTGTAGCTATCGCAGTTCGCAAAGGTGTTTCCTTTAATTACTTACCACTAGATGGTTATTCGTGGTCCAAAAAAGGCCTCGAAGCAGTCGCGGTGGATATTAATATGAAGAACGACAAGAAATTAATTGCTTGTAGCGTCTATAAACCCCCGAATATTCGGTCAGGGTCTGGACTCTGCAATTCGTTTCTTAACGATATAAAATCTCTCTCCTTCAACAATAATAATATTTTGATTGGTGGCGATCTTAACGTTAATCAGCGTTATGATCTGAAAACCATTGCGGGAAAACGTAGCGTTTCTGAAAACCATTGCGGGAAATCACTTGCGAAGGCGATTGCTGCTTTTGATCTAGTCCGTCTCAACGATAATTCTCCCACCCATTTTTCCCAATCCAGAAAAAAATGGAACCCTCTAGATGTCACTTTTGTTAGCCCTAGTTTGGCACCTATTTGTAAATGATCTGTTTCTGAGGATTGCCTGGGAAGTGATCATTTCCTGATAAATATTCTTATTTCCGGTGTTTCCGTTTCCCCCCATAATCGTAGGCCCGCATTAAGTACTAATAAAGTTGACTGGAATAAATTTACTCAATCCCTGGAATCTGTATCTGTCATAGAACCTGCCACTTATCAAAACATTATTCCCCTGTATTCGTCTTTACACCAAACTATTTGTAATAAAATTATGGATGCAGGAGCGACACTCAACACGAATGCGCGAGACAAACCCTGTCGTAGATTCCCTATAAAATCCTGGTGGAATACTGACTGTAAAAAGGCGGTGGAACGAAAGAGAATTGCCTATTTGGCATATAAAGATCAGAAATTACAAGAAAAATTAAAGGCATGGATCCAATCTGATTTGGACACGAACAATTTTCTTAAAAAAGTAAAAAAAGACTCATTCAGAGAATTCGCTTCAGGGATTAATGTCTCTACGCTTATTAAGAAGGTCTGGGACACAATCCGTGCCTTTAGTGGCGCTCGTAACGTTATTATTAATAGCGATAATCAAGAAAGTAAACGTAATAACATTGTCTCTGCTATTAACAAATTAGCTCCACCCTCTGTCTTTTTACCTGCATTAATCCCTCTGCAGAACTACGTCATTCCTGCCAAGGGAATCTGGCATCCTTGCTCCTCTTTGGAACTTACTTCAATAATTAAAAATCTTAAAGTTCGTTCAGCGGCAGGTAACGATCTAATCAGTAACGAGGTTATCAGGACTCTTCCTCCTAATATTATCGAGGCCCTACACACATTATTTAATAAAATTATGTACTCAGGTTTAATTCCCGAAGATTGGAATAATTTCGACATTTGCTTAATTCCAAAACCCAATGGTGGCTTTAGACCTATCGCTCTTGCCCCTTGTCCACTCAAAGTTTTCGAAAGAATAATAAAATTCCGCCTAGAATATTTTCTTAAAACTGAACGCATCATCCCTGCTTCGCAATTTGGTTTTCGAAAAAGGCGCTCTTGCACGGATAATATCGGAATCCTCTCGACCGACATTCTAAATTCATTCGCTTGCAGAGAGGTCGTGGCAGCAGCATTCCGAGACTTTCAACGTGCTTACGATAACGTGATCCCAAGTATATTGATAGAGAATTTGACGGAACCCCGCCTCCCCGCAAATATAGTTAGATTAGTGGCTAACCTTATTTGCAAACGCCGAGCCGATTTTTATGAAAATGGCTCTTTAATTTCCTCTCGTCTCTTGTATACAGGTCTTCCTCAAGGTTCGGTCCTGAGCCCTACACTTTTCAACATTTATCTGAGAAAGATTCTTAACCATATCGGCCATGATTGTCTTTCTCTCCAACACGCAGATGATATTGTCATTTATGCTAGGGACAGAGACATTGATACGTGTATTCAAAATCTTGAATCAGGAATCGATTTCTTTTCCAGCTGGTTACACCAATTAGGTCTCAATATCAGCACAGTAAAAACTAAATTCGTGTTATTTAACAAAAGAAAGAATATCCCTGACAATCTGCAGATTAGGATAAACGGAGATACAATCAAAAGATCTCTGGAGGCAGTATTCTTGGGTGTCAGGTTTGATTCAGGACTTAATTGGAAGGCCTTTATCAAAGACGTCAAAAATCGCGCGCAAAAGGCGGTTAATATAATTAAAGTCATAGCTCATAAATCCGGCGGAGCTCATCCGTCAGCTCTCTTATCGGTTCACAAAGGATTGGTGAGAGCTAGGCTGGAATGGGCTATGTTCTGCTCGAGTTCCTCTGCAGCGTCCAACTTCCGAACTCTGGAAACTATCCAATTTGCATCACTTCGTTCCATCTTGGGATGCTTCAGATCAAGCCCGGCAAATATCTTATTAGACCTGGCTAATGAACCGTCTTTGAATTTTAGATCTCTCTTATTATCGGCGAGATAGTTGGCACATACAGTTGAATCTCGCAATCACCCGCTCATACCTAAATTACAACTCTTGTCGGAGTATATAAACAGACCAAGACCCACCCCCGGTTACTGTAAATCGTTTTTATATAAGGTGTGGCATAGGTTCGCCCCTTTCTTCCGCAAGATTCATAAACAAGATAATTTACCCTGCTATGAGATCCCTCTAATTCCCCAACTCACCGCGATTCCCCCCTTAACGGACGTAGTGAAGAATATCATCGCAAGCGATGCTAAGGGTGCAGATAAAGTTTTTCAGACTTCACTAAAAGAGCATTTTAATGCATGGATTCGAGTTTACACCGACGGTTCAAAAGACAACAAATCCCCTTTGGTAGGGTTCGCTTTTTTTATACGAGAGTTGGGTGCTGTTAAAAAATTCAAGATCCATGCCTCGGCCAGCATATTCGAAGCAGAAGCAGGCGCCATCTTAGAAGCGTTAAAATTTCTAAAATATAAACTCCAACAAAAAAATATATTAATCTGCTCCGATTCACTGAGTGTGCTCCTGGCCTTGGATTCAGTCGGTCTTAGCTCGAAATCCCATCCGCTAATTCTGGAGATAAAATCGATTTATTCTCGTATATCCTATAATAGAAAAATAGTTCTTTTGTGGTGCCCAGCACACAGAGAAATCAGGGGTAACGAGATAGCTGACGCACCCGCGGTGGACGCTCGTAATACCGGAGTTACTTGTGTGATTCCCGTCTTAGCTGGCTCGGTTATCTCACAAATATTTCGTCCAGTCTTTGTGGTGGAAGATAGTATCGCTCTTGCAGCCTCGTTTACATCGAAAGGATCAACCTATCACAATCTTCAGGGAAAAACTAGTAAGGATGTTTGGTGGAACGGACTTCCAATGCAAAGAAACGCCATCACCCTTATAAACAGAATCAGATCGGGACATATTGGAGTCAAAGAACACCTCTTCAGAATAGGGTGATCAGATACAAAGGTCTGCATCTGTAACGTGCCCGTCCAGAACCTCAACCACATTTTCTGGGAGTGTGAACACACCTCGCCATACACATCTATTTTAATGAGCAAGCTAATAGCATTGGGCCAACCAAGACCCTTTGAGATTCGGAGTCTTTCCTTTTCGGATTCGGGGGATATTCTCAACGCGATAGTGGACTTTTGCATGGACATCAGAGAAACCTACGATTTAGTTTATTGATCAAGTACCCTTATATTAAAACTATGTTAAAGAGAATATATTTTCTTTATCCGGTTTACAAATATCCGGTTTATTCATTCGCTCGGTCGTAACAATATTTATATCTATACAGGTATATATTTTCGCTTTATCTAATTTCTTTCCTGTACCGGTGCGATGGTCTAATGGTCAGTGTACTGGCCTCTAGTCCAGAGCATCGGTGGGTCACGGGTTCGATTCCCGGTGCTGTCGGTTTTTGTCGAAAATATAAATACGGGCGCGATGAAGCTCCAGATGTATACATGAGATCCACACAGGTATTTCTACCTGTGGAGGTCACATGTATACAGCTGTAGTCCGTGTTTACGTTCTCGACGAAACGTGACGTAGCTCCGGTGCCGTGAGGCGAACTCGAGACCGGCTATATCGGCATAGGTTTTCCGCAGTTTCCCTATGCCCATGACAGAAATGTTATGGCGAATGCGATATAGAGGGGGAAGTCGGATGCGGCCGCATGGGGGCCTGGTTACTGATCCGGACCAGACCCTCAGGGGGGACTGGCTACTGATCCGGGCCGACCCCCCAATAGGCGAAATGCCTCCAGGCGGGAGGAAATGCAAATTAAAAAAAAAAAGAAAAAAAATTTTTCCTGCTAAATATCTCACTTAACGCGACTTTTATTCATTAAGGTCAGGATTTTCTCCATTCATCCCCATAACTCTTTAAACTTTAATTTACCCGTCTCATCCGGGTTTACCACTCGATCCTCGCAAGAGGTCATATAACCATCGAAGGATAAAGTAGCGACATCTATCGACCTTTGGCCGATGCGGTTTATCACCAGTGGCCAGGCCGGCTCCACTTTGTTCAAAGGGGGTGGACTGGCCAAACAGAAGAAGAAGAAGAAGAAGAAGAACAAGAAGAACAAGAAGAACAAGAAGAAGACATAAAACAGAAGGGCTTCCGCGACTTGCTACGGACCTCCGGTGGTCGTAAAACATTTGGCGACCTGGGGCTCTACTCTCGAGTTTTATCGTATGCGATAACTTGTGAAAGTTACTAGATTATCGCATGCCTCGTGAAAACTGTATTCTCGAGCGGTGATATGTCGGTCGTATACGATAATTATCGAATACTTCGTATCGAGTGGGTAGTCGCATACGATATCTAGATCTCGTATACATTTTTCAATAATATCTTCTGCTTGCGGCCATTTAGTTTGTTCACAAAGTTTGTTTTTCATAATCGTAAGTACTAAATATATCACTAAAAAAATAGTAAATTATTAATTTACGGTAGGACTGCTGACTAACGACTGAGAGACAATAATGAAGAATCAAAAACTTGAATTTTTTACTCTCACCGTTCTTGAATCCGCGCATCCCTGCACTGTAAAAAAAATCTATTTGAAATTGAATGTACTTTTACTGGAAGTTTTTATGCATAAACTAGTATATTAAATTTCATATACAAGTGTAATAGAAAATTAATGTATGGTACAGCACATTCAATAATTTACTTTAATTTTACAGTAGAAATATTTGAATTTTAATAATTTGCTTTAATTTTACTGGAAAAGTACCAGAATTTTATACCACAATTGTATAATAAATTTCTTTTGATAAAATTCTTTTGATTTGTCAAGAAAATCCCTTAGTGGGCAACCACTAAAACATTTGGTCGCCAAAGATTGACTCATGGACTTTTGCAGCAATAAAGCATCTGGTCACCATGAGACATGCATTTTCAGGCAGAACCTTTTTCCGCGAAGATTTTTTAAATGCAATATCTTTTGTTTGTACATGTATTGTGCATGAATAATATATGTTTCTAGAAAATTAACAGTTTTGCTTTATTAAAAAGCTTTCGTGTATGCACGTCAATAATACATAGTGTCACGTGCGATGCTCCGCTTGTAATTCAATTGGGTTAAATCGGTGTTTCCAATTTTGCGACATACTTGTAGACACATATCTTTGAAATAACCAAACCGAATCTCGCGGGTATTTGGAAGTCATAAAATCTGTATATTTATTGGTCCTCGAGATTTCTTTAACATGATAGCCCATCGATTCCATGTGGCAACGATGTAAGAATATCGTATGCGAGAATTATCGAAGCCCTTATATCGCATAGCAGTCGAGAATAGCATTTCTATCTCGTATACGATATACGGTCATCGAAATTTCTCGTATACGAAAAATATCGCACACTCTCGAGAATAGGGCCCCTGGGGCCCAATTCTCGAGTTCGCTCGAAATTCGGTCGAGCGCTCGAGATGTTCGAATGATCGACTCGAAGAAAACGAAAAATTAGTATTCTCGAGATCGATCGACATGGCTTTCGAGCGGCATCTCGTATAAAACTTGCACGCGGTATTGCCAAGTCGCTCTGTTCACTTATAAGCCAATGAACAGCCTAGCCTAATAGAAAGATAGCAGTTTTAAAAAACGTGGAGTTTAAAAAATATGGGTATCGTTTGAGTTATATTAACTATTGATTTTGAGATAAGGCGCGTCCGGTATTATTCACGTTTCTGTCTTCAAAGTCGAATACTTTTTTATGTATGATATTAACAAAAAATTGTATACTATAATTGTATGTTATTTACGATTTTTCATTTAATCCATAAATTAATTGGACAGAGACCATTGTTTTATTTACTATTTCATGCATAATGTATAAAGCCTTTATTATTCTGCATAAGAGGCATTGCACGGTCCTTTTTCCACACAAAAAAGAAATTCATAGAAGTTTTCTAAAAATCGGGGTCAGTGGTATCTAGAGATGCAACAAATTTCAAAATAAAAAAAAAAATTTAGCCGGAATATGCCATTTTTTTATTTTCCATTTAATCTGTAATATCTCGGAAACAATTAAATCGTATCGAAATTATTAAAAAACGAAAATGGACGTTTTCATCAATTGAATCAATTGTGTAATTTCAGCCCACATTTTATGGAAAAAACAACAAACATTTTTTTAAAATATAGTAGGCCTTCGGATTTTTTTATCGGACAAATTGCCTCGTGATTTTTAAGTGCTCGCCGAATTTTGAATATTTTCGTTGTTTTTTCCATAACATGTGGCTTGCAATTACACAATTAATTCTGAATACATTTGTTTTGGTCATGAAAAAACGCACATTTGCATTTTTAAAATAATTTCGATACGATTAATCGTTTGCGACATATTACAGATTAAATGGAAAATGAAAAAATTAGCATTTTCCGGCCAAAATTCATTATTTTATTTTTAAATTTGATGCATGTATAGATACATTATATTATACCACTAAACCCGATTTTGAGAAAAAATTGGAGAATTTTTTTTTTGTTAGTGGTGAATGTACCGTGGAATACTAAAAGAAATATTCCACGAGGTGTAATACATCAAGAGACGCGGTAGCGTGTCGACGCCAAGTCTATTAATCTCCTCTACATAACAATACAAACATAACCTCAAACTGTGGAATTTTCAATTTTCACTATGATCTCGTATACGAAATTCGAATCTCGAGTGCTAAAGACTCGTAAAGAAAGAAAGTCGTGTTTGAGAAAACACGATTCTTAATCCTGCTTCTAGTTTTTGAGTGACTTCGTTTTGCAAACACTCACATTTTCCATTTTACAATGGCAACACGTGTGCAGCAGAAACACTCTAAATCCATATACTGGTACTATTAACATAAAAATTCTTTACTTATTCGCCTTCTGAAGAGAGACTGTTCTTTTCCCTGGCACTCTTCAAGTTATAATTGTAATGACCAGGCGGAGAGTTTAGGGGTGTGTAGATATTGGCATTGAGGATGGACTGACGAAGTATCGAAGAGAGAAAATATATGGGGATCACCGGGAATCGAACCCGGATTATTCTGGTACTAAGTAAGAGCGCTAACCACTGCGCTAATGTCACCTATATATTTCTCTCATTCGAATCGTCTTCTTATATGCAATGTAGGGCCGTCACACACCCCCCTTCACTGTATTCGACGTCCTCGTCGACAGTGCAGAGTTAGGTTTCCTGTTACGCGATTGTAGTGGAGTTATCGTAGATGCTACGCGAAGCCTGTATCCAACGTCGGACCTCTTCCCTCGGCCGTGTTGAATCCTGCGGTGTAGCTCTTTAGTGCCAGGCCTGTATTGGCGGGAATCTGTGTGTGTACTCCATCGGTACAATGCGGAATTGAGGACGTTTTTGGGCCCGTAACTTTTGACACCATGTAATGACCAGGCGGGGAGTTTGGGGGTGTGTAGATATTGGCATTGCGGATGGACTGACGAAGTATCGAAGAGAGAAAATATATGGTGATCACCGGGAATCGAACCCGGATTATACAGGTACTAAGTAAGAGCGCTAACCACTGCGCTAATGTCACCTATATATTTCTCTCATTCGAATCGTCTTCTTATATGCAATGTAGGGCCGTCACATAATTGTTCTTAGCATTTGCCCGAGCGATCGGGGAAACCAGCGTAAAAACCCGAGAGACAACAACATAAAATTGATAGTGTATAAACATATGCGAAATTATATACAAATAATTAAATAATTACAATGTTTTATTACTGTAAAACCTCGCTTATCCGGCCCCCGATTAACCGAGACTCCACGTTATCCGAGGCACCGGACTCATCCGAGCACACCGCGTTAACCGAGGTGTACGCTCGAATAATACGGAGAATCTCGGATCAAACGGATGAAGCTGCTACGACTACGCTGAATGCGCTGAGTCGTTCGCGTTCGCTACATTGTTGTTTACACGCGCATAACATTGTTGCTACAAGTTCGGTGTCCCTCGCTTGCGAGCTATAATAAAACAGTTGGGACTGAACAGTCAATGGGACAGCATCGCCATGTCGCAGAAAAGAAAAAAAGTCATAGTTAGTGTGGAGAAGAAGTTGGAAGCAATCCAAAGGTTGGATAAAGGAGAAATTATTCGGAATGTCGCGGCCGATTACGGTGTTGGAGGGACCACCGTAGGCGATTGGCGTCGAAATCGAGCGCATTTGGAACAATTCGCGACTGAATCAGGCGGTGCTATATCAACTCGTAAACGATAAAACCCGCAGAATACGACAAAGTCGACAAGGCTTTGTTTCTGTGGTTCACTCAAATGAGAGAAAAGGCACTGCCAGTATCAGGTAAGCAGGTTGCAAATGACGGAATTTGACGATTTTTCTTTAATAAAAAATATACCGTGCAAATAGGTTTTTCCCCCAAACGACCTGTCTCTTCCTTTCTCCTCTTCAGGCCCCATTTTAACGGCAAAAGCTATGGTGCTAGCGAAACAATTTCCCGAGGAGAGCGAGACGTTTACGGCAAGCAGCGGATGGCTGGATAGGTGGAAGAAAAGACACGATATTCGTCAATTGAGTATCTGTGGCGAGAAAATGTCAGCCGATGAAGGTGGACTAAGGAAGTTTAAAGAAAATTTCAACAAACTTGTAGCAGAGGAAGGATACACGCGCGATCAGATATATAACTGCGATGAGACTGGCTTAAATTTTAGAATGATGCCTTCCAAGACATTGGCCTCGAGAGATGAAGCGATTGCTTCAGGGTATAAGAAGAATAAAGAAAGGGTGACGATTTTAGTGTGCAGTAATGCGTCCGGAACACACAAACTGCCACTAATGTGTATCGGGAAATCGGTTAAACCCAGAGCGATCAAACACATCAAACCTGAAAGTTTGCCAATGTACTACGCGCATCAAAAGAGTGCTTGGATGAGTTGCGATCTTTTTCAGAAATGGTTTTTCGAAAAATTCGTTCCTTCGGTGGAAACATTTCTGAAAAAAAATGGTCTTCCCAGAAAAGCGATTCTGTTACTCGACAATGCTCCATCGCACCCGAACGAGTCGACGCTTCGAAGTGACAACATCATTGTCAAGTTTTTTCCACCAAACGTGACCTCCATTGGATAACCAATGGATCAAGGCGTACTGGAAACGTTCAAACGTCATTACCGGCGTTTCCTACTGCAAGACATTCTGGAAAAAAGCAGCGAGGGGAACACACTTAAAGAATGTTTGCTTGCAATAAATATGAAAAGCGTAATTTACTGGTCAGCTCAAGCTTGGGATGCTATCCAAAGGATCACGCTCGAGAAATCATGGGCGAAAATATTGAATTGTGAGAATCAAAGCGATGAAATTGCAAACGACGTAGATTTGCACAGCATCATGGAGCAAATCCCCGGCTGTGCAGACGTTGAGAGGAACGACACTGACGAATGGGCTAATGCGGACGATTGTGAGCACGAACTTAATGACGACGAAATTGGCCAACTGGTGAACTTTGGGAAGAAATCGCGAACGAAATAGAAGACAACGAATCGGAAGAAAGCCTGCGAATGAAACACGAAGAAGGTCTAAACGCGCTTGAATTAGCTCTCAAATATGTCGAGGAACAGCCGGAAAGTACTGCAAGTGACCTGTTGCTGATAAAACGATGGCGAGATATTGCAGCAAAAAAACGAATGAGCAGGATGAGGCAGTCCTGTATCACTGACTTTCTTCAGTCACGCTAGTGCCAAGTATTAACGCTTTTGTTGACCAAAGATTAACGTAAGTTCGTTAGGTTCTCACGACTCAACAATTTTATTTATTACTTCTTCAAATTCATATAAAAAATTAAAAAAATTGAGTTGTGTGTATCTCCGTATTATCCGAGTTTTCGCTTATCCGAGATACCTCCTCCCCACATTACCTCGGATAACCGAGGTTCTACTGTATTACTTATTAATTAATTAATCTACAATTAATCCGAAGGCCTGTGTCATCGAGTAACGGGTTGCTCATGGTGATTTGAATATAATTCTGAGATTGCGTCATAGGTGGCAGATGCGTGCCGAGCATGCGCTCGTCATAACAATTTTACAACAGCGACCAGAGCCAGATTCAAATAAATTAATAGAAGATTGGTCGGCACGGTTCACCCAGAGGTCAGACGGGATCGCCTCTATCATTTGTGCAGCCCCCGTCAAATTGAGAAGAAGACGAAGAAGAAGAAGAAGAACAAAAGCATATCATTCTAAGTAATATCAAAGAATATGGATATATATGAATATGAATATATAGAAGCACAGTTCTTATAAACGGCTGGAAGCTGCGCAGAAACTGGGGTACCCATCCAAAACGACGAGAATACGTGGGTCACCCAACTTCTTCGCAGCTTCAAGCCGCCCATAAGAACTGGTCTTCTATGTATATCCATATTCTTTGGTAATACCTCGCATGGTTATAGTAACGAATACGTGTCGAATCAAAGTATATTGCTGTTACAGGAATACGCGTTGCTCATGGACCTGTATTCATAACTATAAAAAGAAATATGGATGTAGCAATACTTCGTTTTATTGCCAGAGCCGTTCATTTTTCTCAGTGTAGTGTTTAGCGGCATGCGCTTCTCAAAAGCACATACCTCCAATTGATCTGAAATTCTGTATACTAATCTATTTCGATCTGTTAAACACGAATATGATGATAAAAATTTACGCAAATGACATTTGCAACATGAAAATGAAAAGAATTAACAAATGTCGTTGCGCTTGACTATAGGCTAATTTCTTATTCTTTTTTTTTTGTGTTTTTAAGCACTTATGGTTCTTAGAAAATATTTTGAAGAGAGAAAATATATGGTGATCATCAGAAGTCGAATACGGATTATTCCAGTATTGAGTAAGAGCGCTAACCATTGAGCTAACGTCATCTTATATATATTTCTTTCACTCTAGAGATTTTGTATTCTGACATGCAATGTAGAATCTTCACGGAAAAATCGATGCTGCCGAATTTTCCACATCAACCATAGCGCTCAACTGTTGGAATTTTTTTTTCTTTCAAACATACTTTATGAGGGGAGGGGGGGGGGGGGTTAAGACCAAGAGAAATCTTTCAAAAACTGATATTCAAGCACCTCAAATTGTATGTATTTATCATTTACTTATAGGGATTCCAATGTTTTTTTTATAAACACTGTATTAAATACCTGGACTTTCATATTTAATTGCAATTTATATGCTGAACCTCAGTGAGCTTGTATTGTATTCCAATGTACAGTAGTGATCATTCGAATTGAACCTGTTATTTTTTTTTTTTCGTTTTCAGCTTTACCGACATATATTTTTTTTAAACAAAAAAGGCCATTCGAGAGAATTTATAAATCATTAAAAATAATTTATGAGCAATTAGATAACTAACTAGGGTAAGTGAAAAATATACACCTGGTGTCACAATAGTTATACTTTATTGTTTAAGTACAATATAAATAAAATCTTTTTGTTTATCTAAATACTAGCCTCAGGTGAGGCGTTCGAAATGCTCTATATTCTACAGTGATTCTATGTTGTATTTAACCCTAACGACCAGATTCACTCGGAGATTAGTTTCTTCGAAGGAAACTCTCTGTTCTCTTAATTACAATACTTGGTGTCACCAAAGCATGCTAAATGAACGCTGTTCTTTATTACAGATCGCATGCGGTCGTCACGCATTATAGCTTCACCTATGGTAGGCGTCAACTTGTAAAGCAGATAGATGCAACTCTCGAGGGATTGCGTTATTTCCTTGTCAAATACCGGTGTCTCCGTCAGGTCGAAGTGGAGTTTCAAAAACGCCGTGTACAGAGTTGTGCTGTGGGCCGGAATTCGTAGTTGAAACATCGAAAGAACAGTTTCCGAAGCCTGCATGGATTTAATAAATTTTCAGTTTGTTTCGAAAAAAAAAACATGCATACTTGAGACAGATTATGAGGATGACATTTACCTGTAACGTTGCCTTCAGTGTTCTGAGATCTGTGTGATTTCCGCAGTATTCGGCAAGTACTCGAGTCAATCGTTCGCACCATTTGGCACAGCCGACATTCGTCAATAATTGAGGCAAGCTCATCATGTATGCATGGCGAAGTTCCAAATTTACCTCGCATTCCATATTGTCTAATAAGGTCGCTATTACATCGTCTCGCTTCGTCCACTATTACCAGAAAAAAATATATATTACCGTCTCTAATAACATCAAGATGCATTGAAAAGGAAGCCCCAGGGAGATTTATTTTGTTGAGGCATTGAAAAATTAATATAAAATATAAGACGCCTTACGCACAATATCTATGTTTCATATAATTCTTCTACATAGAGGAAGCTGTGCACGCATGGGGTGGGATAGTCAATAGCCAATGAACAATATAGCGAATGGTTAAAACAGCAAATTTCATAATAAGGAACGGCGAATAAAATAAAATTCTTCCGTAAAACAATTTTATTTTTAATTGCTATTCTAGACTGGCCCCCATTTTCGGTCTAATCTCAAAAATTTCGTTTTTGAACCCAGAATTTACAATAAAAGTAAAAAAATTATCGACGCACTTTTAGATAGATTCAAGTTTGGGATATTATTTTACATTTTTTTAAATTTATGTTTTATTTTTTGCTGCTAATCTAGTCCTCGCTCCACTCTGGGTCCAGGCTCAAAAATTTTGATTTTGGACACAGAATTTGCTGTAAAAAAAATCGTCGGCGTACTTTTTGAGAAAATCAAATTCTAGGTGATTACAAAAACACAAATTTTTCTAAAAATCTAAAAAAGATTCTAGAGTGTTTTTTTTATATTGCTGTACATCTCAAAATGAATTTAAAAAAAAATATGAGGTTTGCGCTCTGTCGGTAGCAGGTGTGATGCCCCATGACTGTCTGAAAGAAATAACTTTTATGCCATACCCGTGCGCGAAGAGCGATTTCGCGCACGCTCCGCTTCGCGTCGCGTGTGCGACATGGCACTTCGCACACTGGTAGCATAATAGTACTTTTTTAAACTCATGAATAGAAACTCCCGCTTTCCTCAACTGCAGAGCGTGGCGGAACGTGGGCCGTTCCCGTACGTCGTTAGGAAATGTCCTACGCATGCGCACATCAGCTACATTCTTCTTTTTCTACACGCATATTTGTTTTTCTAAACGCTGCCACATTTCCTAACGCGCCCAGCACATTTTTTAACGGCGTGTTGAGGTTAGGGACCCTTTCCGCTCATACTCTACAGTCTCGGAAAGCGATCGTTTCTATTCTTTCGTTAAAAAAAGCACGGTGTGCAACTAGTGCCGAAAATTGGCGATTCTGACGAGTGCGAGTTGCCGCCCGAGCGAAGCGAGGGTGGCAATCGCACGAGTTGCAATCGCCAATTTTCGGCACCAGTTGCACAATGTACTATTTCGGACTTGCAACTTCAATTTCCCCATGTTAAAATGTTGATTCCGTAAATAAATATATTGAAATTTGATATAAAAAGTCTTCGCGGTTGTCGGAGTAACGACGATCACGTGCGCGGGGCAATGGTAGTCGAGGGATGCCGGTGAGTTACCGGCACAATTCGCCGGCGCACGTCAAATGAATTTTTCGCCGTAAACATCACGGTATGTGTACATTAATAATAGAAAATCAGTTCAATTAATGAGTTAGTAATAACTTAGAAACGAATAAGAATTGAAAAATATACGTAGAAATGTGTTCAATTTGATGGCAATTTCGGTGTTGACATGAGGCTAGAATTTTTGAGGTTAGATTTTTTATTAAAAGAAACTCATAGTATAGTAAAGTTGCGTTGAGAAAATTAATCTCATGTTTTGTTATACTTTAAAAGAGACTGTTATATTATTAAATGTTTACGTAAGACAGTATAAAATGAGTTATATTAATACATTTTAAGAGAGGATAGATAGCTGTACCAAAAGACTGTGATGTATAATAGCTATATTGATAAGCGTTATATTTTCACGAGGAAACAAAAAAAAATTTTAATAATTATATATACCGTAATATGCTATTGGTTTCTATAAAATCGCCTTCTATAAAAAATAGTTGTCAGCTAAACAACAAGAGCTAACGACCGGATGGTATTGCCCCAAAGCAGGGATGGGAGCATTCGAATGAAAAAGTATTTAAATACAGGTTGAAAATGGCTTTTCACTCGTTATTTATTTTTAGCTTAAATATCGAATTATCTTTCATTCATATTTAAAAAAAAATAAAATAACGAATGATTTTTCACTCAATATCTTCTCGAGTTCAAATAACGAGTGAAAAGTCATTCGTTATTTAAGCTGAAAATAAATAACGAGTGAAAAAATATTCATCATTTTTAGAGGTTTAAAAAACAAATTAATTTTCACTCGGTATTTGTTCGAGTTTAAATAACGAATGATTTTTCATTTGTCATTTATGTCTAGTACAAATGACGAATGATTTTTCAATCGTTATTTTTCAAGATTTGAATAACGATTTTTTTTTCTTTCGTCATTCATGTCGACTTCAAATAACGAATGATTTTTCATTCGGCATTTTTTTTAGTCGAAATAACGAATGATTTTTCATTCGTCATTTATGTCGACTTCAAATAACGAACGATTTTTCATTCGTCATTCAGGTCGAATTCAAATAACGAATTAGTTTTCATTCATCATTTCTGTCGACTTCAAATAACGAATTATTTTTCATTCATCATTCGGTCGACCCCAAATAACGAATTATTTTTCGTTCATTATTTCGGTCGACTTCAAACAACGAATTATTTTCCATTCATCATTCGGTCGACTTCAAATAATGAATTATTTTTCATTCATCATTCGGTCGACTCCAAAAAACGAATTATTTTTCATTCATCATTCTGTCGACTCCAAATAACGAGTTATTTTTCATTCATCATTCAGGTCGACTTCAAATAACAAATTATTTTTCATTCGTTATTTGGGTCGACTTCAAATGACGAATTATTTTTCATTCGTCATTCGGGTCGCCTTCAAATTATCAAATCATTTATTTATCATTTATTTTGGATAATTTGATACCGACAATGACAAATGAAAAGTAGAAATGGCAACTAGCATGTGCGTGTCGGTTTTAAGCAGAGTTGAAAAAAGTGCATTATTTTTTAAATGCATTATCGTTTTTTTTACCCATTACTTAAAAAATGCATAATGGAATTCGGAACTATTACCCATTACTTTATTAATGAGTAATGGAACTCACATCCATCACCCATTACTTTTTTAATGAGTAATGGAACTCACATTCATTACCCATTACTTTGGCTTCCTCATAGAGGAAGCTTTGTTTTCATGAAAAAAATTTTTTTTCGAGATTTTCATGTCAGTACACTCAGAATGGGCTAAAACGTCCAGAAAAGTGGTTTAGAAAAAATGTGTGTGTGTGTGTGTGTGTGTGTGTGCGTGCGTGTGCGTGTGCGTGTGCGTGTGCGTGTGCGTGTGCGTGTGCGTGTGCGTGTGCGTGTGCGTGTGCGTGTGCGTGTGCGTGTGCGTGTGCGTGTGCGTGTGCGTGTGCGTGTGCGTGTGCGTGTGCGTGTGCGTGTGCGTGTGCGTGTGCGTGTGCGTGTGCGTGTGCGTGTGCGTGTGCGTGTGCGTGTGCGTGTGCGTGTGCGTGTGCGTGTGCGTGTGCGTGTGCGTGTGCGTGTGCGTGTGCGTGTGCGTGTGCGTGTGCGTGTGCGTGTGCGTGTGCGTGTGCGTGTGCGTGTGCGTGTGCGTGTGCGTGTGCGTGTGCGTGTGCGTGTGCGTGTGCGTGTGCGTGTGCGTGTGCGTGTGCGTGTGCGTGTGCGTGTGCGTGTGCGTGTGCGTGTGCGTGTGCGTGTGCGTGTGCGTGTGCGTGTGCGTGTGCGTGTGCGTGTGCGTGTGCGTGTGCGTGTGCGTGTGCGTGTGCGTGTGCGTGTGCGTGTGCGTGTGCGTGTGCGTGTGCGTGTGCGTGTGCGTGTGCGTGTGCGTGTGCGTGTGCGTGTGCGTGTGCGTGTGCGTGTGCGTGTGCGTGTGCGTGTGCGTGCGTGCGTGCGTGCGTGTGTGTGTGTGTGTGTGTGTGTGTGTGTGTGTGTGTGTGTGTGTGTGTGTGTGTGTGTGTGTGTGTGTGTGTGTGTGTGTGTGTGTGTGTGTGTGTGTGTGTGTGTGTGTGTGTGTGTGTGTGTGTGTGTGTGTGTGTGTGTGTGTGTGTGTGTGTGTGTGTGTGTGTGTGTGTGTGTGTGTGTGTGTGTGTGTGTGTGTGTGCTTGCTGTAAAAAAAAGGAATTTTCGTACACCAACAACTATGAAATTTCAAAACCTGGTATATAAAATAGAAATTGATATACTTTGTCTAGTAAATATAGCATCCGTATACGAAATTTAGCAAAAGTAAATGAATTTTCATATAACTGACATTCAAAATTACAATACATGTCTATTAGAAAGACTATTCATAGACCGGTGTATTAAAATTTGTGTACAAGTTCGCAAGTTTAGAGGCTGACTTAATATTTAATATACAATTACATATTAAAAGTAGGTCTTCATGATAGTTTAAATTTCTAAAACACGATTTCAAAATTAAAAGATTAAAAACTTCGAAATCTCGTCCACAAGTATACCATAAAATTAGCATGCGTTGTAGATATCTTAAAACCTATTTGAACATTAATGTACGGTCATTAGAAATTAAGAAATACGCGTTGGAATTTTCGGTGCTAATACTTTGCAATTCTAAGAAAGATATTAATTTTTGAATACGCGTGTGCCAAGGCAACTATTTATAGACCAGTGTTTTAAAATCAGTGCAGAGTTCTGTAAAATTCTGTACTTGAATATAAAAATATTATACCTTTTTATATGAATAGGAAGAGTCACCCGTTAGGGATGTGCAGGAGCTCGATTCTATTCGAGTAGCTCGAGGTCCGACTCGGCTCGTCGCTGATCGAGCCTGTTCGAGGCAGCTCGATCCAGCGTCGAGATCTTAAGATGATCGAGCCGTTCGATACAATCTGACTACTCGAGCCGCTCGAGGTGTTCGGACTGCCCGAGTCCCTCGAGCCGTTCGGACTACTCGAGTCTCTCGAGCCGTTCGAGTCGCTCGAGTCGTCCGAGCCGCTCGAGACGTTCGGGTCGCTCGCTCGAACGTTTTAATTAAAATTCACGTTTTGATTGCTTAAAAAATCATAATTCCCGTTTAAATTGTTCAACAAATCGAAATTCACGTTTTATTTGTTCAACAAATCGAAATCCACTTTTTATTTGTTCAACAAATCGAAATTCAAGTTTTATTTATTCAACAAATCGAAATTCACGTCTTGTTTGTTCAACAAATCGAAATTAAAGTTTTATTTATTTAAGAAATGCACTTAAATTTGTTTAAAAATCGTAGTTTGCGTTAGGGCTCTCACATCAAGCCGGATTTCACGGGTGTCCGGACATGTCCGGATATCCGGATAATAAAATGTGATACTTGGAATCCGCACAAATCATCTACCCGAGCTATCCGGATACCCGAAATACTCGAACTATCCGAGTAACCGAACGTCTCGAACTATCCGGATACCTGAAAAACTTAGCAATAGTCCTTTGCGACCTGTTTCTTTTCTAACTTTTGACTAACTTTTAACTAACTTCTAACTTTTGACTAACTTTTAACTAACTTCTAACTTTTAACTAACTTCTAACTATTGACCAACTTTTAACTAACTTCTAGCTTTTGACTAACTTCTAACATTTGACTAACTTTTGACTATTTTTTTACTAACTTCTGACTTTTGACTAACTCCTAACTTTTGACTAACTTCTATCTTCTGACTAACTGCTGACCTTTGACTAACTTCTGACTAACTTTTGACGAACTTTTGACTAACTACTAACTAACTTCTTACTTTTAACTAACTTCTAACGTTTGACTTACTATTCACTTTTGACTAATTACTAACTTCTAACTTTTGACTAACATCTAACTTTTGACTAACTTCTTTTTTTTTTACTAACTTTTGACTAACGTCTAACTTTTGACTAACTTCTGACTTTTGTCTAACTTTTGACTAACTTCTGACTTTTAAAAGTTAGAAGTTCGTCAAAAGTTAATTATACGTTAGTTAAAAGTTAGTCAAAAGTTAGAAGTTACTCGAAAGTTAGAAGTTACTCAAAAGTTAGAAGTTAGTCAAATTTTAGTCAAAAGTTAGTAGTGAGTCAAAAGTTAGAAGTTAGTTAGTAGTTAGTAGTACTGAGAAAGTACTAAAAAGTACCCGGACACTCCGAACAGTTCGAGTAACCGGGTCATCATCCGTGTAGTTCGAGTTACTGAGTAATCCGGATAGTTTGTTCGTTTGAAATTTTTTAAATCATATCAAACGTCAAACGACATCAAGTCAAACGTTGGAACAAATTATCAAAAAAGTCATTTTTTAAAACTAATTAAACATCATTTTATATTTTTTAATCAAATTAAACGTCCATTTATATTTTTTAAACAAGTTAAACGTCAATTTATATTTTTTTTAACAAATCAAACGTCAATTTGTATTTTTTAAACAAATTAAACGCCAGTTTATATTTTTTTAACAAATTAAACATCAATTTATATTATTTAAGCAAATTAAACGTCAATTTATATTTTTTCAACAAATTAAACGAGAATTTATATATTCTTAATATTTCACGTTATTGTTTTTTCGAGCCTGGCTGTCTGGCAGCATTGGGCTCGAGTAGCTCGAGTGGTTGGACGGATTCGAGTAGCTCGAACGGCCCGAGTAGCTCGGGCGACTCGCGCGGCTCGGGTAGTTCGATGTAGCGACGTTGCTCGATGCAAAGCTCGATCAAGTGCCGAGCTTCACGGGCATGCCTCGAGCGGACTCGAGCGAGCTCGTGCACATCCCTATCACCTGTTCTTTAAATTTCAATAACTTAACCAAACTGGTAAAGGGTCAGAATCTTTTAAAGTTTGTTGGCACAAGTATATTAAAACTAACATCCAATGTGATTATCCAAAGACTTATTTGGGTATTCATATACCGTTATTGGAAATTAATAACCGCGTTTAACGATTGCCAGTATGGACCGTCAGTGTAAACTAGGTGGTTAACGAACTTATCAGCCATGCGGTCACGCGTCCTAGTACTGACCCTGAGGTCAGTCACAGAGTCATTCACCCAAATACTAATGAACTAATTGGCGCAACCAATGAAACAAGCAACTTCGTTCAATATATTTATAGATAGTAACAACGTAACCTATTTGATATATCATTCGTTATTTAAACTCAACATAAATGATGAATGAAAAATCATTCGTTATTTAAACTCAAACAAATTACGAATTAAAATTAATTCATAATTTAAAACTCTTTATTTAAAACCCTAAACATTCTGAATAATTTTTCACTCGTTATTTGAACTCTAAAGGATGATGAATGAAAAACCATTCGTTATTTTTATTTTTTTTAATTATGGATGAAAAATCATTCGTTATTTAAGCTAAATAAAAAATAACGAGTGGAAAACCATTCGGTATTTATTTTTATTCTGAATAAATTATGCCCATCCCTGCTCAAAGGTGACTGTAGATATCCCGTAATTAACCGCAGTTCCCCAAAAAGCGACCGTGATTACCCAAATCGTCGGAGAATGGCAGTCGCTGCACATGTTTTGAAAAAGAATGAAAAATCCATTTATACGATAGCTTTCGTGATTTTCATGCTGTTCATTTTCAATAATAGTTGATGAAGTATCCAAAAAACATAACTTTTTGGCAGAAACGACGTTTTATTTACGGAAAAAAGCAAATATTCCTTAGTGACTGCGATTCCCCCGTTATCCCCTACTGTCCTACTATTTAATCATTTCTTCGCTTTCACAAGGATATTTTGTTGGCGATATTGTCGTTGTTTCGTCGCTGAGTACTTATTGAGTAGAGGCTCAGTTATCCATTGTTCGTTGTGTTTTTTGTAATGATAAACGCTCGGCATATTCGAATCTGTCGCGAGGATGAGAGTACAACGAAACGAGCAGCCCGACAGAGAAGAATTTGCCGGCAAGAGTCTTGCAGTTAGTTGTAGACCGGTTCAAATCTGGCGCCCTATAGCGGTAGTGCATTACGCTGACGCTTACGGAGAACGGGAGAGATTCGTTAGTTTTTACAGAGGATGGAGCATCCTGATGCAATATGATTGTACAGTATAGGCGCGTTTTCGCGCGAAACACTAAGGGAGGCGATTGTTTAGATTTCGAATGTTACCGGCATAATTTGCACTCCCGTTATATTTAAGAAATTATTCGAGTGAGAGATAGATAGATAGATAGATGGCTTTATTGCACTAGGACCAATGCGGTCCTGTAAGGCAGGGAAAAAGAAACAAAAAAGAGTAGTCACGGCAGGACGCCACAGTCCGGCGCCCCCCGCATAAAAAATAAAAACAATATATAAATCAATAGTACAATAACGGAAAAAACAAAAACAAAAAAAAAATAATAATAATAATAAGAATAAAAATTTTAAAAAAAATTAAAAAAAAAAACATATAATATAAACAAAGTGTAACGTCACTCTGCGCACGCATGACCAGGACGAGAGGGAGACGATTTGCGGCCTAGCTACGCTGAAGCTCACCCACACCTTCTAGCAGTAGTCTGTAGACTGCCGCCCTAAACGTGCCCCTCGGCAGATCCACTACCCCCACGGGCAGGGAGTTCCATCTTAGTGCCGCCGCCGTACAAAAAGCGTTTCTTCTCGCCTCCGTTTTAAAAGGCGCGACCCTCAGCCGCCGCCTCACTCCTTCCCGAGTTCCTATCTGAGTCGTTGCCCAATTAAGGAGTTGCCTGAGGTAGGCAGGCTTGCCGCTGGATAACACCGAGTAAGTCAAGCATATCACAGATAGCTCCCGCCTTTCCGCAACTCTAAGCCAGCCTAAGCGCCTGTAGTATGGCGAGACATGATCGAATCTACTTAAATCGAATATAAAGCGCACGCATGAGTTGAAAGCAACGTCAATAATTTTGTTCCCTTCCTCAGAGATGCCGTTAAGCAATACACTGCAGTAATCAATTTTAGGCATCACTAGCGCCCTAACAAGGGCTACCCTTGCCTCCCGGGGAAGCACCGCCCGGCACACCTTCAACCTATAGAGGCAGGAATTAACCGCCTTCGCGACCGCGATTGCTTGCTCACGCCAACAGAAGTCATCTGACAAGTGCACTCCAAAAACTTTAACCGAGCTCTCAAATGGCACCTCTGACTGCCCGTTCCGAAGGAGGGGCAGGTTCTCCTTATCCAGCCTTCGTACGTACGGAATACTCCCGAACATAATCGCGTGCGTCTTGTCACTATTCAATACCAATCCGTTTACCGCCGCCCAGATACGCACAAGCAATATATCCTTGTTGAGAGTCTTCCCTAACACATCGAGTCCTCCCTTAGTCCCCCTACAAAAGATCTGCAGGTCGTCAGCATAAATATTGTGATCGCAACCGCTCAGCGCAAATCTGATATCGTTCATATATAGTGTAAAGAGGAGCGGCCCGAGCACGGAACCTTGCGGAACGCCCGTTGACGTGTAGACGAAACTCGACCTAACCCCCCTCTCTCCAAGGACTGCTTGAGAGCGCCCGAATAAATATGCCGAAAACCACGAAAAGACTGAGTCCGAGACCCCCAATTTACGCAATTTAACAAGCAGCAGATCATGCCGCACACGATCAAACGCTTTCGAAAAGTCAAAAAGCACCATCCCGGTTAGTTGGCGCCGATCAATCCCCTCACTAACGTAGTCCGAAATGCGGACTAACGCCGTTTGCGTCCCGTGCTCTTTCCTGTATGCCGACTGAAATGGATCAAGCAAGCAATTCTTCTCAAGATACGCGCTCAGCTGGTCCGCCACGATCCTTTCCAACACTTTTGACAGCGCACACAACAACGATATAGGCCTGTAATCAGCCGGTCCAGAAGGGGATTTTACCTTAGGAACCGGCCTGATGAGAGCCCGCTTCCAGATTTCCGGAAATGTCGACGACTGAAGTGAGAGATTAAAAAGGTGCAGTAACGGCCGAAAAATTATTGGAAGCGCAATTTTTATCAATTTCATAGGAATTCCGTCGGCACCAGGCGAGCAGTCCGCTGCCGCAGACAACGCCCTCGCCAGAACTTCTTCTGTAATGTGCTCGAAGAAAAACCGAGAGTCATCAAATACCCTCGGCTGCCTCCAAGCATCATTGCCATACAAATCAGTCGAACAAACTCCCGCAAAAAAGGTGCTCAACTCCTCAATGGGTACCGCAAGCCTCTGCCCGTGTTCTGCACTCTTCAACAACCCTAGTTGCCTCAACCTGTCCCAGGCAGCCCTCGCATTCCTCACCCGAGACAACGCCTCACCATAAAACTTTCTCTTAGCGTCCCGAACCATGAGCTTCACCCGGTTGCGCAACGCCTTGAAAGTTCGCAACTTTTCCGCCCTCAATTCATCCTCCTCTGTGCACTGTCTGTGCGCCCGTCTCGCTCTGTCACGCTCACCCATCTTTTCCTTAATAATGTCCGTGAGCCACGGCGAAATCGGTACAGTTCTTTGCTTAAAGTGACGAAAAGGAGCATGTACGTCGAAACATTCAGTGAGAGCCGTGTCAAGGAAATCTACCTTCTCATCTACCGAAGCAAGGGCGTAAAACTGATGCCAATTAACAAGAGAGGGCGGTAGCTCTCGGGTAAGGGATTTTGTGGAGACATTAATAATGATAATGATGAAACTAACAAATCTCCACCCGTTCTCCAGCGCAATGCACTATCGCTATCGGGTGCCGGATTTACACCGGTCTATAACTACTAACTGTAAGACTCTTGCCGGCAATTCTTGTATGTCGGGCTGCTCGTGTCGTTAAGCTCTCATCCTCGCGACAGATTCGAATATGCCGAGTTTTTAACATTTATTTCAGACCCAAAAGAAACATAACAGAACGAAAAATAATCGGTAACTGAGCCATTGTTCTTGACGAAACTAATTGTTCGAGAAGGGGCAGCGACGAAACAACGACAATATCACCACCAGAATATCCTTGTGAACGAGATTTATAGTACATTGTGATACAAGGGCGTGATGGCGAACTTTATACGAAGAGTGTGAAGTTGGCCGCACGAGCCGAAGGCGAGTGCCGTCTGTGGTACGAGTGCGACGTGCGGCCGACTTCACACTCTTCGTATAGATTTCATCATCACGCCCGAGTGTCACATACTATTTTTTGTAACAAATGCATGAAATGTGTACATCTAAGAAGCTTTGGTCCAGGGCGAAGCCCTAGTGGGGTCCAGGGGCGGAGCCCTGGTGGGGTCCAGGGGCGAAGCCCCAGTGGGGGGTTGGGGGGGCGAAGCCCCCCGACTGTAAAAAAACAAATTTATTAAAGAATTAACAAATTCATTAGAGCACTGGAAACTATAGATTGCTCCCGAATTTTTCGGCAACAAATTGTCGACGAGAATTTGAGCCGCACGATTTATTTCCGCGGACGTATCATCGCGATCGGTCACTTCGAGGTTATCCTCACTTCTCTCCATCGTCTCGATGGCGCGCTTCTGTTACGGTGTTAACGGGACTCGGGCGTTGGCAACACTGATTTACATTTCGACCGACTAGGTGGCGCGTCAAAAGTGCGCGTGAAGCGAATTATTGACAGGGAAAGGGTGCATGAAGTAAATTTGCGTGCGTGAAGTGCGATCGGCATTTATATATTATGGCCTGCTATAATGTGCAATTTCTGCAACATTTTTGAGGCACGTAAAACGGCACATTTCATGCATGTGTTACAAAAAAAAAATAACGTCACAGCACGGAGAGAAAAAAATGGTTGCCCTAACCATTCGGGTGGTTAAATACGCTCCAACCGACAAAATTGTTGGGGAGAACCAACTATTGGATGTCACAACCAATCCATTGGATGTCACACCCAATCGGTTGTTTGTGACGTCCAATGGATTGGTTGTGACGCTCGATGGATGGGTTATGACACCCAATAGTTGCTTCTCCCAACCAATTTTGTCAGTTGGAGCGTATTTAACCACGCGAATGGTTAGAGGAACCAATTATTTCTTTACGTGTGCGCGTTGTTTCTGCGCTCAATTAGATGTTTCTTAACATATATTGTATAACATTGTATGGTTCTCAGTTCTTCCCAATTCCGGGAATGCGTCTCCTTCTCATTCACGCGCGCGCTCAAACGTGTTTAGTGTCGCAGTCGACGCGTCGCTGTGCATAAGCGATCGTCAGAGACGGACTCGTCCTCTAAGCCTTTACCGGTCTACTTCTTTCCCCTGATTAGTTAATTACATTTTGTTGAGTGCGGCGTTAAACAACGTTTTAGTTATTATTCGCGATGTCGGCAACTGGATCGAGGAATCGTGTTCTATACATTTTTCATTTTCTACATAATGCCGCCCTTTGAATCTTATTTTCAACTACTAACCGTACTTCCTAAAACAACATGAAAATATTGAATATAAAAACTATTTGGATACACGAAACTATTGGAGTACCTGAATTTATTCGAGTACCCGAAACTATTCGAGTACCCTAAACTGTTCGAGTACCTGAATTTATTCGAATACCCGAAGCTATTCGAGTAGTAAGCGCGTTTCGAGTACTCGAAAAATCCGGGTACCCGACCCGAACACAATAAAAATTACTTGATTCGATCCGACTCGAAAAAAAGTGCTACCCGCACACCCCTAATAATAATAATAAGAATCACAAATGAGGCTAAATTGTATAAAGAATAGATTTTACCTGTCCATGACGAATTATATACAAATGGTTACAGTAGTTCTACTAAGGAAAATAATCGTTTGTTTTAGGTCATCATTTCTTGGAAAAGTAAAAATCATTTGTTTACGCGAAATTGAATACCTTGGACTTGGATTCAAGCTATAAAATGCTATCATACACAGCACCGTCCAATACGTAGAAAAGTAATGATACCCATTCAAACGAAAGATTCGAATTTCTACATGTTAATCAACTAGGCCGCTGCGCCACCTCTAACAAAAATCGTACGAAGGTTTCCTTTTACGAGGGTCAATCTTAGGGTTGAGACTATAGATTTTTGATGCGGCAAGAAAAAGAAAAATTATGATATTCTAAGGCCCATTTACACGGAATTTTTTTTTAGACCACTTTTCTCGACGTTCTAAACAATGATGAGTAACCTAAGATGAAAAACACAAAAAAAATTAATTGTCATAAGAACAAAGCTTCCCCTATGAGGAAAGAAGATTCGAATTTCTACATGTTAATCAACTAGGCCGCTGCGCCACCTCTAACAAAAATCGTATGAAGGTTTCCTTTTACGAGGGTCAATCTTAGGGTTGAGACTATAGATTTTCGATGCGGCAAGAAAAAGAAAAATTATGATATTCTAAGGCCCATTTACACGGAATTTTTTTTTTTACCACTTTTCTTGACGTGCTAAACAATTACGAGTAAGCTAAGATGAAAAACACAAAAAAATTAATTGTCATAAGAACAAAGCTTCCCCTATGAGGAAAGAAAAACTGCGAGAGTTCGCAAGAGATTCTCTCAAGTACTGGTAAAACCTGACTTATTATAAAACATAACAAAGTGGTTCAGATTTAAAGAAAAAGTAGTTGCCACATATGTGGCATCGTGATATAAAAACTCGAAAACTACTTGATTATTATTTTCCATCAATTAAGCAAATAAATTAGTTTCATTTGATCAGGAAATTTGCAAATTTATTATTATAGTGTATCAACAACCTTATACCAAATATCTCACCTCAAAACTGTTCATCGAATTGTTGCAAAATTCCATTGTCGCCAATACACTTGCAAAGCACGTATACAATGGTAATATATATCGAACTTCTCGCTCGTGCATCAATCGTTCAAGAGCGTCACATATTACATCTCCATATCCATTTTCCATCAGCTCGGATTTCTGCAGAAAAAAATGAAAACGTTTTTACCCAGTAAAATGCACAAAAAAATGATCTATTTTCTAATAATCGTGCCGAGTATCAAGAACATCTAGCAATTGTCTCATATTTCTTAATTTCGTTCGTCACCCTAATGCAAAAACGCTTAAACCTGTTGTTTTTTTTAACAAAACTAGGGTTAAGCGGACTCGGGCGCTTAAGCGTCCGAGTCTTTTTATATAAATTTTACCATTTGACATAAACAAAAAATTTCAATGCATGAACTTGATCTAGTGTGTCTGACGACACCGCCGACCAATTGCAGGACGAATAAAAAGGCAAAAACGGCCAACTCGCATTGCGATGTATGTTGATTTTTCGATATACAATCACCGCCAACTTTTTAGAGAAGGACTAGAGTTAGCGTACACGGGCGCTTAAGCTCCCAAGTCTCTTTATATAAGTTTTGACATTTGACATAAACAAAAAATTTCAATTCATTATCTTGGTCCCGATCCTAGTGTTCTTGACGACACCGGCGACCAATCAGAGTACGAATAAATCGCTAACAATGAATTGCGCATTTATCATCCATGAACTTTTTAATATATATAATAATATATTATAAAAAGATCTCGCCGCCGCCGCCGCCGCCGCCGCCGCCGTGACAAGAATCGAGGGACTTAGAATAATTCGGGCTCAGGGCTTGGCGGAAGGGGGGGGGGGAGGGGGGAGGGGGGGTACCCTGCGGGGGGCACCCTTCGGGGGGGGGGGGGCACCCTTCGGAGGTGGCACCCTTGGGTAGGGGGCGATTGCGAGCGCGCGCAGCGCGCGAGCCACAATAAAATCCTAGTATAATAATATATATATGATGATTAATGATTAATATAGGATTAAGCGGACTCGGGCGCTGAAGCACCCGAGTCTCTTTCTATGATTTTCGACATTTGACATAAATAAAACAATGAATGCATGATTTTTTGGTCCCGATCGCAGTGTGACTGACTGACGACACCGCCGACCAATCACAGCACGAATAAACCGACAACGATTAAATTTCGCACTTTCGATACTAAAACTCGAAAGTCGATATATCTCGCCAACTTTTTAAGGAGGTTCATCAGAAATATCAAAATGTAGAGAAAAATCTGAAAATATTATCGCATAGTCGATACTTTGTGCTGAATGAACCTGAATTAGTGGGAATTTTTACCTACACCATTCACATAAAATTAAAGTATTTTTTGCACACTGTTTAATATGGGCTCTTATGACATGACAGCTCCATCGCTTTATAACTCGGAGAAAAATGCAGAGAAAAAATGCAAACCTTGTTATTTCACTGTAGTTATAGTTTGGGTAAATACCACTAAAAAATCAGACTGATTGTCTACTTTGTTCATGAAAATTATTGAATGAAAGCACGACTTTAGCAGTTGTTTGCAGCTTGCCGATATAACAGGCAGGAAGTACGGCAACATTGGAGAGTTGAGAGTTAGGCTAGGCTCAGCGCGACAGGCGCGCGATTCAGACGATCTTATACCGATAAACGAGACGTGGTTGAGCGAAAATCGAAAATTCGATTAATTTTTTTCCTATCCTTTCCGTTTTGTACTCGTTTTAACATATGCTTATAGCACTTTTTGCTAATAAGCTTCCCTTTCCACCTGTAACGTCGACATTCCATGATTGCAAAAGCATAACTGCTGAACTGTTGGTAGTCAGCTGGTAGTCGCCACCATGATACTCATAGTAGGCAACCGCATAAAATACGGACCTTGTTGCGGCACTTCTCCACAAATTCGCGATACTACAAATTCTAATTTCTATGTGTTTGAGCATTATAAACTTATATCGATTAACTTTATACTGCTAAAAAACATTTATATATCCGTTTTAAATTACATTATCCGTCCCAATTTGACAATTCTCCGAATCAAGATACATCATTTATGCCGTTGGCTATCGTGAAATAGGCCCGTGTATAAGCATAGGACTACCGCTCGCACTCCTCACCTCCCGCACGTACTGACGAACCTCCTTAAGCGAAGATTAGAAGAGGACTAGGGATAAGCGGAATCTCTTTATGCCAGTTTTGACATTTGACATAAACAAAAAATATCAATGCATGAACTTAGTCCCAGTATGTCTGTTGACAGCGCCGACCAATCATAGCACGAATAAACCGACAACAATTAAATCTCGCACTTTCGATACTAAAACTCGATAGTCGATATATCTCGCCACCAACTTTTTAAGAGAAGACACAGTAAAGGATATAGGAGGATGAAAAAATTCTTTTCCATTTTTTCAAATGCAGATATAAGTATGACACTATATAGGAGGCATTCCATGACGCAATCAAGGTTTGGCGGTGGTGTCTCAGCCCTGTCATTTTTTATATGAAAGTAGATACTGAAAAATAGACCGGAATTTACTTCAAAAATTTTGAAAACTTTTTTTAAATATAATTTTCTAAAAAATAATTTTAAAAACTATCATTTACTAAAACCAGAAAAAATTAGAGCAATCCTATACAACACAACAATTTTTTTTAAATTGCGACAAGATAGAGATTTCAAAATCGTAGATGGAAAATTTACAAATGTAAAAAAAATGTTTCACAGTTGTTTAATAAGTGCCACACAAAATGGGCTGAAAAAGTATAGTTTGAGAATTACAGGATGTTAAGGAGCTGCCATAATATGTAGTAGTAACAGATGTGATAATAGCTATTACTATAGTAATACTTATATAATATTTATCGATATGCCATCATTACTTTCGACAGGATAATTCAATAATCTCTAATGCTCGGTTAAATATTTTGAAGCTATTTTTCACAATTCCATCGCCAACTTGATGGCACTGGCCTGAAATTCCTCTATCTCTCGGAAACCCCTCCTCTGTTCTTCGGGTACCCCACCCACTGCCCCTCAGAAACCCTCCCCTCAACCCTCAGAAAACCCGTCCCTCTGTCCCTCAGTAAACCCCGCGCCCTCCTGGCGCTGGTTCGCGCTGAATTTTTCTAAGTCCCTCGATTCTTGACACGGCGAAGGCGGTGGTGAAATCTTTTTATAATATAGAGAGATTATATATGGGGCATTCCATGCCAACTTAACCAACGGCTGTACCTTGACTTGTCAAATTTAGGCCGCTATTATTTATGTTATTCTTCCAAATGAAAAAAACATGCAGAATTTTTTTCAGATTTTCTTATTTACGATTTTTAGTTATAGATATTTAAAGCTAAATATAAAATGCCCCGATTTGGAAATCCAGAAAAAAAAAATCAGAAAAATACTATAACAAACAAAAAAAAGTTTTATCTGCACGAGAAAGTGGAAAAATAATTTCTTTTATTTAAAAAAAAAGGCCCAGAAGCTGTTTTACTATGTCTCTGGCTGCTGTAAAATGCGAGCATTTATGTTAGGGGCATAAAGATCCTGGACTAGTATGCGAAGATAGTGTTAGCGCAAACATAAGTGATTATTCAACTGAGTTTTGTAATATCAACATTTAAGTTAAGTATTAGCGTAGAAGTAAATAAACTTCATATTGTTAGTTTTTTAAGAAGTGTTAATATGTCATTCGCAAGTTAATGACTTTATATTTGTAATAGGTCTTTACCCGAAACCAATAAATATCTAACCTAATCTATAGGTATATAACCACACAATCTTAAAAAATATTTAAAACTTCAATGGAAAAACTGTTATGAAAAGTACCAATGAACGTGATTTCAGGTCAAGCTCTATTAGCTATCTATTACACATTTATGATACACATTTCTTTTCAAATGCAGTTGCCTGAGCATTATTCTTGTAGTTTCAAGTTTCCTCAAAGTTTGAAGGTATCCCCATGTATCAAGTGAGGAATTGTATGAAACGATACTTTACAACTATCACTATTTAGTATTTAAGGAATCACACATCACTCGCATCCAATTACAAATCGCTTTTCACAGCCAAAAAGGTTGAATCAATTGTAAATCATTTCTTCTTTAAAAAAAGAAAAAATGATCGAAAAACATTTAAATCTTTCAATCGCTTAATGCCTTTGACAATTCGTTTGTAATTGGATGCAAGTGACATATGATTCTTAAATCCAGATTTCCTAAATAGTGATAGTTGCAAAGGCGGCAAATCTTTTCATGCAATTCCTCAGTTGAAAAACGTGGCTATTTTCAAACTTGTAAGAAACTTAAAACTACGAGAAAAGGACTTGGGCAGCAGCATTTGAAAATAACTACTATGCATTATAAATTTGTATTGCATAGTTATTTTCAAATGCTGCTTGTTGTAAAATCATGACCATTGGTCATTTTTATAACAGTCTTTCCATCAAAGTTTTATATATTTTCAAAAATTGTGTGGATATACCTATAAGAAAACATCAAAAAATATTTTTTTTTAAGTTGAAGAAATTATATTTCCACTTTCGCTTGCGGATTAAATATTTTTTGTTTGTCATAGTATTTTTACGATTTTTTGTTTGGATTATCAAACAGGGGCATTTTTTTATTTAGCTTTAAATATTTATAGTTAAAAAACGTAAATATAAAAATCTGAAAAAAAAATCCGCGTGCATTTTTCATGTGGAAAAAATAAGAATAACATAAAAAATTGCGGATCAAATTTGACAAGGTAAGGTTCAGCCATTGACCCAGTTGACATGGGATGCCCCATATATATATATATATATATATATATATATATATATATATATATATATATATATATATATATATATATATATGTATATATATATATATAAGAAGGCAACATTAATTTTCTTTTTTAACTTGGCATCGAGTCACGACCACGACTCTTGATAGTATTTTTTTCAGCAATTTCTGTAATGGAAATTTACACTAAATATTTACAAGAGTGTATAAATTATCAAAATGAAAATCTGACTTGTCAGAAAAAGATGTGAGATAAAGGCCTTTTCAAGTCGCGACTACATCTTGTAGTCGCATAGTAGTTAGAACTTGAATTTGAAAACACAATCTTTAAAAAATCATAACAAGAAACGTAGATTTCAAGTAATGTAGGACATCCTCAAATTTTTGTCATGTAATTCATGTCACTATACCCCAGTAACTTCACGATAAAAACCTGACACGAGTGACAAATTGATGAGAAAGTTATGTGTTGCAGATATGTCAGAAGCATCATTTTTTTAATTTCTAATTTTTTTATATGCAATTTTGAAATCTCCATAATATTGTGATACTCAAAAAATTTGTTGTACCATATAAGATTTATCTGAATTTTATCAGACTTTTCGTATCAAAATG
>OZ019974.1:29796298-29836298 GCA_963970395.1 Ephialtes manifestator | reverse complement strand
ATGTAATCTATCTATTAGTAAAGTTATAAGCCGGAATTCGCAAAAATGGCTAAGTTTCTACGGTACCATTCATATTTAGTTTTCTCAAAAGTCGTAAAAATTACCAGAATATTATATTTGAATTTTAAATTATTTTATTTATTTATTGTTGTTATATGCAGACATTATGGCCGATTTTTTGTTCACACAAAATAATTAAGGGTGTTGAAAAAAAAAATATATATATATATATATTTTTTTTTTCTCTTCGGCAGTTTTGTTTAGTTAAGTATAACCTCTGAACCTGAAAAATCTTAGACCTGAAGCCGAAAAAATAGCCGATTTCTGCAATATACCTTTTTTTTAATGATTTTTTTCTATATAGTAAAAAGTTTATTACATATTTGTAAATAAATTTTTATTCGTTTACCATTTTTTAAACCAGTTAGCGAAACACGATACAAATGACGCGATGACAGTGTGATGTCTTCAACGCAACACGTAACACTTTCATTATATTCGAATTCGCGCGAATAATGGGACATGCGCTGTGATATCTTAGCGCGTATCGTATGCGCAGGTTACGACAGTAGCATAGGAGGAGACACATCGTCCGTTATTGCGTCGCTTATCTTTTGGTTGTTTACTTGCATACCTAAGTGTTTTTCGATTTTCGTTCATTGGAGTTTCTTCTTTTTTCATTATTCAGTGTTATTCTCATCTTGGGATTGCTCTACAATCCCAAGCTTAGTATTTTTCGCATTATAACCTCACTTTTTCTTCCCGCCTCATTTTACCGTCTCTTTCCGATTCTTTTCTTTTTCTTTTTGGTGGGCGAGGCTTAGCCTCGCACACCGTAGGAATGAAGGAGGTAGAAGGAAACCGTCCAGACGGGGACGACGGGGACCCTGCGGATGGAGACGTTTTAATGCAGACAGAGGATCAGGATCCGTCACAAATGCAATCCCAGCTAGACGACCTCAGGAAGGAAGCTTTTCCTGGGAAACGCCCGCACGAAGCCAACAGCTCTCTAGACCCAGACAATCAAAATCCCTCGAAAATCAGACATAAGGGCAATGACAAGCCACAGGTGCAGCAAGGCCTCCCGTCAGGCTCAAACTCCACACCTACAGCCAACACATCAAACAGTGTTCCAGAACGACTTCTGCGAAACAAATACTCGATTGACAGCTCAGGCCCCTACATGATTCTCGTTAGGCCTAAGAAGATTAAAAAAGACACCCCTCGACTAAACGCCACCCACACCGGAAAATTGCTCTTCAAGCACTTCACAGGTGACCAGATTATTGATGTTTTTAACTCTGGCAGGTGCCAAAACACTGTGGTTCTTCAATCGGCTCAGCTCGCCAACGTGGCCCTTTCTGCTGCCTCTCTTGTTCAAAACGATTTGGTCGCTTTCATCCCAGATTCCTTCGTCTCATGTGAAGGCCTCATCAGAGGTGTTCCCACCGATATCTCCCTCGAAGAATTCCTCCTCAGTGTTGACTCTCCTGTCCATATTCTGGAAGCCCGTCGCCAAAACAGAAAAATTACTATAGAAAACGAATCCAAACTTATCCCGACTCAAACTTTCTATTTGAAATTCGAAGGCCGTGTCCGTCCCAACTACGTCTCTCTTTTCAGAGCCCGTCACCCCGTTGATCCCTGGGAGGCCCCAGTAAAAATTTGTTTTAACTGCTTCATCTTCAACCACGTTGCCGTTCAGTGTAAAAGCCGCCCAAAGTGCATTCGCTGCGGGCAAAAGAAGCACGAGGAGGGAGAGGTCTGTCCCTGCCAAAACTGCGCCCCGTGCTGTGCTAACTGCAAGGGCTCTCATTTACCCACGGACAGGTGTTGCCCGGCTTTTCAGCACGAAAAAGCAATTAAAGCTATCGCTGCAGAACGCAACATCCCTCTGCCTGAAGCCAGGCGACTCTTGTCGCCGTCTTCGATTCCTCGCAATCCTGCCCCTCAAAATCTGTTCCAAAATCTGCCTCGAAACAATGCTCATTTTCCAACTCTCCCTCTGTCATCGTCTGCTCCCCCAAATTCATCTTTTTCGTTTCCCGCATCGCGCTCCTACAGCCAAGTGGCTTCACCTCCACCCGCGACACCTCCGCCACTGAGGACATCAAACTTGCAGTCTATGGACTCTGCCTTTCTAGACTCCAGACCAATCGCTTCTCGCATCCCCGACGCTCAGGAGGTCCCCCTTAGAATTCCACCAAATCGTTCCGCATTCGCGGTCTCTGCTTCGACTCTCGCTACTCGCAAGGAACACGAAAATCTCCTCATCGCACCTCACGGACACAACCGCTTCTTCTCGGAACCCCAGAATGGCTTTGCTCTAAACTCCTCTCCCCCTCCGCCATCTTCCTCACCTTTCCCCTCTCTTGCTGCCCCCACATCAACAAACCCGTCTCTAGCGCTACATATCATTCCTTCTCTGCTCCAACTCATCTCTCAGCAACTCGCTCCAGCTCTTTCAGCTTTAGGCCTCTCAGATAAACTCGCCCCCGTTTTCGATACACTAAACTCGCTTATCTTTGCTATCTCACAATGTCAAAATGGCCGCACGTAAGCAACTAAACATTTTTCAATGGAATTGCCGCAGTTTGCGTAACAAACTCGGTCTTCTAGCGAGGGTTGTTGAAGCTTACGACGTTCTAATTCTCTGTGAAACTTGGCTCCCCTATATTGGTTCAATTCCCTCAATTGATGGCTTTAATGCAATTATTAAAAACCGAGAGTTCGGAAGAGGTGGTGGCCTTGCGATCTATCTAAAGAAGGACATTTCGTTTACTTTAATTAACTCTACTTACCATATTCCTAACTACATTGAAACTCTCTCAATTTCCATAGAATCACATGACGGTCCCCTTATATTAGTCGCTCTTTACAAACCTCCGTCTATTAATATTACTAAAACTGAATGGCAACGTCTTTTCAACTCTCTTCCAACCACAAATAATGTAATTATTGCAGGTGACTTTAATAGTCATCATACCTCTTGGGGTTGTTCGAATAATTGCACTTCAGGAAATAACTTATCCGATACCTTAATCAACTTTAATTTCTCTATCGTTAACGACGGTTCACCGACTCTTGTTTCATCTCTTATCAATATTAACAATTCAGTCATTGACCTCACTATTATATCATCTAATCTTCTTCCCCTCTGCTCTTGGAAAACTGAATCAGATCCTCTTTGTAGCGATCATTTCCCTATTTCACTTACCCTAGGCATCTCTTTTTCTACTCTTCCACACTCATCCCACCGTTTGCCCACAGATAAAATCGAATGGCCCTCTTTCAAATCTAACCTCGAGTCGCGTGCTGTTTCCTTATCTGATGCTTCTTCTCTAATTCAATATGATAACGTCCTAAATGCCATTAATGATGCCGTTTTAACCTCTTGTCCTAAACTCTCTAATAAACGGTCTAATAATCAATCAAACAACCAATCAGTAGAAAATACACGACCTCAAGTTTTCAAATCACGCCCTGCAGTTTGGTGGAACGACGAATGCGAAAAAGCTAATGATGCTCGTAAGTTAAAATGGGCTGTCCTTAGAAATCGCTGTAATACTACCAACTTTGAAGAAGTAAGGAAGTCTGAGGCTCTGGCCAAAAAAGCATTCCATAAAGCTAAACAAGACTCTTGGAAACGGTTTACCGAATCTATCGATTTTCGTTGTCCTGCCAAACTTGTATGGTCCAAAATTAAGAAATTTAAAAATAGAAACCTCTCTTCTCATACTGCTCATCCGAATAATACTGAAACTATTGAAAAAATGAAAAACCTTATCCCGACTGTCTGTTCTCCTGCTAACTTCCCCTCCAACTTTCCTAGTTACTTCTTTGCCAACTCTCTACTTGACACTCCTTTCTCTTCTAAGGAATTTCAAGCAGCTATCCACGCTAGTAAGATTAAAGCAGCCCCTGGCCTGGACAAAATAGATTTTCGCATTATTTTAAATCTCCCTGAATCGATTAAAAAGATGATACTAGAATGTTTTAATAAATTTTTTATTGAAGGTCTTTTTCCCAAATCATGGCGAGAATTTCTTGTATTTTTTATTCCGAAATCTGTACCCGGAAAGTTTCGTCCAATCTCTTTAGCTTCCTGTTTTCTCAAACTCATTGAAAGGCTTCTGCATACTCGTATGACTCAATGGCTTGAATCCAATTCACGCCTAGCGTCTTCCCAGTACGGATTTCGCAAATCTAGATCATGTGCTGATAATCTTGCCATTCTCACCTACGAAATTTACACCGGTTTTGTCAAAAGTCAATTCACAGCATGCGCCTTTCTAGATATCAAAAGCGCCTTTGATAACGTCGATGCTGGTATCCTCACGCATGACCTTAGAGACTTAGGTTTTCCTTGGCCTATTTGTAAATTCATTTTTAATCTTGTATCCTTCAGATCGATTTTCTTCAACATCGCTGGTCAAACCCACGGTCCATATACTTCATCCAAAGGCGTTCCGCAGGGTTGCATTCTTAGCCCTCTTCTTTACATCATTTACACAAACAAGCTTGAAAATCATCTCGACCCGGATTGCTCAATCATTCAGTTCGCTGACGATATTTCCATATTTTCAAGATCTGACAGTCCTCAAAATTGTATTAAATCAATTCAAAAAAGCCTTAACAATATATCTTGCTTTCTGAGCAGCAGGGGCCTCTCCATTGAACCATCTAAGTCGAAACTAGTAATCTTCTCACGTAAACATTTTGACCCTCTTGAATTCTCTGTTTCAATCAACTCAATTCCTGTACCTACTTGTTTGAAAGCCAAGTTTCTTGGTGTTACGTTTGATTATCGCCTCTCGTGGAAACCTCATATCGATAAGTTAAACTCAAAATGCAAAAATCTATTGAATATTATCAAATGTCTTCGCTCAACATGGTGGGGCGCTGATCCCTCCTCTTTAATTACTATATACAGAGCTCTCATTCGTAGTTCCATTGAATATGGCGCCTTGATAATTCCAATAAAACAATTCTCACTTCTAAATAAAACAGAAATAATTCAGCGTAGGGCCTTGAGATTAGCTCTCGGGCTGAGAAACTCCTCTCCAAATAACATCGTCATGGCTGAGGCCAAGGAACCCATTCTTCTTTTTAGACTTCAATTCCTTTCCAACAAATATCTTCTAAAAATTGTTTCTACTACTTGGCATCCTCTTCTCTCCTCTCTTCCTTCTCTAATAAGATCCCTACGCTCCACAAATCGTTACACAGACTTTCTCCACCTTCCTCTTGTTAAGGCATATCTCGACCTTTCCATTTACAAAAGACACATCGAGCCTTTTCCTTTTAGTCCTCTTTATTACATCACCCCGATTGCTTCTTTTCCTGATTCCTTTATCGATATCTCCTCTGGTAGACTCATTCAGGCTTCCCAGAACCCTAATGCTCAATTTCTCTCAGATTTCGGACAGCTTCTGAATAACCAAAACATTTTTTACACGGATGGTTCCAAATTAAATGAAAGCAGTCATGTCGGCTTAGCCATATACTGTCCTGTTCTCTCCTTATCTATTAAATACCGCATTTCTCACTTAGCCTCTATCTTTTCAGCTGAAGCTCTGGCAATTCATCTCACATTAGAATTTATAATCCTTAAAAAAATCAATAATGCGCTTATTTTCACTGACTCTCTCAGCACATTACAAGCTCTTCTCGCTCCTTCTCTTTTGAGCAATTCCTCTCCTACAATAGTAGCCGCTGTCCAAGCTCTTTGTTCTATCTCTATGATGAATCTTAAGGTCACATTAGTTTGGATACCAGGTCATGCTGGCATCCCAGGAAATGAGTTCGCTGATAAATTAGCTAAGGCAGCGATTATCGATGGCCAGAATTACGATCTTCTTCTTCCCCCTTCCGAGTTTTATCCAATTGTTAAGGAAAAATGTCTTCTAGAGACCGACAGATCTCTCAATCTCTATAGTATCAATAATAACAAAGGTGTTAAGTACTTCAAATTCTTCCACCGTCCTAAGAACAAAACGTGGTTCCACGATCTTAAACGTCTCAATAGAAAATCGATTGTCCTTTTTTGTAGAATGCGCTCCGACCACTATAATCTTGCAGCTAGTCTTTTTAGAAAGAATATGAATAATTCCTCATCTTGTTCTTGCGGCTATGAATCCGAAGATCTCAACCATGTTTTTTGGGCCTGTCCTCGTTTTGACCAATTCCGCTCTAGCTTCGTAAACTCCTTAATCTCATTAAAAATTTTCCCCCCCTACAACATCGAATCTCTCATAGCTTCCCCTTCTGGTCACATCATTAATGCAATATCTAACTTCCTTGACAAGTGTAAGCTCTCGTTTTGAATTCCTCCCTTTTTCTATTTGTTCGTTCATGATTCCCCTCGATACTTACGTAGCTCCTCTTTAGGTTACTGTACTTTATTTTAATTTAGTTATTTTTGCCTCTGCGAAATTCGCTTCTAGAGGTTCCCCCTTCGTAAGATGAGGGCGACAGCGTCGCCGCGGTGGATACACCGGGCGAGGCTGCCGCCTTCCATTTTGTATGTTACAGATTTCACTAATATAGGTTTCATCTACATTTTTCCTTGTCCATGGCCGTATGGTCAGTGCTGCTGCAGAGTGGCGACCGGAGGCAGCCCACAACCATATAACTAACTAACATCGTATGCGCAACATGTTACTGCCTGTGTGACGCAAGGTTGCGTCTATATCGAAAGGACAGTCGACTATCGAATCCGCGAACCCCGCGAACCGCGCGCAATGCTGATTAATTCAAACTGAGATGCTAGAAATAGAAACTTATAGATATTCTAGAGGTAGAGTTGGTCACACGAGAATGTAGCGAGCGCATGGGGAAGACTTTCTTTTTTACGATTCTCGAGAAACTCTTCACGACTCGAGGACCACCGGAAGAGGGTAATCAACAGCATCCTTGAGCCGACAACGAACAACACGCGAAGACGCGCCGGTTATTGTCAATTGCCATGTACCACCAGCGGAGACCGTACGTGATTTCTGCCCGTTTTTCCGGCTCAGAAGAGTCGCCACTTGGGTAGACAAAAAACAGGCCCCGCGTACGGTCCGGTACGCCAACATGTGGTGACCAACAGGCCGCGGCCGGCGCCGATCCGCCGATCGACGCCGGGCCCGCCGAGCCCGACGGACGCGCTACCCCCGCTGCAGCCAGGGAGACGGGAGTGGACAACAACCCCGGAGTAGGAGAACCGACGCTACAACGACGACCGACGATTGGGCAGCGTTCACCACGGAGGGATGAACCACCCCCATCCAACGACGCATCGGAGACCTCGCCGAAAACTTAACGAGTATATGGAGGAGAATAACTTCGACCTTTGTATGGAACGGACGTTCCACGTTTGCATTTGTATTTGCTAATTATTCAATATATATACACACAGTTTGACTTTCATCTTTAACTTCAATCACTGAATATTGATTTTCAAACCCGTCCTGCGTTCCCGCGCCTCCGAGCCGAACACTTCAGTGTTCCACGGGCGAAACGTTCCCTCGCGCCATCTCATACGCGATTTGAGAAACAAAACATAAATTACCGGAATCCGGAATATCACACCTGTAACGCCTGAGCGTCTTGATTCGCGGGAATTTGAATTATATCCAACGATGTCCTTTCCTGGGTTCAGTTGATAAAGGGTAAAAACCCACCTTGTGAATCAGGAAGGATTGTCAGAGAATAAAGTGAGATCCGTTCGCTTTCGATATTAAAATTGTTCTGCTTTATTCTTTGAAGATTTTTTGAGTCTAGGCTAGAAGAACCACACAACGGCTCTCCTACCCAACGCTCTTGCAGCCAATCACGCACGAGTTCAATAAGAACAAGGGAGCATTTTCTATTCCGTGCATTTTCTCACGGACGCGATAAGAGAAGGGCCAGCCGTCGCCACTCCACTTATCGATGGCTAGACTTAGGGATAAACATTTATATAAACACGAAACTCTGAAATAAACATACATGCGCCCGACGTCTTTTCAATAACAAGGATAATAACTAAATATACATGCGACGAGACAATCATGTCTTTGTATTCATTCTGTGCCTTTTAAAAAATATCTAATATTATTGCTATATATTATTATAAGTCACCACTTATTTATTTCGAATCTCTCAGGGTATAATTATTCTATTTAATTCAACGGATTTGTGCAATAGCATTACTCTGCAATACAAGTCTCTTGAATAAACCGCGTTAGGACAATGGTAAAGTGACGCATGCGTCACATGCCCCGAGAAGTTACTTTTGCTTAGTGTTGTAAGTCGGTAAGTAACCGGTTAAATAGCCCGGTAATTAACTGGTTAATTAACCGTGGCTACCAACGTTTTTTACTTTTGCCGGCGGTAACTTATGTTGTGTTCGGCAGTTGGTACTACGTCCGGTACGGCGCGGACTGAAATACAAAAATAGAAAACGGGAAAACGCCGATAAATATACTTTCGAAAACTTGCAGAAATTTCAGTTTCAGGAGAAGAGGTAAGCAGGTAAGTACGACAGTACGAGTTTAGACTATTTTTACTTTTGCTTGGTCTTGTATTTGTATTGTGTATTGAACATTTATTTTTCGCTTATTTACCTTTGTTATTTTCTTATTTTTACGTCATAACCTTAATTTTAGTCCACTCGCCGCTAGCCATGCCGAATGGCTTGATTTGGAACGAGGGTTTGATTTGGAATTTCTTTAACAATGTGCCGGTATCGGATGGAAGCAAGTCGAAATACAAATCGGGGACATGTAAATTTTGTGACCAAAATTACGTATCGAATGCAACCCGAATGATCAAACATTTGATAGAAAAATGTGTGAAATGTCCAGAAAATGTAAAAGCGTTATTCAAAATAGCGCCTACTAATTCTGATGACATAGACACTGATGGGGACTCATCTCAATCTGTAAGCTCGCAGCCACAAATTCAGGTACTTATATTTTATTTTATATTAACCATAAAGACTGGGGGGCCTTCGGCGAAAGAGTTAGCTATGAAAGTAATGATTTTAAAAATCTGATAAAATTCCCCTACATGCGTTTGTTACTCTTGTTACCTTTTACAACATATTTTGGACCGAAAGAAAAAACATCGATTTTTTAGCGCTGTCGATTTTTTTAGAATAGCCAAATAAAATGATATAATGAATCTGATACGATTGATTGCTAAGAATCGTATTCAAAGCACAAAAAAAAATGATTAAAAATTGTAGGAGATACATTTTCTCAAACCGAAAGCAAACATTTTTTATAGTTTTTAAATGCCGCTATTTTTTGTTCATAAAGAACAGTTAATTGAATGGAAATTATGTCCTTTAATGTTAATTGACTCGATGCATATTTCCAGAAATATGATTTTTCTAAAATGAATTTTATACCTATTAAAATTAGGAATAAAATTAATTTTGAGGAGGGCAATATATTATTTTAATTTTCAAGCACTACTTTTTTACGTAAAGAGCATTTAATTTAATGGAAATTAGGTCCTATAATGTTAGTTGTTTCCATTTATATTTTTAGAGATATGATTTTTTAATAAAATTAAAATTTATTTTTCAAAAAATCATATATCCTATCCCTGAAAAGATGCATCGAATCAATTTACATTGAAGGACCTGATTCCAATTAAATTAACTGCACTTTGCGAAAAAAAAGGCATTTAAAAACTAAAAAAAAATTTAGCTTTCAATTTGAAAAAAATGTATCTCCTCCAACAATTTTTAATATTCTAACCTACCAATTATTTTTTTGTGCTTTGTATACTGTTCTTAACAAGTATAATGTTATCAAATTTATAATATGATTTTATTTGGTTATTCTAAAAAATCGACAGTGCTTAAAAATCGATGTATTTTTTCCGTCGAACTAAAGTATACTGTGAGCCGTAATAAAAGGCATGTAGGTGAATTTTTTCAGGATTTTCGAATCATTATTTCTTGCACAGTGGAGTTTTTATATTGATTGGCTATGTTATTCTAGCGATTTGTCGTGAACCACAGCATGGCAAAGTCCAGTCCTACTTCAGCGGTGGCTGTTAGTGGCCAAGTCAATATGAAATGCTTTGTTGATACAATGCCTCTTCCGATTAAAGAGACTGTGGATTCTGCCTTCGCACGAGCTGTGTTTGCAAGCTCAATGCCTCTGTCAATCACAGAAAACGAGTATTGGCAAGAATGTTTTAAACTTCTGGGCCCCGTTTGGTCACCGCCATCAAGATTTCAACTATCTAATACATTGCTTGATGCTGAATACAAATCGGTTCAGTCTAAGATTAAGGAGAAAATACAAAATGCTGATTCCTTAACTCTTATGTCTGATGGTTGGACGGACATTAATGGCAACTCTCTAATCAACATTATCGTAGCTACGCCGGAACCAGTGTTTTTCTCCGCTATAGAGTCAAATGAACAAGCTCATACGGGACGCCATATCGCTGATATTCTCGGCCAGGTTATTACCGAAATCGGCAGTGACAAAGTACACGCAGTAGTAACTGATAACGCTGCAAATATGAAGTTAGCGTGGAAGCTGTTAAAAGAAACATTCCCACATCTTATAGTCTACAGTTGTATGGGTCATGGAATCAACCTTCTCATTAAGGACATTCTTTCTGTGCCGACAGTACAGAAACAGATTCGCAAGGCCAAAGACATAATAAACTTCTTCCGGAACACGCAATCGGCGAAACAAGTTCTCAAAAAGATGCAAATCGAAAATGGTGGAAAGGCAATGGCGATATTGCAGCCAGTCGAAACTCGTTGGGGATCACATTGCGCGGCTATAAGTAGTCTCCTACGCACGAAAAACCACCTTCAAATGGCAATATTGCACACAGAAGTTTCGTCAAAAATCCAGGTGTCGACAAGGAAAAATATTCTAGACGATGATCATTTCTGGCCGGCATTGCAAAAATTGCACGATTTGATCGAACCGCCAAGCTCGTTAATTACGACTAGCGAAGGAGATTGTCCCAACTTGTCCTACTTTGCCGTCCACATCAAAAAGCTGTTTGTTTCATTGAAATCAAATTTATTTTTCCTAAGGACTGAGGAAGAAGAGACGTTGAGAAAAGCGTACGAGCAACGGAAAGATTTTTTGTTCCATCCGATTCAATTGGTGGCTCATTTGCTCAATCCAAAGCTCGATAACTTCCAACTGTCGGAAACTGAGGAACAAATAGCTATAGACACGATCGCCGTTGGAGCGAAGCTAATGAATCTAGATTGCAATCAAGTTGCAGTAGATCTTGGTAAATACCCTAGCAAGTCGTGCCACCGATAAACAACCGCAAAAACGACTGACGTCGTTTTGTGCAAAAATGTTACGGCAAATCACTGCAAAACGACCGATATTATTTCATACTCGATCGGTCGTTTTCCGGCTAGTTGACGAAAAAACGACTGCAAAACGACCGACCTCATTTCATGTTCGATCAGTCGTTTTACGTTTAACGACTGCAAAACGACCGATCTTTTTTCATTAAAAAAAAAAAAAAAAAAAATTGTGTCGCTGATAGGTCTCGAACTTGCAACCTTCGGACTATCAGTCGAGTACTCTGCCTGCTCGGCTACTCAGTTCGTTAAAGTATGATCAACACACGTTCCTCATAAGCTACCATACGTTTCGGCGAATAACTTATATGGAACATGAGTTTATCATGTATTAACGAACTGAGTGGCCGAGCAGGCAGAGCACTTGGCTAGTAATCCGAAGGTTGCAGGTTCGAGACCTACAGACGTGACTAATTTTTTTTTTTTTCTCCAAATACGATATTTCAGGAGCACGCACATATTTTCTTGTTCCGTGCATTTATTAATTTAATAATATTTAATTAATATTTAAAAATGAAAAAAGATCGGTCGTTTTGCAGTCGTTTTTCGGTCGTTAAACGTAAAACGACTGATCAAGCATGAAATAAGGTCGGTCGTTTTGCAGTCGTTTTTTCGTCAACTAGCCGGAAAACGACCGATCGAGTATGAAATAATATCGGTCATTTTGCAGTGATTTGCCGTAACATTTTTGCACAAAACGACGTCAGTCGTTTTTTGGTGAACTAGGGGTTAATTGCGGTAAAATTGCGGTGACACGACTTGCTAGGGTGTAATGCAAAAAATATAAAGATCTACATAAGAACTTTCACTGAAAAAATCAAAACACAAGAAAGTTAAATGAAATATATAAAAAATTCCGTCACGATATCTAAATAATTCTTTACCTCATCGATGATTTACACGAATTTGTTTTTCATAATAGAAGGGTACCCTGTAGAAAAAATCATTGTGTAAAAATAGACGAACCTAACGTATATCCCGATTCATCTTTCAGGAGATTTTATCGGGAAGTCAGGAATATGAAGATCAACGTTCATTTGGGAAGCCGCGAAAACTATGACTCCGGTAGCTTGGTGGAAGGGATTTTGCGCGAGACGTGAGCTTACAAAATTAGCAGTCATCGTCTTGAATCTGCCGTCAACTTCCTCGGCATGCGAAAGAAATTGGAGCATTTTTGCCATCGTAAAAACAGCCAAACGTAATCGACTGAGTCAAGATAGGACATCGAAGCTAGTAGCGGTCAAGTACAATCTCAACTTGCTTAGTAAGAAGCCGAGTGATAATCGTAAGAAAATCCATGAACAACAGGATGTCGATCAGGATAATAATGGAAACGGCTGTGACGTGAATAATCCCGACTATCCTGAATCCAACGATGAAGGCGATATGGAAGAAGAGTGTCTCGATCTTGACATTCTCAGCGATGATGAATAACGAAATAGGTCAATAAGAATTTAACCTCTAGTTCTTGATTAAAGATACTCATTATACCATTAAAAAAGAGTAATATTCCCAGAGTTTCCGTATTCCGATTTCCGGTTTCCGTTTCCGATTCGGCTTGTAATTTCTTGTACGATTGTTTAGACCCTCAAATGAACCAGATTTTTCATTTTATTTTTCGATGTAAATTTTTTTAAGTAATTTTTCTAAGTGACATCGAATGTCATAATTTTCAAATCGGGAAAAATTGTAAAAAATACTTCGTTGACTATCAACTTTTTTTAGCTTATAGTTAAACTGGGCAAAAATTTTCTTCTTATAATTTTCAAGCTTTTTCGATGAAATAAATTATTAACAAATAAATAAAAAATCTACTACAGACGTCTCGTCGAACGTTCATTTTCATTTTTATTTTAAATGAAAAAGCTTAAAAACAAATAAATAAAAAATCTTAAAAACTGTAAAAAAGATCTCGCCCACTTCGGCTATAAGCGACAAAATATTGATATATTCATCAAAATATTTTTCAGAATTTTTTCAGATTTTTAAATTATGGCATTCAATGTGTCACTGTAGAAAGACATTAAAAAGAAAATTGCATAGAAAGAATAAAAAATCTGTTGCATTCAAGGGCCCAACCAGTCCTACAAAAATTTATAAGCCAAATCGGGGAGGTCGAGGGTCAAACCCAGGTCAAATCGGAATGGAATGTCCCATATAGTATATAAATATTTTTTTTAGTTTGTAATGAGTCTATAGCGATCCTAATTTCCTAAGGCATATCGTGGATCTGTCGTTGACCTTATACTCTCTGATCCTTCAACATATTTGCATATTTAATATATTGATCGCTAGTTTTTACTTTCCAAAGAAAGCAAAGAGTTGTAATGCTTAAGGCCTACAAGTCTTAGAAGTATTAATAAAAATAGTTGTTATAAAAAAGCTGGTATTCTAGTCGATCGAATATATGATTGCGAGTCGAGACTCGAGACTAATAATACTGATAATGTGATAATAGTAATAATGCAAAGTTACCTGCTACAGAAAGTGTTTTTCCTTCAGTTACGTCAACCAAATTTTTATAATTTTGTAATATTCAATAAACGTATTTGCAATTTCTATAAATGAATCGTCAACTTACACCCTATAAACAGTATAAACTGATCCTGCTCGTTTTCCTTGTCAGCGTTATTGTAAACAGTACAAATCGCATATTAATCGACCCTCAATAGTTTTTAAAGGATAATGATAGATTAACAGTTACCTTACCAGACATGTTTATTAACGAAATAAAACGTTAATTAAATGATACGCAATATTTTTGACATTCTATAAAATTCAAATTGAATGTTCGAGTTTGACTGTTGGCAGCAGTGTCGTTACTTAAATAACCGGTTGTTTTACCGGTAAAAATGGTAAAGAACATTATTTACCGGTAAATTCACAACACTACTTCTGCTACACGCGAGACGCATAACCTCGAATCGACGTTTTTATTTTTCGTTCATATTATGTTATTAGTTTGGTTCCGTTGGCCATTTACGGTTTTTTTCAATCAATAGTGTTTAAAACAGAATTAACAATCATCAGCAGTGATCAGATATGTATCATTTGTTATGAAGTGATGATTTAATGTTTGTGCAGCACATTTGTGAATGTGTCAACACTGGATAAATTTTCAGTGATGTTGTCAATAAAAGTGATCATCCCCATATTATTTACAGGTTTTTTTCAAATTATGCATTCATTTACTTATTTATTTGAAAAAAAAAAAACATTTATTAATAACATTATTAATAATATTCTGTAATCTGACTTGCAAATAATATTTTTATTTTGTTCATTAAAGGTACTAAGGTGCCCCAAAGATGAAAACAGCATAAACATTTTTATTTGAGTGGTAAGCTTTAGATGCCATTTGCCGAAACTTGGTTTTAAACCTATTCTGCGCGTGATTCAGACCAAACTGCTAGGCAGATTGGGCTGGTTGACGTCTCATTTCCAGAGTGGAAAACCTAACACCTTTGCTTAAGATAATATGCAAAGGCATACCCAAGTCAGATGGCAGTAAAAAATCCTTTCATCGAGAACCAACAATATAGTTCATTGATCATTTTTATATGCAAGAGAATTTGGATGATATTGAATTTACAAATTTAATTATTTTGACCTGACTCCCTCCCCTTAATGTATACGCCCATTATGTACTATTCCAAGCCAAAACAAAAAAAGGAAAGACCGGTACCCTAGCGAAAATACCCACCATCTGACCCACCATGTATTCCACTAGGTGTGTACCTGCCATGCTGCCACCGCCGACTTTACGTTTTCCACCGTGTGTTCCACCACGAAATCAGGCCCCGTTGATGGTAGGATACTGGTATATCCTACCGTTATTTCACCGTGTTTTCACCATTATTGAACGGACCCAAAAATGGGCCCTAGGTGGAATACATGGTGTGATGTAGAGCCACGGTTATATCGAATGAACAGTCGACAATCGAAGCCCGCGAATCGCGCGTAACTTTGGCAATTCAAAGTGTAGATCCTCGGAATAGAAAACTTATAGATATTTTAGAGATAGAAATGGTCACACGAAAATGTAGTGAGCGCATGGACAGAGACTTTCTCTTTTGCAACATTGGAGACACTCATCGCAATTCGCAGACCACCGGATGAGGGTAATTCACAGAAACCCTTGAGACAATACTCGAGTGCACAAAAACCAGACCCGCGTACGGACCCTGTACGCCCACACGTGGTGACCAACAGGCCCTGGTCGGCGCCGATCGGCCGATCGACGCCGAGCGCGCCGTGCCAGACGGACGCGCTTTATAGCAAACGGAATAGCCAACAACCCCAGGGCTGCGTTCCGAATGCGCGTCCGGCGACTTTTCTCTCTTTCTTATCGCGAATGAAAAAAAGAGAGAAAAGTCGCCGGGCGCTTCATTCGGAACGCACTCCAGAAGGAGAAGCGACGCCACTATGACGACTGACGATTGGCCAGCGTTCACCTTGGAGGGATGAACCACCCCCGTTCAACGACGCATTGGAGACTTCATCGATACAGAAGTCAAAATTGTTTACTCAGGATATTTTCGACTGTTATATGGAACGGATGTTCCTGTCTTGTATTTTTTAATCAACATATATATTTACCAACAGTTCATTATCTATTTGCAACATAAATTCAAGTTTATATTATTTCAAAACCTTCTGTACGTTCCCGCGCCTCCGAGCCGAACACTTCAGTGTTCCACAGGCGAATGTAACGCCTGAGCGTCTTGATTCGCGGGAATTTGAATTATATCCAACGATGTCCTTTCCTAGGTCCAGTTGATATAGGGTAAAAACCCACCTTGTGAATCAGGAAGGATTTTCAGAGAATAAAATGAGATCCGTTCGCTTTCGGTATTAAAATTGTTCTGCTTCATTCTTTGAAGATTTTTGAGTCTAGGCTAGAAGAACCACACAACGGCTCTCCTACCCAACACTCTCGCAGCCAATCACGCACGAGTTCAATAAGAACAAGGGAGCATTTTCGATTCCGTGCATTTTCTCACGGACGCGATAAGAGAAGGGCCAGCAGTCGCCACTCCTCTTATCGAAGGCTAGACTTAGGGATAAACATTTATATAAACTCGAAACTCTGAAATAAACATATATGTGCCCGACGTCTTTTCAATAACAAAGATAATAACTAAATATACATACGACGAGACAATCATGTCGTTGTATTCATTCTTTGCCTTTAAGAAATATCTAATATTATTGCAACATATTATTGTAAGTCACCATTTATTAATTTCGAATCTCTCGGGGTATAATTATTCTATTTAATTCAGCCGATTTATACCAATAGCTTTCTGCAATACGAATCTTTGAATAAACTGCGTTAAGATAATGGTAAATTGACGCATGCATCACACGAAACGTTCCTTCGCGCTACCTTGCACGTGAATTCTAAATTAACGTCAAATTACCGGGAAAGTAGAACAATATAATGGTTAGGACACCATAAATGCCACCGTGTATCCCACGACCGTCAGTACCTTGCAGATAGTGGTATACGAGACTGGGCCACCGCAAATGCCACCGTGTCTCATACTGCCGCCAGTACCTCGCCGATAATGGCATACGAGGCTGGGCCACTGCGAATGCCACCGTGTATTCCACCGCCGTAAGCACTTCACCGACGGTGGAATACGTCATTAAAAAACTTCATTACCAATTGGTAGTAATTTTTGCTCTAGTGAGCCAGTATAAAAATATTCGAGACGAACTTTACTTGGCTAAGCCACCGTGAATGCCACGGTGTATCCCACCTCTGCCATTACGCAAACAAAATTTGTCTCGCTACCGCCAAGTGGCTAACGGGCTCGACCGTTTCCCGCAAGTGAAAGGCGCCCTGAACATGCTTATATGTAACGATCGAATGAATATGTGTATATTGGGTCACTGGAGCAAAAATTGCTACCAATCGGTAATGAAGTTTTTTTAATGACGTATTCCGTTGTCGGTGAAGTGCTTACAGCGGTGGAATACACGGTGGAATTCGCGGCGACACAGCCACGTATGCCACTATCGACCGAGGTACTGGCGGCGGTGGAATGCACGGTAGCATTCGCGGTGGCCCAGCCTCGTATGCCACTATCTGCAAGGTGCTGGCGATCGTGGGAGGGACCCACTTGCCCACAAATAGGATTGGACACATGAGGACTGGACACATCATATTGGACACAAATTATTGGACACACAAGTTATTGAACACACCAATATTGGACACAGAAGTTATTGGACACATCCAGATTGGACACACAAGTTATTGGACACATCCAGATTGGACACACAAGTTATTGGACACATCGCGATTGGACAGACGACTTATTGGACACGTGAAGATTGGACACAAATTATTGGAGACAGCAAGATTGGACACATACTTTATTGGACACAAATTATTGGGCAAACGAAGAATGGACCCAAATTATTGGATACACGAAGATTGGACATAAATTATTGGACACACGAAGATTGGACATAAATTATTGGACACACGAAGATTGGACACAAATTATGGGAACGGACGAAGATTGGACACACGACAATTGGACACAAATTATTGGACACACAAAGATAGGACACAAATTATTAGACACACGAAGATTGGATACAAATTATTGGATACACGAACATTGGACACAAATTATTGGACACATGAAGATTAGACCCAAATTATTGGACACACGAAGATTGGACACGAATTATTGGACACACGAAGATTGGATACCAATTATTCCAACCCTGTACGATTAGGTGCTGTCGTTTCGAAACCAAATTTGTTGGCTCCAGACCGTTTCGGCACTGAGCCATTTGGGCTCAAGACGTTTCGGCGCGGACGTTTCAGCGTGAGCTTCTATAACTCAAATCCGACTTTGCACCCACGCCAACCAGATGCTAACACACGAAGACCGGCTTCATACATCCCAATTTTGGATAAAATCCGACTTTGCACCCACACCAACGAGATGTCAAAACACGAAGACCTCTTAAATATCACATTTTCGGACAAAATCCGACTTTGCACCCACACCGATCAGGTGCTAAAATAAGAGGACCGACTTTATACATCCCAATTTCGGATAAAATCTAACTTTGCACCCACACGAAAAAGTATTCACGTTCCGCTTCGGAAAATTAAAAAAGCTATATGACTTTTCTTCTTTTAAAATTTTTTTATAAACATAATTGTACACAAAAAAATTGCGCACAACATAACTGTGCACATAAAAGATTCTGCACAATGTATTTGTGCACAAAAAGAATTATGCACAATGTAGTTGTGCACAAAAAGAATTGTACACAATGTAGTCGTGCACAAAAACAAAAAAAAATGTGCATAATGTCGTTGTGCACAACTTAGTAGTGCACTATCGAAACGGGCACAATTGGTATGTGGCCAGATAAAACCCTTTGTCTTTGTGTCCAATAATTTGTGTGTCCAATCTTTGTGTGTCCAATAATTTGTGTGTCCAATCTTTGTGTGTCCAATAATTTGTGTGTCCAATCTTTGTGTGTCCAATAATTTGTGTCCAATTTTCGTGTGTCCGATCTTCGTGTGTCTAATAATTTGTGTCTTATCTTCGTGTATCCAATAATTTGTGTGTCCAATCTTCATGTGTCCAATCTTCGTGTGTCCAATAATCATGTGTCCAATAAGTCTTGTGTCCAATCACGATCTATCCAATAAATTCTGTGTCCAATCTTTATGTGTCCAATATGATGTGTCCAATCATATTTGTGGGCAAGTGGGCATCACTCGCGGTCGTGGGATACACGGTGGCATTGATGGTGGCCTAATCATGTATCCCACCTAGGGCCCATTTTTAGGTTCGTTCAATAATGGTAGCAAACACGGCGTAATAACGGTGGGATACACCAATATCCGACCATCAACGGGGCCTCATTTCGTGGTGGAATATACGATGGAAAACGCAAAGTCGGAGGTGGCAGAATGGCAGGTACACACGTCGTGGCACACAGGTTGCTACGAGGTGGCTACATCAGCTACATAGTGGCTACATTGGTGCGTGTTTTCGCTAGGGTAATTACAAATTTCTAACCGGTCATCCATCTTTGTAGTTACCACGGCGTAAGCTGCTTAACTTTCACAATCTCTGCCAGACTTCTTGAGTATTCCAACTGAACTCGTTCTTATAAGATGTCATGTATCAATAATATATAAGTCGCTTCACGTACTTATGAGTATAAATAGTAAATTGAGCAGTTTTTTAGCATCTTTCTTACTAAATTATTTATGTTAGCTCTTTGAGAACGCTTCGCGTATTGGCTTCGTGCGTGACCGTCATTCGCGGCCATTTTGGACAGCCAGCGTTCGAAGCGGCGAAATTCTGCAACAGTTGATAAAAAATTATCACAGTAAAGCATGCTAGCGTACGTTAATTAACGACATTATTTATATTTCTTTAATAAATCGACACTATGAGTGCGCCAAAAGGGAATGCCTCAATGCCGTATTGCGTCCTGAATTGTAAAAACACCTCTGTAAATTCACCGGGTGTACATTTCTACAGTTTTCCTACAGGAAAGATCCTAGTTTTCAAGCAGAAAAGGCGCGAGGACTGGATTGCCTCCGTTAAACGAAAAAAAAGTATCAGAGTTACTGTACGAACTAAATGTTCTCTAATCAATAAAAAGTTACAGACTACAATACTGTTACTAGGGTTGAAACTTTACAATACTTACTTCCAATTTCACCTTGTACGGTGTAGTAGTGGAAGTGTCACTGACGTTTGGCGAATAACGCTGCACTTTATTAAGATACGTTCGTCTGAATCTGTTAACTCCTCCACTCGACGCACATGGCATGCAGATAACGCCTTTCTTTTTAAAATACCTTGTGGATTAAAATCAATTGCATGCGTTATCGCCTTGAATCCCATTCTGATTATCAATTCCATCTTTCAATGCCGTTTTAATGTTTATTGTTCTGGATTATTTGGCAGTAGGATTGCAGCGTAGAATATGAATAAAAACACCGATATGCATAAAACCGTTATGAAGCATTTTATTATCCTGGTTAACAGTCGGAGAGTTTTCACGGAAGTGAAGCGCTATGATCACCATCTCGCGCAGCCGGAAAAAACAGAGAAAGTCAAAAGAGCGCTTAAAGGCGCACAGAGTCTAACTTGACTAATTCGCGACACATGTCGTCCTCTTGTAACAAATATGTTAAGCGAAACTCCAATTTACCTCCACCACTCCCACTTTTGCTTAACATTTTTCAGCAGCTTCTTCTTCGCTTATCACGTTTATTTTTTCGCGAAGATACAGAAATCTTAATTTGTTTAAAGGCTTAGTAAAAATATCAGCTACTTGTTTATTTGTACTTATGTACTCGAGCTCGAAGTTTTTTTTTCATAATGTTCGCGTATAAAATGATATCGCACTTCAATGTGCTTCGCGTTACGCGTGACTTGCGGGTTTTTAATAAACTTTATCGCGCTCTGATTGTCAATGTATAGAGTCGGAGTTTCTCGATCGCGAGTGACTAGTTCAGCAATCAGTCGATCCAACCAGATAATCTCTTTGCTGGTTTGGCTTGCTGCTATATATTCCGACTCCATAGTCGAAAGGGCCACGGACTTTTGTTTTTGAGACCCCCAAACCATGGATGAATCCCCAATTTTTACAACGAAACCGCTCGTGGATTTTCGAGACTGCTTATCGCCAGCGAAGTCCGCGTCGCTATAAGCTTTTAACTTTAAACTACCGTCGTTCTTGCTCGGAAATAAAATCCCGTGATTTATCGAGCCCTTAAGATACTTGAAAATTCTTTTAATAGCGTTCCAATGAATTTTCTGACGAAATTCTGCGTACTGACTAACGGCATTGACCGCATAAGCGATGTCTGGTCTCGTTACAGTTGTCAGGAACAGCAAACTGCCGACAGCCTCCTTGTAAGGAACGTCAACCACCTGGTTGTCCGTGCTCGGGTCTCTCAGACTCAGGTCGCTGTGTTGATCCGCCGGTATCGCGACTGGATTCGCGTCTCCCATCCGGAAGCGTTCGAGGATTCTTTTCGTGTAGCTGGGTTGGTTCACAAAGATCGAGCCGTCCTCGAAGTGTTCGATCTCCATTCCCAAGAAAGATTGCAGCGGAGAGACTGTAATCTCCAGCGCTGATGCCAAATGCTGCAAAAGACTGTCAATTTTTATTTCAGATGTACTTGCGATCAACCCGTCATCAATGTAAATGGCAAGAATTAAAGTCTCGCCGTTATCGTGCGAGACGAAGACACACGGATCAGCTTGAGTGGCGACCAAACTGAATTTCCCCAAGCAGCTGACGAATTTTTCGTTCCAACATCTAGCCGCTTGTTTTAATCCATACAAAGCTTTTTTCAGTCTGCACACTCTTTGCGTTTTATCTTCATATCCTCTGGGTTGCGCCATATAAATTTCTTCGTCGAGGTCGCCGTGAAGAAAAGCCGTCTTGACGTCCACTTGCACCATTTGCATCTTGGAAGTTGCAGCCAAGGCTAGAATTACGCGAATTGAGCTGAACTTGACAACAGGGCTAAAAGTATCGTCGTAATCGATGCCCGGTCTTTGCGAGAATCCTTTAACTACTAATCTCGCTTTATATCTTGCTGAACGATCACCGACCGCCAGTTTGAACCGAAACACCCAACGATTCGGGAGTACTTTTGCGTGCGGAGGAAGATCGACGAGGTCCCACGTGCCATCTTTCTTGAGAGAATCCATCTCGTCGTCCATTGCGCCTTGCCAAGCGATGTGTTCCGGGCTCTTGATCGCTGCGTTGTAATCTCTTGGCTCGTCGCTTTGCGCAACGAAGACGTCGTCGATGCGTATCTCGTAATCGTCCAAATAGTACGGCTGACGAATGTTTCGCCTATCTCGCAACTGTCGTTCTTCTCCAGCACGCTCTTTGACCCCGTGTTGCTCGAGAGCGTCAGGCTCTTCATTTTCGCCCTCTGCTTCGTCCAATTCTTCTTCCGCAGATTCTTCTTCCCGATCATCGTTGTCTTCTGCCTCTTCTTCCGGCTGTCCACCCGATGCGTAGTCATCTTTCTCGCTGCACGTTGTACGAATTTCCGCAAAATCATCCTCGTTGTCTTTCTCTTCCAATTCGCAGCTCTGTTCGGGCTCGAATCTTACGTCACGATGCACTTCGACTTTATCTTTTTCAGGAAACCAAACTCTCACTCCTTTTGTGAGTGAATCGTAGCCGACAAATATTCCTTTCTTGGCCTTCGAGCACCATTTCTTGCGTTTTTGCGTCGGTACGTGCGTCCACACTGCTGTGCCGAAGATCTTGCACTGTGTTTTCTTGGCTTGCTCTCTAAACCAGAGTTCGTAGGGCGTTTTTCCATCCTTGCTGCTTGTTCCCGTGCGATTGATAATGTAGGTGGCGGTGTTGACGGCCTCAGCCCACAGGTTCCTTTCCATTGATTTCGCGTAGAGCATACTGCGAGCTGCTTCAACGAGAGTCCGATTCTCTCGTACAACAGTACCATTCTGTTCGGGTGAATACGCTACACTCTTTTCGTGTCTGATTCCGTTCTGCCTCATGATTTCTCGCATTTTCTCGTTGACAAACTCCGAACCTTGGTCTGTGCGGAGCGTTTTAATTTTCCTGCCGAGTTGTGTGTCGAGGCTTTTCAACAGTCCTTGAAAAAATATATGCACATCGGATTTTTGTTTTAAGAAAAACACAAATTTAAAGTGAGAGAAATCGTCCTTGAACAGTAGAAAATACCTTGAGCCTCCGATCGATTTTGTGTCCATAGGTCCGCACAAATCTGCGTGAAGCAAATCTCCTGGCGCCTTGGACTCCGATTCGCTGGTACGAAACGGCTGCCTGCACATTTTCCCTTGGATACAGCCAGTACAATTCCAAGTCTTCTCTGGTTTCGTTTTAACGTCTCAAGTTTTGAGAACGTTGCGAATGTGCGGAACGTTCTGATGAGCAAGCCGTTCGTGCCAAATCTTCAGAGAATCGCTCTCGACGACATTGGCTTGCTGTTGCGGTTGATCGTCGCATATTTTGAAGCGCATTTTGTAGAGGTCTTCATGGCGATCTCCCACTGCAACTGTATTCACTCCGTTCTTCAGCAGACATTTTTTGTTGTCGGATTCAAGTTTGAGTCCCTTATCGAGTACTGAGGACAGAGACAGGAGATTATACATCAGTTCTGGGACATGCAGCACAGGAGACAGATGATGCTCTTCCCACGACACTCCGTTGAACGACTGGATATTTATTTCTCCTACTCCTTTTGCCAAAATAATCTCACCGTTGCCCACTCTCACAGGGATTGGCGTAGTGAGTATTTTGTAGTTAACAAACCAGCTTCTCGTTGGTGACATATGTTGGCTCGCACCTGAGTCGAGGAACCATCCTGATGATATTTGAGCTGAACACAGTCCGTGCGCTGTGATTTCCTTTGCTACGAAAGCGCTTCCTCTCACCTGACTACCGCTTTGCTCACCCTGGTTGCGAGTTTTTGTCTTACTGCGGCACTCATTCTTCCAATGTCCAGGCTTCCCGCAATTGTGACATTTTCCTGACTTCTTAGATTTTGCCCCTCGGTTGTGATTTGTTTTTGCTGGGAACGCACTGTTGCTCTGATCCTCTTCAGCATTCATCCTCAGCTCTTGCATGGAAAGCCTCGCTATGAGATTCGCTAGCGTTCTCTCGGCTTGATTTGTCGACTCCCAAGCTGTGACGAAATGCTGGTAGGAAGATGGCAATGTCATTAGAATTTTTGTTATTCGCGTGCTCTCCGACATTGGTTCTCCGAGCATTTCTAGCCTAACTGCAAGGTCATTTATTTTAGCAATATGCATTGAAATGTCATCCGCAACATCCTTCCTGAGAGAGTACCAGGTCTGCTGCAGAAGGTGTTTCGACGTCTCATTTTTATTTTCAAAAATTTCGTTAAGCTTATTCCACATACTGTGCGAAGTTTCACAATTAATAATGTGAAGCAGACAGTTACGACCGACAGTTTGAACAATTATTTTTTGCGCTGTCGCATCGGACTTAACCCACCTTTCTAAGTTTTTCTCGTGTGCGGCTGTTGCTTCGGCATTCATCCCTTCGGTTAGTTGAGGTTTCGGTACAGTTCCGTTGACAACATCCATCGCTCCAACTGCTTGGATAAGCACGCGAACCTCGAATTTCCATATTTGCCAGTTTTGAATTCCCGATAGTTTTTCAACCTTTGATAGTTCACTGTCCGACATGGTCTTTTCGCACTATTGCACGCGGCCGGCTAACCACTCGAACACTCGAACACTCGCGAATTTTTAAAACCGCACAACCTCAAAATTACTGTCTTTTTATATCGAACTATTGCTTATTCACAGATCCTGGGCCCATAACCTATTGTTCTGGATTATTTGGCAGTAGGATTGCAGCGTAGAATATGAATAAAAACACCGATATGCATAAAACCGTTATGAAGCATTTTATTATCCTGGTTAACAGTCGGAGAGTTTTCACGGAAGTGAAGCGCTATGATCACCAGCTCGCGCAGCCGGAAAAAACAGAGAAAGTCAAAAGAGCGCTTAAAGGCGCACAGAGTCTAACTTGACTAATTCGCGACACATGTCGCCCTCTTGTAACAAATATGTTAAGCGAAACCCCAATTTACCTCCAACAATGTTGCTGTCAGCTATCATAAACATAAACACCGGCGAAAAGTGCAGACGACACCGGGCACACGAAAATTTATGTACCCTTTTTACGAAATAAATCGAATAACAAAAAGCTATTACCGTAACCAAAATTACAAAAAAATAAATTAAACAACCTATTTTTTATTTATAACAATACTTTTCAGTTGTTCATTTAGTATAATCGGAAAATCTTCTGTAAACTATTGTAACGGAACGCCTTACCCCCAGCGAGAAACTTGAAAATAACGTTCCGTTCAACCGTTGAGTATTAGACCACAACGGCTCGAGCACATACACCGCGCCGTAGAAACTCGCGGATTCAAACCGATCAACGATCAAACGGATGGCAGTTGCCAGCCTCACTGGTAGTGGGGCGAACAGTATAAAAGCCAGCCACTCGCTACGATCTTCTCTGATTAGACACCCAACTATCCTACGTAAAGGACCCTCTAGTATTAAGACTAATTATTATATTCCGACTCTTACAGACCTCAATATTGCATTGACACTTGTTAAGAGTTTCCTTGAGCACAGCCCAGCTCGCCCGATTGCCTGAGTATTGCACTCACACTTTCGGTTTTTCCCGTGAGCACGTCCAGCTCCTGTGTGCCTTAGCATTGCGCTAACACGCACAGTTTCTTCTCATCTTTTCTATCCTCAATGTTTTGTCACAATATTCGTTAGAATATCGTCCTTTTTTTTCATCTTTAAAAAATCCCGTAGGCCTCGATTTTGCATCGACACCTACATCCAAGGAACCAATAGTTTACATAGGCCTCAATATTGCATTGACACCTATTCTAGTTAAGGTAGTTCTGTCGGTACGCCGGAGTCACAAATCTCAGAGTCTATATGACATTAAAAAATAATCATACGCATCACTTTGTCTGCCTCAATAATAATATCAAAAATAATCGAGAATCCTTCGAAATTGTCGTAATCAAATTAAAACGATTATTTGTAAATAGTTGATACCGACAGCAGTGGACGCGCGGTCGGTGTGTGGCTTCGGCGGTCCCCAGAGTTAAGCAGCATTATTTGCGGTCATAACTTGGATGGGTGACCGCATAGCCTTGCACTGGTTTGGGCGCCAACTGCTGAGCGGCAGGCAGTTTTTCTGAGTTTCTAATGTATTCTCATACAGTAGAAACTCAGTAAAAATAAAGCCGACTGTATCGGCCAGGTTTTCCGCAGTTTCCCTGTGCCCTCGTGCAAATGCGGTACAGTAGTGCATTAGGATGAGTGGCTGCGGACAACACTCTAGAGGGGTCTCTATGAGGGAACGGGGAAAAGGGGAGAGGGGGAACGTAAAAGCCTGAAGAAGGCATACGGAAGAAACCAATAATAAAATAAATAAATAAATTGTAAATAGTTGATATGTTTAGTATGCTTCCTGTAGGCCTCGTTATTGCAATGACACCTACACCCCCAATCTAACTCCACTATTTGAAATACCGGCCTCGTTATTGGAACAACACTGGTATATCCATCTATCCTTTGCCTCATCTTCGTAAACTTTCTTGGCAGTGGTCAGGGATCTCACCGACACGACCACTACTAAGAGAGCTACCGAATGTATTCGCCCGGTACTGTATATTGACGGTACCTGTAGAAAAACTGAGGTAAACAAAACTCGATACCCGAATATACGCGCAGGCCTTGGTATCGCACCAACACTTGCCCGTGTCTCGCATATGATCTACTAGAGCCTGGCGGACGCCAAGCTCACGCACTTTCTCACACACACATACCAACAAATTTAAATCTGAGCAATTGAACTATATTAAATCTGTCTCGCAATTATGGAAGCCTTCGTAATTAAGAGCTTCGAGCATTTAAACTTTCTTTTGCACGTGGGCTACATGCTGACGTATCGAGTCACGCTTCTAGAGATTTAAAGGGATTTATTAATTAATTTTCACATATAAGTAATAAACTCTTGCGGATATAATAGTCTGCACTTGTCTTATTTTTCGTCGTTTCTTTTAGAGAACTCCCGGAGATAGCCCAACTCACGACCATTAATAATTTACTTGCATGATAGTTATAAAAGCAATTAGAGTTAAGTTTGGCAGAAGATAGAGCTAGGCCGATAGTGAATCAAGACGTGTTGTCCCCCTTGAGCACAGACGTTTCTGTTTACTTGATGCATTGAGAATCCTTCACTCTTCCCTTGTAGCAAACCTCCTTCTTTTTATAAACATCCCTGTATAATAACAAATCTATTCAAGTACCCACTTACTCAATTAACTACCTCCTAAATTCAGTAATTTCATCGTAATACAATTCCTATGATGACGTGAAATGCACTTGTATACTCGTCTGAGGAATAATATATCAAACACTGGTGAAATAGCGTGCATAGAAGTACGCGAGATTTACAATCATTTGTTTATGAGCGTAGCCGCTCTCCGTGAAGACGCCAGTCCTCTCACGCGAACCTTCGAGTCATTTTTTTTGTGATCTTTCGGAATTTTTCCGCATAAAAAACCCTAGGTATAAGCTAGCGTGCTTTCGGCATAAGTACGCGCCTCATAAATTCACTTGCCAATGAGCGTAGACGCTCCACGCAACGACGCCAGTCCTCTCCGTAAACTTTAGTCATTTTTTTTATTAATCTCGGGATTTCCCCGCATCAACCCTATCATCCATATGTTCATCGAATTCATCGAGATCTCCTCATGAAATTCATTCGCGCATTCGCGACTCATTCCTCATCATCCCACAACAACAAACCGATGATGATCTAAATATCCTGCCTTATTGCTTAAATGGATATCTGAGGTTTATTTCCTCCTACAAACTTATCTGCTTTCTGGTCCAGTACACGATATTCCTCCCTCAGATAATAAGAATTCCTATAATAACCGAGATTTTGAAGTCTAATGTGTCAAGGTAGATTACTTTCCCTACACTTTCCAATGTAACGTTCACACTTTTTGCGTCCCGCCAAATTGGTCGGATACGCCGTATGTGTGAAACGTCGTGAGTTCTTGGGACAGGTGGATCAGAAGAAAATTATTATAAAAATAGAAAATTCTTAATTTATTCAATAAATCAAAATTATTTGCAAAATACAAGCGTTTTATCTTTATTTTATTCTTATTTGTCCCGCTGGACGTGACCAAAGGAAGATTCTAATGCTAAGAGCTCATTGAAGATCTGCTGCTTTTGTTTATTACAATAGTTAAATATCAAATATGGTATGGACCAAATGGTTTGTTAACCAGTATTTTTAAAGGAAAAGGTAACCCAGACAGGAGCGGTCGCTAGCGTCTCCACTAGCAGTTGCCCGATGCTGGCGTTCGGAAAAGGAAATGATTCTATTTTTAATAAGGAGAAAACTAATTTATGGTGAGGTATTGGTGACCAGACAGGAGCGGTCGCTAGCGTCTCCACTAGCAGTTGCCCGATGCTGGAGTATGGAAATCTTTAGGAATTTCAGCAGAGTTTCGTAGTCAGAGACTAATAGAAATCTATTTAAGGCAGCAGACCATCAGAGCTTTCGCTAGGACTGTGTGCTCCGTAAGGGAGCCGACGAATGGTGATTTTGGCTGCTCCGCAGCCCCTTTTATACCCGAAATCCGGGCTGATGCAATCTTGGTCGCTGGTGGGGTCATCTCTCCCCACTCTTGTTGTCGTGTAGCGCCGGTGCTGGACGGCATCTCCCTGGACTCCCTCCTAAGACGGCCGGTAATGTCGGTCGCTTTATTTGTCCATTTGGTTCCTGGTAGATGTCGGCGTCGTCGCGGCGGTAGATTTAAAGTTTCTGGAGGCCGCGTGTGGCGGTTTCATGTTGCACTTCTCTTTTATGGTGGTCGTGGCACTTTGATATCGTCTCAAAGCCCCCTCGGACCAAAGCGTGTCTTTAGCATCGTCTTTTGTCCTGAAGAATAGAGATCAAAGTGCGGGCCACACGAAAATACTACGGGCTTTTCGGAAATTTTTTGTTCAATTTAATGGACAGATTATCATCAGTTTCTTCTTTTTGTTTTTTTTGTACCTTTTTAGGAATCATCGCGTTTTTTGACGACAAATGTTCCAGAAGTGGAAATTAAAGGTGAGTATGATCGAAAATCAAAAACTTCTTTCGTTTCTTCATGTTTTTTAAAATGTTTTTTGTATTTTTTCAGGAATTGTCGCGTTTCTTGACGACAAATGTTCCAGAAGTGGAAAATAAGGTAAGTATAATTGAAAAAATCAAAACTTTCTTTTCGTTTTTTCATGTTTTTCATGTTTTTTGTATTTTTTCAGGAATCATTGCGTTTCTTGACGACAAATGTTCCAGAAGTGGAAAATAAGGTAAGTATAATTGAAAAAATCAAAACTTTCTTTTCGTTTTGAGAGTTTCCCAACTTCCGGATTCCCCGGTTTGGGACTTGAAGTGCCTCTGGTAGATATAAAATTCCGTTTGGGTTGAAATTTCTTTCCTTTCGGCCATCTTATCACTTTCGCACGTTCTTCACGACTGATGATGCTTCTTTGTTTTTAGTCCTCTGTGACTCTCCCCTCCTCTTCATGCTGTGTTGCCGGCTCCTCAACTTGTTTATATTTGATGAGATTCGCGGTATGGAACATTTCTCGTTCCTGTCCGTTTCTTGGATTTTCGAGGATGTATGTTGCGGATGCGATTTTCTTTTTAATTTTGTATGGTCCTTCGTAGATGGAAAGAAACTTCGCTACTTTCTTCTGTACCGGATCACTGACGTTGCAGGCCTTCGCTAATACTTTGTCACCCACTTTAAATTCAATCAAACGATGTTGTTGATTAAATCTCTCCGCCCTTTTTAGGCCTTTTTTTCGAATTCTAGCCTTTGCAAGGACCAGCTTCATTTCATGGTCTTCGTTTTTGCCCTCATATGTAGGAATCTTGATCCAATTTTTCCATATTCTTGTCGGTTTTTTATTTGTTTGAAGCTCTACTGGGGTTAATTCTGTCGTTTCATGGTGGACTTCATTTATGCACGTTTCAATCACCTTTATCCAAGAAAGCCATGCGGTGTGCTTGTCTCCTAGTAGAGTTCGGAAGAACCTCCCCAGTTCTCTGTTAACTCTTTCAACTATGTTTCCTTGTGGATGTCTAATCGACGAAAAAACAGGTTGGATTCCTTCCGAAGCTAGTTTTTCTAACCATTTCTTGGATGTAAATTGTGTCCCATGATCGAATTGCAGTCTTCTTGGTTTTCCGTAATTTGGAATGTAGTCGTGGAAGATCCGATTTATCGTAGTCGTGGCTGTTGCGGCTTTCAATGGGTATAACCTTACAAATTTGCTAAAAGCGTCTATTGTGACGAGGATGTATTTGTTTCCTCCTTGTGCTGTTGGTAGAGGTCCATAGTAGTCGATTGACACTAGATCACCCGGTCCCTCTGGGTTTATGTTTTCTTGTGCCGAGTAGGAATGTTGGTTCCCAACTTTATTCCTCTGGCATGAATCACAAGCAGCTAGTATATTTCTTACTTTTTGGTAGAAATGAGGGTGCGTAAAGTCTTCGTCAAGAGTTTTCCATACTTTTTTAGCTCCAATATGGCCATACATCTCGTGGGTTTCAACTACGAGGAGTTTCATTAATTCCGTGGGTAGGAGGATCTTCCATCTTTCCTTTCCCGCAGTTTTAAATAGGATTTCGTCTTCTAATTTGTATCTCGTGTCGATGGTATTCCCCTCGGTCCAAAATTTTCTTGTTTACGTTATCATCCAATCTTTGCCATTTGGCAACATTTCTTATTCTTTCGGAGATTTCTCTTGATGGTTTTTTCGCCAACAAAGTTGAGATGACGATTTCCTTTTCTCGTCTTCCTCCATAATCTTGTGGTTCGATTCTGCTCAGGACATCTGCCACTATATTTCGTTCTCCGATGCAATGTTCTAATGTGAGTTTGTAGTCTTGAATGGCAAGAATCCATCGTTGCATCCGTTCGTTTAGGAGCCTACAACTTTTGAGAAAAATCAAAGCCTTATGATCGGTTTTAATGAGAATTTTAGCTCCGAATAAGTATGTGCGGAACTTTTTTTAGAGTCCACACAATCGCCAAAAGCTCTTTTTCGGTAGTTGTGTAATTGAGTTCCGCTCCCTTGAGGGTCCGACTACCGAATACGACAACTCCAAGTTCGTGGTGTTGGTCTTCTTGAGCCAAAGTGCCTCCCAGTGCAAAATGGCTTGCGTCAGTCTGGAGAATGTATCCCCAATTGGGATTTGGATATTTGAGCAGCACGTCTTCTATGAATAGTTTTTTGACTCTGTTGAACGCGCTTACTTCTTTCTCTTCCCATCTCCATTTTACTCCTTTTCTAGTTAGTTCCAATAGTGGAATTGTTTCTTCTGCGTGTTTGTTTGTAAATTTAGTGTAATAGTTTACCAGGCCTAGAAATCCTTTCAATTGTTTTATGTTTCTAGGTGCTGGAAATTGTTGGATTGCTTTAATCTTCTTGGTTTGTGGCTTTATGCCCTCTGTTGTGAGGACATGCCCGAGAAATTCGATTTCTCTCCGAAAAAATTTTGCCTTTTTTAACTTCACGGTCATCCCGTGCTCTTCGAGTCTATTTAGAAGCTCGTCTAATTGTGTCATGTGTTGCTTAAAATCTTTTGAGATGCACAGCAGGTCATCCACAAAGTTCAGCAAATGGTCTCCCATATTTTGAAGAACTATCTCCAATGCCCTTAGTAAACTGGCTGTGCTGGTTTTCAACCCAAACGGGGTGACGGTGAATTCATAAATTTTTCCTCGATACCGAAATGCCGTATATTTCATGGAATCGGGATGGAGTGGTATTTGCCAGAAACTACTCGTTAAATCGAGGCTCGTCATGATTTTCACTGAGTGACAACTTTGAAAGATTTCTTCCATTGTGATTGTGCATTCATGATCATCGACTAAGACCTCATTTAGTTTTCGGGCGTCTAGGCATAATCTCACAGATTTATCGTCTTTTGTGACTACCATAAGTGGATTTATCCATGGACTAGTGGATCTCTGGATTATTCCATAGTCCAATAACTTCTCAATTTCTGCTTCAACTTTTTCCTGTTGTAGGAACGGTATCGGATAGGAGTGTGCCACTATGGGTTTATCCGTAGTGACTTCGAGTTTGTGGTAGTATGCCGTGATTTTTCCTGGTTTTTTCATAAATGCCCCTTTATGCTTCCATATTATTCTTCTCAAGATTTCTTTTTCTTCTAAAGTGAGGTTATCACTCTGTGACAGTTTTTCTTCAACTTCTTCCTCTGTAATTTCTTCATTTTCTGCAAAGTCGTATAGCTGCTCTAGGCTGAGCCCTTCTCCCTCATAATTTTCTTTGTCGCAATTTGCTCTGCCATGTAACTTCGTGTTACCCTGGCATGAGAGTAGTTTTTGTTTCTCCTCCGTGTTTATCTCGATTTCTCCCTTATATGTGGGTACTTTATCAATGATGACTTTGGGAGATTGTCCCTGCCCTAACGGGTCCGTCATAGCGTCTTTTTCCACGTCTCCAGTACTTTTAGAACCGGATTGCCCCCCCATCTTCTCGGCATCTGCTTTAGATCCGAGGTGGGTAGGGATTGTATCCGTTTGTTCGTTGTACTTTACACGGAGTGTGTAATTATAAACGTCGATCAGACTCCTCAAAGGGTACAGAGTATCTACTCCCAACAATACATCTCGTACTAAACCAGGGACTATGAGATACCTCACGTAGGTAGTTATTTTACCAATTTGTGTAGTTGCCATTATTTGGCGCTGAATTTTACAGGGCCTTCCACGAATTGCTCCTTTCACTTTGCATCCTGTCACAGGAAGTATAGGACAGTCCTTCAATGCTTCTTGATTTTCTAAGAAGAACTCCTCTGATATTACGGTTACCTTTGCTCCACAATCGATTAGTGCTGTAACGGGAATGCCTTCGATTTTAGCGTAAATCTCCGGACATTCAACCAATGGCATCTCCTGTTTGTCTATTTCCTCCTCAGTTAAGTACTCCCTCATGTCTGTAAACATGGTGTTTATGGGAATTGGTTCCTTTTTCATTTTGTTTTTTCGTGCCGTTGTACCTCGCCAATTCGTCTTGGGTTCTTCTTCGGTTGCGGGTACAACGGTTATTCGTTTCCCGCCTTTGAAGTAGATTGTACAGGATCCTTCTGTGTGGTTATAGTCATCACGCTTGGATCTTGTCTGGTGGGGGTTGACCGTGCCTGTGGTCGATCTCTCGCATTAGAATTTGTTTGATTTTGATTCCAGGTTCCCTGGAATCTGGGACCTTGGTTATAGTTGTTGTTACCCGGAGGATAGCTTCCGGGCCCCCTCGGATTATTTCCTTGTGGATTTCCTTGCCGTTGTTCTGGAACCTTATATGGCCTATTCTCCTGGTTTTGTTGGTTGGTATCCGGTTTTGGAGCTGTTCCTCCCCTTTTCGAATTAACCGGTCCTCCTTGTTCGAGTCTCTCGAGAAATTGTATAATTTCATCGAGAGTCTCGAATCCTCGACCCACGATTGCTGCTTGAATCTCTTCAGAGAAATGTTGAGCTAGAGCTTCAACGATCTCTTTGTCGCTCGGAGCAGGAATTAGATCTCTGGCGCTCCCAAATATGCGGGTTGCATATTCCGCTTTGGTGGCTTTGTTCTCCTTTCCATAGAATCCAAATTCCAAATTTCTCCTCACTCTCCTCTGGGTTTCTTTACTCCAGTATTTTTTGATAAATCTGGCCTCCAGCTCCTCAAAAGTGGAGATTTCATCCTCCACGAGTGGCCACCAGTCTTTGGCTGTTTTTTCAAGACACTGTCCAAGAAGATACCTCAGTTCATGTGGCTGAGGTTGAGTTACCTGACAATAGTGTTTGAACTCTCGTAGGAATTTCATAGGCCTTGTTCTTCCAGTAGCATCAAACGTTGGAGGGATTAATTTTAATTTGGTTGTTCTAGTTGCCATTGTTTGATCAGTATGATTCATGGTAATCCCGAATCCATTATTCCGTGTTGGAAACGTTGTTGTCTCAATATGTTGTCGAGTAGTTGGAACTGGGCGTTCGCGTGCGGTGTTATTGACCGCTGGAAAGTTTCCGGTTTCCAATCTTTTAACGCGTTCTTCCAGATCACCTTGATTAAGGCGGAATTGCGCACTCGTGACTTCATGTGCTCCAATTCTGGAGGAGGTTTGGACAATTCCCTGACGAGCTTTCTTAATTTGATCATGTGTGCGCTCTAGGCCTTGATTGAAAACATCAGCCAAGTGAGCCTGAAGAGTGACTATTTGGTCAGAAAATCTCGTATTTATCATTGCGAGTTCATTGTCAACGTATTTTTTCAGTTTTTGTTCTGTCAACCGCAACTGTTGACGGGATTCTTCTTTGTGCGCCTCGAGTTCCTGTTGGAATTCGTCCCTCAGTGTGTTGACATCTTGTTTTATTTCTGCAACGGTTTGTTCTGTACGTCGCACGGTGGCGAGAATTTCCGCGATATCATTGCTTCCTGGTGGTGGAATTATATCCTTTTTCTTTATAATTGACGATAACTTATTTTGTTTATCTTTTGCAGGTGGTGGAGGAAAACCGAAGTTTCCTCGAGCTTCTGCGAAAAGTCCAACCGCAGCGGCTGATGGAATGGTAGTGGTCAAATCTACTGTTTCGACCGCCCCGAGATGAGATTCATCCTCTCCTTTTGGAGGATCTTCTACGTCGTCACCTTTGCATAGAGGCTTTTTTGCCTCTTCTTCTTTATTATTTGACATTTTGTTTTATTCAATAGTCGAATTCACTTAAATTTACTTCAATATTCCACTGTAAAGCGCACCTGCCCCACGTTGGGCGCCAATTGTAACGTTCACACTTTTTGCGTCCCGCCAAATTGGTCGGATACGCCGTATGTGTGAAACGTCGTGAGTTCTTGGGACAGGTGGATCAGAAGAAAATTATTATAAAAATAGAAAATTCTTAATTTATTCAATAAATCAAAATTATTTGCAAAATACAAGCGTTTTATCTTTATTTTATTCTTATTTGTCCCGCTGGACGTGGCCAAAGGAAGATTCTAATGCTAAGAGCTCATTGAAGATCTGCTGCTTTTGTTTATTACAATAGTTAAATATCAAATATGGTATGGACCAAATGGTTTGTTAACCAGTATTTTTAAAGGAAAAGGTAACCCAGACAGGAGCGGTCGCTAGCGTCTCCACTAGCAGTTGCCCGATGCTGGCGTTCGGAAAAGGAAATGATTCTATTTTTAATAAGGAGAAAACTAATTTATGGTGAGGTATTGGTGACCAGACAGGAGCGGTCGCTAGCGTCTCCACTAGCAGTTGCCCGATGCTGGAGTATGGAAATCTTTAGGAATTTCAGCAGAGTTTCGTAGTCAGAGACTAATAGAAATCTATTTAAGGCAGCAGACCATCAGAGCTTTCGCTAGGACTGTGTGCTCCGTAAGGGAGCCGACGAATGGTGATTTTGGCTGCTCCGCAGCCCCTTTTATACCCGAAATCCGGGCTGATGCAATCTTGGTCGCTGGTGGGGTCATCTCTCCCCACTCTTGTTGTCGTGTAGCGCCGGTGCTGGACGGCATCTCCCTGGACTCCCTCCTAAGACGGCCGGTAATGTCGGTCGCTTTATTTGTCCATTTGGTTCCTGGTAGATGTCGGCGTCGTCGCGGCGGTAGATTTAAAGTTCCTGGAGGCCGCGTGTGGCGGTTTCATGTTGCACTTCTCTTTTATGGTGGTCGTGGCACTTTGATATCGTCTCACCAAATTACCCAAAATCTCAATTTGTTTCACTATATTCTACCATAATCAAATGCTTTTTTTATATCAATGCTTTTTGAATCAATGCTTTTTTTATATCAACTGTTGTCGAGGTTCGCCACAAGCGGCGCTGGCATCTTAACGCACTAAGCCAGTACTTTCCTGAACAAAATATTTATTTCATTCGTATTTGAGTACTTCGCGATAAGAGCAAAATCTTCTGAATAATCAATCATATGGAAGATACTAATAAGAGCATTGATTTCGAATAATGAGAGTTCTAAGAATTTCTTAAAACATCGGTATAAAAAAAAAATTGTCAAGTTTTCGGAAATAGTACATTACGTTACAAGGGAGGGAAGTGCAACTTTTCACCGAGAGTGAAGTTTGAAGAAATTCACACGAGGTGAAAAGTCGCACCCCTCCCATGTAACGTACTATACTTTTTGTAACACGTGCATGAACAGCGGTGCTTTTCATGGCAGTTTTGCGGGCCGAAAGTGGCTAGTTTCATAGCAGTGTTGAAACGATAGGTTGGCGCATGCGCAGTTCGCGATTCCTTCACTTTCGACCCTAGGGTGGAAAGTTGGTAACCTCACTTTTCACTGTTCGTCCTGCAAAACTACCATTCAAAGCACCACTATCCATGCACTTGTTACAAAAAGTATGGTGTGCAACACGGGCCAAAATTGGCGTTTACGACTCGTGTGATAGCAGCCCTCGCTTCGCTCGGGCGGCAAATCTCGCACTCGTCGCAATCGCCAACTTTCGGTCCTTGTTGCACAATAGTATATTACGCCACTAGGGAGGGAAAGTAGACTATGTCCAACCGTGTGTAAGATTGCCACCCGAGCCGAAGGCGAGGGTAGTAAACACGCGGTTGGGGATAGTCTACTTCACTCCCCAGTGGAGTATACTATTTTTCACCATATCAGCAGCGGAAACTTCGAATTACGTAAAGCCCGTAGGGCGGGAAGTCGAACTTTCCGCGCAGGTATGGTGAAAACTTAATTTTCCATCTTATCAAATGAATTCGCTCACATTTCTTTACACACATCATTTTCTTTTCAATCCTATTTGTGGGCAAGTGATCCCTTCCTATAATTGTATATAGACTTATATATAATCATTTTATCCCGGGAATATATATCCGGAAAACGATACTTCGAAAAAATTTGCTGACGGATTCTATGTGAAAAGGTACATATAGAGGTCCAGACACACACTTTTGCAAGCTTAATAAAATAATTTTTTTATGGGACCCTCTAATACATGTGGTAAAATGAATATACCAATCAGATGCATAAATATAGAGAACGTATAATAAGAAGTAAAACAAAAAAAAACGATGACTTTTAGTACTCCCCACAAGCGATGATATCGCTTATAGAAAAAGGATTATGCGTTTATTGAATTCAGTATACAGAATTATATACACATTATAAGAGCGAAGGTTCGTCGAGATATTAAAAGTAACATCTACACACTACGCCTGCCTGAAACTTTGAAGAGTTTCTAATCATAAATCAAAATTTGTACATCACACGCATGTGTGCAAATAATAATTATATGATTATACGTCGATGATTATACGATTACTGGAAAGTTACGCAGACCTTATTCGCAATAAATGATCCAGTTCTACGGTAGAAATGTTTAACATGTTCACAGCCAGTTTTTGAAGGTTTCTTAAGTAACCAATTACCGCATAATTACAGTTGCTCCTTTAATTTTTATTTTACTCGCCTCCGAAAAATCTGTAAATGTGGTAATCGGCAGCTCCGTCAATGAGCTACGCCGACAACTGTTAGTTGCCCTTGGTAAACGTATAGCAACGTTCGTAAAAAGGCTTTTTCCTAAATAGATCGCAATTTCACAGGTTTATCTAAAAGCTACAAATCCTCAATCGATCTAGAAATTCTGTCGAGCTTAGGAATGAAAAAAATTGTATTTTCCAAATTCAAAGAAATTGCAATTCATCTCTTTCTTTCCCCAATGGGGAAACCTTGTTTTTTCTTCGAACTTTTCACTTTCCGCAAGTCTTCTGTTAAAATGCAATCAGATATTAAGAGAGAACGGCCTTGATTTTATATAATAATAACACCTTACGGACTTGCACATGGCGAATATGTACCTTCATAAAGTGCCTTTTAAAGTAGCGAAATTGTGAGTGTGAGCACCCGGTAGTCGCATTATATTGGTCCTGCATGGTTTATTGTAAAATAATAAATAGATAAGTAAATTATTGAACAAAGGATTATTTTTGAATTTTGTATTTTTTCATACATTTTTTCTATATAAAAAAGAAAAAAATTAAAGTGAATTTAAAAAGCTGAAAAAAATGCATACATATTAAAAAAACGAAACGAATCATTTTCATTTTAAAAAATGTAGGTTTTCGGGAAATTTGTTGAACAATTTTTTTTTTCGTGAATTTGTTAATAACCTTTTAGAATAATTATAATGAAAAAAAATAATCTTTTCACTACCTTTAATGTGCATGATTTTTTTCAGATTTTCATACCATCGAGAAGTGTTTGCAATACTCTCTCATTTTTTTCGACCTTATGCGAGATGAATACCTTAACATACAGGACCTGAATACCTTAAGTAAGGACTACCTTAACATACAGTTGTACGTTAATTACATAGTTCACCTGCATAGACATCCTTCCCTCATAGTATATATCATCTTGTTTATTAATTTGCGTTTTCTTGGAGCTATTGGTATACAGTGGGACCTCACCCAGCTTACCTAATGCAACGACATATAAGCAGGGTGAAAAACAAATCAGGCACGTAAAACGTTCGGGAATTTCACTCTCTGAATGGGGATCCACTGTATTTACTTAGAATACGCGCTTACGGTACGCAGAATGCCGTGCGACATGCAAATTTCGCACACTCCGACACTTACAACTCCACAACTTCAAAGGGTTATAACATCCACATTTTTTTTATAGTCACCTACCGTACCAAGTTCAAGTACCGTTCATGAATACTCTTTATAACACGTTAGAACCGACCTTAATCAGATATCTAGAACAGATATATCGATGGAAATAATTAAATTATTGATAACATTTAACTCACCATTTTTAAAGAAAAACAATAATCATTTCTGGTGCAAATCTAGAGGGCAATCCTCTAAGTTCTTAAATGGAACTTTCAACACACATAGAAGGACTTGGGCGCTATAACTATAATTAGAAAGTAAATATACTCGCTGCTAATTCACAGTGGTCACTTATCGTCATACACAATAGCATTAACATGTATACAGAAACTGCGAGTTCAATTTTATAAATCGGAAAATTTGATTTTTCTCATCCCTGCATCAGTCCCGAGTAAGTACGATGAAAAAAATGTGAAAATATTTGTTATTGCATGTCAAGATCGCCTATAGAAGATTGCAAAATCTATTGAAAAAAGAAAGGAAAAAAGTGCACATAATCATTGAAACTGCAGATTAAAATTTCGAGTGCCAATCCTAGTATATTTCCGACATTATAAGAACCACGAGAGAAGACCAACCGGCGAAGGGATGACTGCCTTTTCCCTCACCGTGAGTATCCCCGTAATTCTCCCATACATATCCCGTCCTTTTGTACTGCACTATCATATTCCTAATCAAATTCTCCCTTAGTTCCCCATATATATTTTTTGCTCTTGCCTGATAAGGGCCTTCCACCTCAGAATAATGATGCAAAGCTCTTAGGGTCAAGTAATTAAGATTAATCCAAATAGCACCTCTCCAATAAGGCGCGTCGTGTTCCGTATTGTATTCCATATAAAGCGGTGACGTCTTTGCCAGCGAACGTAATCCATATTTCGTCCACAAAAGCTTCGGGTCTGTAATATCCTGCAAAATCTTGTTCAGCTGCGGAGAATGTGGATTGACGACCTCGAGAATGAAGGGGAACAAGGAAACGTATCCAAAAGACGAATCCACGTATCTTAAGGTCGGATCCTCAAGAACGATTCTAATTTTCTCGGAGGAAGGTGCGTGAGCCCTAGGCGGTGGCGTTGGTCGTCGCAATTCAACTTTATCGGTGTGCAGCCCAAAATCGGAATAACTTTGAGTGTTGGGCGACCAGTGAAGCTTAGTCAGCAGCTCATTATCATGCAGATACACATAAGTGTTTCGGTACTTTTCTGAGGGCTGATGAAGCATTTCGGCGAGCCGGGCCATAACTCCAGCGGCGAAACCAATCCAGCATCGAAGATCCACGTGTCTCTCGTCAATGTTCGGATGTGAAGCTCGCGGATAATCGTCCAAACCAGAAGTGAGAGTCT
>OZ019974.1:29772910-29796098 GCA_963970395.1 Ephialtes manifestator | reverse complement strand
AGTTAGGTTTCCTGTTACGCGATTGTAGTGGAGTTATCGTAGATGCTACGCGAAGCCTGTATCCAACGTCGGACCTCTTCCCTCGGCCGTGTTGAATCCCGCGGTGTAGCTCTTCAGTGCCAGGCCTGTATTGTCGTCGTCGTCGTCGTCGTCGTCGTCGTCGTCGTCGTCGTCGTCGTCGTCGTCGTCGTCGTCGTCGTCGTCGTCGTCGTCGTCGTCGTCGTCGTCGTCGTCGTCGTCGTCGTCGTCGTCGTCGTCGTCGTCGTCGTCGTCGTCGTCGTCGTCGTCGTCGTCGTCGTCGTCGTCGTCGTCGTCGTCGTCGTCGTCGTCGTCGTCGTCGTCGTCGTCGTCGTCGTCGTCGTCGTCGTCGTCGTCGTCGTCGTCGTCGTCGTCGTCGTCGTCGTCGTCGTCGTCGTCGTCGTCGTCGTCGTCGTCGTCGTCGTCGTCGTCGTCGTCGTCGTCGTCGTCGTCGTCGTCGTCGTCGTCGTCGTCGTCGTCGTCGTCGTCGTCGTCGTCGTCGTCGTCGTCGTCGTCGTCGTCGTCGTCGTCGTCGTCGTCGTCGTCGTCGTCGTCGTCGTCGTCGTCGTCGTCGTCGTCGTCGTCGTCGTCGTCGTCGTCGTCGTCGTCGTCGTCGTCGTCGTCGTCGTCGTCGTCGTCGTCGTCGTCGTCGTCGTCGTCGTCGTCGTCGTCGTCGTCGTCGTCGTCGTCGTCGTCGTCGTCGTCGTCGTCGTCGTCGTCGTCGTCGTCGTCGTCGTCGTCGTCGTCGTCGTCGTCGTCGTCGTCGTCGTCGTCGTCGTCGTCGTCGTCGTCGTCGTCGTCGTCGTCGTCGTCGTCGTCGTCGTCGTCGTCGTCGTCGTCGTCGTCGTCGTCGTCGTCGTCGTCGTCGTCGTCGTCGTCGTCGTCGTCGTCGTCGTCGTCGTCGTCGTCGTCGTCGTCGTCGTCGTCGTCGTCGTCGTCGTCGTCGTCGTCGTCGTCGTCGTCGTCGTCGTCGTCGTCGTCGTCGTCGTCGTCGTCGTCGTCGTCGTCGTCGTCGTCGTCGTCGTCGTCGTCGTCGTCGTCGTCGTCGTCGTCGTCGTCGTCGTCGTCGTCGTCGTCGTCGTCGTCGTCGTCGTCGTCGTCGTCGTCGTCGTCGTCGTCGTCGTCGTCGTCGTCGTCGTCGTCGTCGTCGTCGTCGTCGTCGTCGTCGTCGTCGTCGTCGTCGTCGTCGTCGTCGTCGTCGTCGTCGTCGTCGTCGTCGTCGTCGTCGTCGTCGTCGTCGTCGTCGTCGTCGTCGTCGTCGTCGTCGTCGTCGTCGTCGTCGTCGTCGTCGTCGTCGTCGTCGTCGTCGTCGTCGTCGTCGTCGTCGTCGTCGTCGTCGTCGTCGTCGTCGTCGTCGTCGTCGTCGTCGTCGTCGTCGTCGTCGTCGTCGTCGTCGTCGTCGTCGTCGTCGTCGTCGTCGTCGTCGTCGTCGTCGTCGTCGTCGTCGTCGTCGTCGTCGTCGTCGTCGTCGTCGTCGTCGTCGTCGTCGTCGTCGTCGTCGTCGTCGTCGTCGTCGTCGTCGTCGTCGTCGTCGTCGTCGTCGTCGTCGTCGTCGTCGTCGTCGTCGTCGTCGTCGTCGTCGTCGTCGTCGTCGTCGTCGTCGTCGTCGTCGTCGTCGTCGTCGTCGTCGTCGTCGTCGTCGTCGTCGTCGTCGTCGTCGTCGTCGTCGTCGTCGTCGTCGTCGTCGTCGTCGTCGTCGTCGTCGTCGTCGTCGTCGTCGTCGTCGTCGTCGTCGTCGTCGTCGTCGTCGTCGTCGTCGTCGTCGTCGTCGTCGTCGTCGTCGTCGTCGTCGTCGTCGTCGTCGTCGTCGTCGTCGTCGTCGTCGTCGTCGTCGTCGTCGTCGTCGTCGTCGTCGTCGTCGTCGTCGTCGTCGTCGTCGTCGTCGTCGTCGTCGTCGTCGTCGTCGTCGTCGTCGTCGTCGTCGTCGTCGTCGTCGTCGTCGTCGTCGTCGTCGTCGTCGTCGTCGTCGTCGTCGTCGTCGTCGTCGTCGTCGTCGTCGTCGTCGTCGTCGTCGTCGTCGTCGTCGTCGTCGTCGTCGTCGTCGTCGTCGTCGTCGTCGTCGTCGTCGTCGTCGTCGTCGTCGTCGTCGTCGTCGTCGTCGTCGTCGTCGTCGTCGTCGTCGTCGTCGTCGTCGTCGTCGTCGTCGTCGTCGTCGTCGTCGTCGTCGTCGTCGTCGTCGTCGTCGTCGTCGTCGTCGTCGTCGTCGTCGTCGTCGTCGTCGTCGTCGTCGTCGTCGTCGTCGTCGTCGTCGTCGTCGTCGTCGTCGTCGTCGTCGTCGTCGTCGTCGTCGTCGTCGTCGTCGTCGTCGTCGTCGTCGTCGTCGTCGTCGTCGTCGTCGTCGTCGTCGTCGTCGTCGTCGTCGTCGTCGTCGTCGTCGTCGTCGTCGTCGTCGTCGTCGTCGTCGTCGTCGTCGTCGTCGTCGTCGTCGTCGTCGTCGTCGTCGTCGTCGTCGTCGTCGTCGTCGTCGTCGTCGTCGTCGTCGTCGTCGTCGTCGTCGTCGTCGTCGTCGTCGTCGTCGTCGTCGTCGTCGTCGTCGTCGTCGTCGTCGTCGTCGTCGTCGTCGTCGTCGTCGTCGTCGTCGTCGTCGTCGTCGTCGTCGTCGTCGTCGTCGTCGTCGTCGTCGTCGTCGTCGTCGTCGTCGTCGTCGTCGTCGTCGTCGTCGTCGTCGTCGTCGTCGTCGTCGTCGTCGTCGTCGTCGTCGTCGTCGTCGTCGTCGTCGTCGTCGTCGTCGTCGTCGTCGTCGTCGTCGTCGTCGTCGTCGTCGTCGTCGTCGTCGTCGTCGTCGTCGTCGTCGTCGTCGTCGTCGTCGTCGTCGTCGTCGTCGTCGTCGTCGTCGTCGTCGTCGTCGTCGTCGTCGTCGTCGTCGTCGTCGTCGTCGTCGTCGTCGTCGTCGTCGTCGTCGTCGTCGTCGTCGTCGTCGTCGTCGTCGTCGTCGTCGTCGTCGTCGTCGTCGTCGTCGTCGTCGTCGTCGTCGTCGTCGTCGTCGTCGTCGTCGTCGTCGTCGTCGTCGTCGTCGTCGTCGTCGTCGTCGTCGTCGTCGTCGTCGTCGTCGTCGTCGTCGTCGTCGTCGTCGTCGTCGTCGTCGTCGTCGTCGTCGTCGTCGTCGTCGTCGTCGTCGTCGTCGTCGTCGTCGTCGTCGTCGTCGTCGTCGTCGTCGTCGTCGTCGTCGTCGTCGTCGTCGTCGTCGTCGTCGTCGTCGTCGTCGTCGTCGTCGTCGTCGTCGTCGTCGTCGTCGTCGTCGTCGTCGTCGTCGTCGTCGTCGTCGTCGTCGTCGTCGTCGTCGTCGTCGTCGTCGTCGTCGTCGTCGTCGTCGTCGTCGTCGTCGTCGTCGTCGTCGTCGTCGTCGTCGTCGTCGTCGTCGTCGTCGTCGTCGTCGTCGTCGTCGTCGTCGTCGTCGTCGTCGTCGTCGTCGTCGTCGTCGTCGTCGTCGTCGTCGTCGTCGTCGTCGTCGTCGTCGTCGTCGTCGTCGTCGTCGTCGTCGTCGTCGTCGTCGTCGTCGTCGTCGTCGTCGTCGTCGTCGTCGTCGTCGTCGTCGTCGTCGTCGTCGTCGTCGTCGTCGTCGTCGTCGTCGTCGTCGTCGTCGTCGTCGTCGTCGTCGTCGTCGTCGTCGTCGTCGTCGTCGTCGTCGTCGTCGTCGTCGTCGTCGTCGTCGTCGTCGTCGTCGTCGTCGTCGTCGTCGTCGTCGTCGTCGTCGTCGTCGTCGTCGTCGTCGTCGTCGTCGTCGTCGTCGTCGTCGTCGTCGTCGTCGTCGTCGTCGTCGTCGTCGTCGTCGTCGTCGTCGTCGTCGTCGTCGTCGTCGTCGTCGTCGTCGTCGTCGTCGTCGTCGTCGTCGTCGTCGTCGTCGTCGTCGTCGTCGTCGTCGTCGTCGTCGTCGTCGTCGTCGTCGTCGTCGTCGTCGTCGTCGTCGTCGTCGTCGTCGTCGTCGTCGTCGTCGTCGTCGTCGTCGTCGTCGTCGTCGTCGTCGTCGTCGTCGTCGTCGTCGTCGTCGTCGTCGTCGTCGTCGTCGTCGTCGTCGTCGTCGTCGTCGTCGTCGTCGTCGTCGTCGTCGTCGTCGTCGTCGTCGTCGTCGTCGTCGTCGTCGTCGTCGTCGTCGTCGTCGTCGTCGTCGTCGTCGTCGTCGTCGTCGTCGTCGTCGTCGTCGTCGTCGTCGTCGTCGTCGTCGTCGTCGTCGTCGTCGTCGTCGTCGTCGTCGTCGTCGTCGTCGTCGTCGTCGTCGTCGTCGTCGTCGTCGTCGTCGTCGTCGTCGTCGTCGTCGTCGTCGTCGTCGTCGTCGTCGTCGTCGTCGTCGTCGTCGTCGTCGTCGTCGTCGTCGTCGTCGTCGTCGTCGTCGTCGTCGTCGTCGTCGTCGTCGTCGTCGTCGTCGTCGTCGTCGTCGTCGTCGTCGTCGTCGTCGTCGTCGTCGTCGTCGTCGTCGTCGTCGTCGTCGTCGTCGTCGTCGTCGTCGTCGTCGTCGTCGTCGTCGTCGTCGTCGTCGTCGTCGTCGTCGTCGTCGTCGTCGTCGTCGTCGTCGTCGTCGTCGTCGTCGTCGTCGTCGTCGTCGTCGTCGTCGTCGTCGTCGTCGTCGTCGTCGTCGTCGTCGTCGTCGTCGTCGTCGTCGTCGTCGTCGTCGTCGTCGTCGTCGTCGTCGTCGTCGTCGTCGTCGTCGTCGTCGTCGTCGTCGTCGTCGTCGTCGTCGTCGTCGTCGTCGTCGTCGTCGTCGTCGTCGTCGTCGTCGTCGTCGTCGTCGTCGTCGTCGTCGTCGTCGTCGTCGTCGTCGTCGTCGTCGTCGTCGTCGTCGTCGTCGTCGTCGTCGTCGTCGTCGTCGTCGTCGTCGTCGTCGTCGTCGTCGTCGTCGTCGTCGTCGTCGTCGTCGTCGTCGTCGTCGTCGTCGTCGTCGTCGTCGTCGTCGTCGTCGTCGTCGTCGTCGTCGTCGTCGTCGTCGTCGTCGTCGTCGTCGTCGTCGTCGTCGTCGTCGTCGTCGTCGTCGTCGTCGTCGTCGTCGTCGTCGTCGTCGTCGTCGTCGTCGTCGTCGTCGTCGTCGTCGTCGTCGTCGTCGTCGTCGTCGTCGTCGTCGTCGTCGTCGTCGTCGTCGTCGTCGTCGTCGTCGTCGTCGTCGTCGTCGTCGTCGTCGTCGTCGTCGTCGTCGTCGTCGTCGTCGTCGTCGTCGTCGTCGTCGTCGTCGTCGTCGTCGTCGTCGTCGTCGTCGTCGTCGTCGTCGTCGTCGTCGTCGTCGTCGTCGTCGTCGTCGTCGTCGTCGTCGTCGTCGTCGTCGTCGTCGTCGTCGTCGTCGTCGTCGTCGTCGTCGTCGTCGTCGTCGTCGTCGTCGTCGTCGTCGTCGTCGTCGTCGTCGTCGTCGTCGTCGTCGTCGTCGTCGTCGTCGTCGTCGTCGTCGTCGTCGTCGTCGTCGTCGTCGTCGTCGTCGTCGTCGTCGTCGTCGTCGTCGTCGTCGTCGTCGTCGTCGTCGTCGTCGTCGTCGTCGTCGTCGTCGTCGTCGTCGTCGTCGTCGTCGTCGTCGTCGTCGTCGTCGTCGTCGTCGTCGTCGTCGTCGTCGTCGTCGTCGTCGTCGTCGTCGTCGTCGTCGTCGTCGTCGTCGTCGTCGTCGTCGTCGTCGTCGTCGTCGTCGTCGTCGTCGTCGTCGTCGTCGTCGTCGTCGTCGTCGTCGTCGTCGTCGTCGTCGTCGTCGTCGTCGTCGTCGTCGTCGTCGTCGTCGTCGTCGTCGTCGTCGTCGTCGTCGTCGTCGTCGTCGTCGTCGTCGTCGTCGTCGTCGTCGTCGTCGTCGTCGTCGTCGTCGTCGTCGTCGTCGTCGTCGTCGTCGTCGTCGTCGTCGTCGTCGTCGTCGTCGTCGTCGTCGTCGTCGTCGTCGTCGTCGTCGTCGTCGTCGTCGTCGTCGTCGTCGTCGTCGTCGTCGTCGTCGTCGTCGTCGTCGTCGTCGTCGTCGTCGTCGTCGTCGTCGTCGTCGTCGTCGTCGTCGTCGTCGTCGTCGTCGTCGTCGTCGTCGTCGTCGTCGTCGTCGTCGTCGTCGTCGTCGTCGTCGTCGTCGTCGTCGTCGTCGTCGTCGTCGTCGTCGTCGTCGTCGTCGTCGTCGTCGTCGTCGTCGTCGTCGTCGTCGTCGTCGTCGTCGTCGTCGTCGTCGTCGTCGTCGTCGTCGTCGTCGTCGTCGTCGTCGTCGTCGTCGTCGTCGTCGTCGTCGTCGTCGTCGTCGTCGTCGTCGTCGTCGTCGTCGTCGTCGTCGTCGTCGTCGTCGTCGTCGTCGTCGTCGTCGTCGTCGTCGTCGTCGTCGTCGTCGTCGTCGTCGTCGTCGTCGTCGTCGTCGTCGTCGTCGTCGTCGTCGTCGTCGTCGTCGTCGTCGTCGTCGTCGTCGTCGTCGTCGTCGTCGTCGTCGTCGTCGTCGTCGTCGTCGTCGTCGTCGTCGTCGTCGTCGTCGTCGTCGTCGTCGTCGTCGTCGTCGTCGTCGTCGTCGTCGTCGTCGTCGTCGTCGTCGTCGTCGTCGTCGTCGTCGTCGTCGTCGTCGTCGTCGTCGTCGTCGTCGTCGTCGTCGTCGTCGTCGTCGTCGTCGTCGTCGTCGTCGTCGTCGTCGTCGTCGTCGTCGTCGTCGTCGTCGTCGTCGTCGTCGTCGTCGTCGTCGTCGTCGTCGTCGTCGTCGTCGTCGTCGTCGTCGTCGTCGTCGTCGTCGTCGTCGTCGTCGTCGTCGTCGTCGTCGTCGTCGTCGTCGTCGTCGTCGTCGTCGTCGTCGTCGTCGTCGTCGTCGTCGTCGTCGTCGTCGTCGTCGTCGTCGTCGTCGTCGTCGTCGTCGTCGTCGTCGTCGTCGTCGTCGTCGTCGTCGTCGTCGTCGTCGTCGTCGTCGTCGTCGTCGTCGTCGTCGTCGTCGTCGTCGTCGTCGTCGTCGTCGTCGTCGTCGTCGTCGTCGTCGTCGTCGTCGTCGTCGTCGTCGTCGTCGTCGTCGTCGTCGTCGTCGTCGTCGTCGTCGTCGTCGTCGTCGTCGTCGTCGTCGTCGTCGTCGTCGTCGTCGTCGTCGTCGTCGTCGTCGTCGTCGTCGTCGTCGTCGTCGTCGTCGTCGTCGTCGTCGTCGTCGTCGTCGTCGTCGTCGTCGTCGTCGTCGTCGTCGTCGTCGTCGTCGTCGTCGTCGTCGTCGTCGTCGTCGTCGTCGTCGTCGTCGTCGTCGTCGTCGTCGTCGTCGTCGTCGTCGTCGTCGTCGTCGTCGTCGTCGTCGTCGTCGTCGTCGTCGTCGTCGTCGTCGTCGTCGTCGTCGTCGTCGTCGTCGTCGTCGTCGTCGTCGTCGTCGTCGTCGTCGTCGTCGTCGTCGTCGTCGTCGTCGTCGTCGTCGTCGTCGTCGTCGTCGTCGTCGTCGTCGTCGTCGTCGTCGTCGTCGTCGTCGTCGTCGTCGTCGTCGTCGTCGTCGTCGTCGTCGTCGTCGTCGTCGTCGTCGTCGTCGTCGTCGTCGTCGTCGTCGTCGTCGTCGTCGTCGTCGTCGTCGTCGTCGTCGTCGTCGTCGTCGTCGTCGTCGTCGTCGTCGTCGTCGTCGTCGTCGTCGTCGTCGTCGTCGTCGTCGTCGTCGTCGTCGTCGTCGTCGTCGTCGTCGTCGTCGTCGTCGTCGTCGTCGTCGTCGTCGTCGTCGTCGTCGTCGTCGTCGTCGTCGTCGTCGTCGTCGTCGTCGTCGTCGTCGTCGTCGTCGTCGTCGTCGTCGTCGTCGTCGTCGTCGTCGTCGTCGTCGTCGTCGTCGTCGTCGTCGTCGTCGTCGTCGTCGTCGTCGTCGTCGTCGTCGTCGTCGTCGTCGTCGTCGTCGTCGTCGTCGTCGTCGTCGTCGTCGTCGTCGTCGTCGTCGTCGTCGTCGTCGTCGTCGTCGTCGTCGTCGTCGTCGTCGTCGTCGTCGTCGTCGTCGTCGTCGTCGTCGTCGTCGTCGTCGTCGTCGTCGTCGTCGTCGTCGTCGTCGTCGTCGTCGTCGTCGTCGTCGTCGTCGTCGTCGTCGTCGTCGTCGTCGTCGTCGTCGTCGTCGTCGTCGTCGTCGTCGTCGTCGTCGTCGTCGTCGTCGTCGTCGTCGTCGTCGTCGTCGTCGTCGTCGTCGTCGTCGTCGTCGTCGTCGTCGTCGTCGTCGTCGTCGTCGTCGTCGTCGTCGTCGTCGTCGTCGTCGTCGTCGTCGTCGTCGTCGTCGTCGTCGTCGTCGTCGTCGTCGTCGTCGTCGTCGTCGTCGTCGTCGTCGTCGTCGTCGTCGTCGTCGTCGTCGTCGTCGTCGTCGTCGTCGTCGTCGTCGTCGTCGTCGTCGTCGTCGTCGTCGTCGTCGTCGTCGTCGTCGTCGTCGTCGTCGTCGTCGTCGTCGTCGTCGTCGTCGTCGTCGTCGTCGTCGTCGTCGTCGTCGTCGTCGTCGTCGTCGTCGTCGTCGTCGTCGTCGTCGTCGTCGTCGTCGTCGTCGTCGTCGTCGTCGTCGTCGTCGTCGTCGTCGTCGTCGTCGTCGTCGTCGTCGTCGTCGTCGTCGTCGTCGTCGTCGTCGTCGTCGTCGTCGTCGTCGTCGTCGTCGTCGTCGTCGTCGTCGTCGTCGTCGTCGTCGTCGTCGTCGTCGTCGTCGTCGTCGTCGTCGTCGTCGTCGTCGTCGTCGTCGTCGTCGTCGTCGTCGTCGTCGTCGTCGTCGTCGTCGTCGTCGTCGTCGTCGTCGTCGTCGTCGTCGTCGTCGTCGTCGTCGTCGTCGTCGTCGTCGTCGTCGTCGTCGTCGTCGTCGTCGTCGTCGTCGTCGTCGTCGTCGTCGTCGTCGTCGTCGTCGTCGTCGTCGTCGTCGTCGTCGTCGTCGTCGTCGTCGTCGTCGTCGTCGTCGTCGTCGTCGTCGTCGTCGTCGTCGTCGTCGTCGTCGTCGTCGTCGTCGTCGTCGTCGTCGTCGTCGTCGTCGTCGTCGTCGTCGTCGTCGTCGTCGTCGTCGTCGTCGTCGTCGTCGTCGTCGTCGTCGTCGTCGTCGTCGTCGTCGTGTCGTCGTCGTCGTCGTCGTCGTCGTCGTCGTCGTCGTCGTCGTCGTCGTCGTCGTCGTCGTCGTCGTCGTCGTCGTCGTCGTCGTCGTCGTCGTCGTCGTCGTCGTCGTCGTCGTCGTCGTCGTCGTCGTCGTCGTCGTCGTCGTCGTCGTCGTCGTCGTCGTCGTCGTCGTCGTCGTCGTCGTCGTCGTCGTCGTCGTCGTCGTCGTCGTCGTCGTCGTCGTCGTCGTCGTCGTCGTCGTCGTCGTCGTCGTCGTCGTCGTCGTCGTCGTCGTCGTCGTCGTCGTCGTCGTCGTCGTCGTCGTCGTCGTCGTCGTCGTCGTCGTCGTCGTCGTCGTCGTCGTCGTCGTCGTCGTCGTCGTCGTCGTCGTCGTCGTCGTCGTCGTCGTCGTCGTCGTCGTCGTCGTCGTCGTCGTCGTCGTCGTCGTCGTCGTCGTCGTCGTCGTCGTCGTCGTCGTCGTCGTCGTCGTCGTCGTCGTCGTCGTCGTCGTCGTCGTCGTCGTCGTCGTCGTCGTCGTCGTCGTCGTCGTCGTCGTCGTCGTCGTCGTCGTCGTCGTCGTCGTCGTCGTCGTCGTCGTCGTCGTCGTCGTCGTCGTCGTCGTCGTCGTCGTCGTCGTCGTCGTCGTCGTCGTCGTCGTCGTCGTCGTCGTCGTCGTCGTCGTCGTCGTCGTCGTCGTCGTCGTCGTCGTCGTCGTCGTCGTCGTCGTCGTCGTCGTCGTCGTCGTCGTCGTCGTCGTCGTCGTCGTCGTCGTCGTCGTCGTCGTCGTCGTCGTCGTCGTCGTCGTCGTCGTCGTCGTCGTCGTCGTCGTCGTCGTCGTCGTCGTCGTCGTCGTCGTCGTCGTCGTCGTCGTCGTCGTCGTCGTCGTCGTCGTCGTCGTCGTCGTCGTCGTCGTCGTCGTCGTCGTCGTCGTCGTCGTCGTCGTCGTCGTCGTCGTCGTCGTCGTCGTCGTCGTCGTCGTCGTCGTCGTCGTCGTCGTCGTCGTCGTCGTCGTCGTCGTCGTCGTCGTCGTCGTCGTCGTCGTCGTCGTCGTCGTCGTCGTCGTCGTCGTCGTCGTCGTCGTCGTCGTCGTCGTCGTCGTCGTCGTCGTCGTCGTCGTCGTCGTCGTCGTCGTCGTCGTCGTCGTCGTCGTCGTCGTCGTCGTCGTCGTCGTCGTCGTCGTCGTCGTCGTCGTCGTCGTCGTCGTCGTCGTCGTCGTCGTCGTCGTCGTCGTCGTCGTCGTCGTCGTCGTCGTCGTCGTCGTCGTCGTCGTCGTCGTCGTCGTCGTCGTCGTCGTCGTCGTCGTCGTCGTCGTCGTCGTCGTCGTCGTCGTCGTCGTCGTCGTCGTCGTCGTCGTCGTCGTCGTCGTCGTCGTCGTCGTCGTCGTCGTCGTCGTCGTCGTCGTCGTCGTCGTCGTCGTCGTCGTCGTCGTCGTCGTCGTCGTCGTCGTCGTCGTCGTCGTCGTCGTCGTCGTCGTCGTCGTCGTCGTCGTCGTCGTCGTCGTCGTCGTCGTCGTCGTCGTCGTCGTCGTCGTCGTCGTCGTCGTCGTCGTCGTCGTCGTCGTCGTCGTCGTCGTCGTCGTCGTCGTCGTCGTCGTCGTCGTCGTCGTCGTCGTCGTCGTCGTCGTCGTCGTCGTCGTCGTCGTCGTCGTCGTCGTCGTCGTCGTCGTCGTCGTCGTCGTCGTCGTCGTCGTCGTCGTCGTCGTCGTCGTCGTCGTCGTCGTCGTCGTCGTCGTCGTCGTCGTCGTCGTCGTCGTCGTCGTCGTCGTCGTCGTCGTCGTCGTCGTCGTCGTCGTCGTCGTCGTCGTCGTCGTCGTCGTCGTCGTCGTCGTCGTCGTCGTCGTCGTCGTCGTCGTCGTCGTCGTCGTCGTCGTCGTCGTCGTCGTCGTCGTCGTCGTCGTCGTCGTCGTCGTCGTCGTCGTCGTCGTCGTCGTCGTCGTCGTCGTCGTCGTCGTCGTCGTCGTCGTCGTCGTCGTCGTCGTCGTCGTCGTCGTCGTCGTCGTCGTCGTCGTCGTCGTCGTCGTCGTCGTCGTCGTCGTCGTCGTCGTCGTCGTCGTCGTCGTCGTCGTCGTCGTCGTCGTCGTCGTCGTCGTCGTCGTCGTCGTCGTCGTCGTCGTCGTCGTCGTCGTCGTCGTCGTCGTCGTCGTCGTCGTCGTCGTCGTCGTCGTCGTCGTCGTCGTCGTCGTCGTCGTCGTCGTCGTCGTCGTCGTCGTCGTCGTCGTCGTCGTCGTCGTCGTCGTCGTCGTCGTCGTCGTCGTCGTCGTCGTCGTCGTCGTCGTCGTCGTCGTCGTCGTCGTCGTCGTCGTCGTCGTCGTCGTCGTCGTCGTCGTCGTCGTCGTCGTCGTCGTCGTCGTCGTCGTCGTCGTCGTCGTCGTCGTCGTCGTCGTCGTCGTCGTCGTCGTCGTCGTCGTCGTCGTCGTCGTCGTCGTCGTCGTCGTCGTCGTCGTCGTCGTCGTCGTCGTCGTCGTCGTCGTCGTCGTCGTCGTCGTCGTCGTCGTCGTCGTCGTCGTCGTCGTCGTCGTCGTCGTCGTCGTCGTCGTCGTCGTCGTCGTCGTCGTCGTCGTCGTCGTCGTCGTCGTCGTCGTCGTCGTCGTCGTCGTCGTCGTCGTCGTCGTCGTCGTCGTCGTCGTCGTCGTCGTCGTCGTCGTCGTCGTCGTCGTCGTCGTCGTCGTCGTCGTCGTCGTCGTCGTCGTCGTCGTCGTCGTCGTCGTCGTCGTCGTCGTCGTCGTCGTCGTCGTCGTCGTCGTCGTCGTCGTCGTCGTCGTCGTCGTCGTCGTCGTCGTCGTCGTCGTCGTCGTCGTCGTCGTCGTCGTCGTCGTCGTCGTCGTCGTCGTCGTCGTCGTCGTCGTCGTCGTCGTCGTCGTCGTCGTCGTCGTCGTCGTCGTCGTCGTCGTCGTCGTCGTCGTCGTCGTCGTCGTCGTCGTCGTCGTCGTCGTCGTCGTCGTCGTCGTCGTCGTCGTCGTCGTCGTCGTCGTCGTCGTCGTCGTCGTCGTCGTCGTCGTCGTCGTCGTCGTCGTCGTCGTCGTCGTCGTCGTCGTCGTCGTCGTCGTCGTCGTCGTCATCGTCATCGTCATCGTCATCGTCATCGTCAACAGCAGCGTCTCAGGTTAGTTGTGCATCGGCGTTTCAGATATGCTGTGGTAGTGCGCGACTCGCTAATAGTGATACCTTCGGCCCGTGTAGCGGCGTAGAAAATAGTGTCGGTGATACGACCGTAGAGTCACGTGAAAATTTAGAAAATACCTTATCCGACGATGTTGCGTCGATAAAACCCGCGGGCGAAAGATTCACCGTTATAGGCAGTGCTCGGGATGTATATTCGCGTCGTTTTAAAATTTTATCACGTCAGACGAATCTGATGTTAGTACCACCGTCCGAGTCCGTGAATCCCGTCACATGGGTACATAACGCAGTTCGCGACATCCACCATCATTTTGTTAAAGACCGTGATCAAGCAGATTTAATAGGAATCGGTTTTCAGACGGATGATATGACTGACGGTGCAGCCGGCGTATCGATCAGGCCGATTTCGCTCTTCGAACCTGATCACCTATGGAACTTGATGTGTAGTGTGAATCAGAGTTCGCGAGTGCTCTCGGCTACTGATACCCTCCGCTTCGCCGTCACATACGTAGAAGCCCCAAATGGTGGTGGGATTCGCGTACCCATGTTAAAAAGTAAATCGCTCGTTCACATTAGTCAGGACGATAATTTATGTTTTCCGCGTTCCGTAGTAGTTGCCCGCGAAAATAATAAATTAAAGAGCAATCGATGCAAAGAGCAATTAGCAGCGTGGAACCGCTTCCGTCACGTGTCTTCGTCCGCTCAACGGCAAGAAGCGCATAAACTTGTCAAAAAAGCCCGTGTTATAGTACCCGAGGAAGGCTGCGGTATACCTGAAATACGAGCCTTTCAAAATCATTATATCTCGTTGCGCGTTGCTATTGTAGTTTATGACTGGGAAACGCTAGGCCGGGGTGCAGCACCGATTTTTGATGGACGCTCGTGTTTCGTCGATGCAGCAAACATAGAAATTGTTAATATAGCGTATTGTAGTGTGTTGAAACACTACTCGCCTATTACCAATTTACTTGGTGCCGCTGGTGGACGGAATTATTGTATACCCTGCAATAAATCCTTCCGCCTCGAGGGTCAGCATCAATGTTCGAGTAGCTGTCCCCGATGCTTTAGTGTGCCGCCCTGTGTCGCAGACACTGACCACGGCGCAGTGGCCGAGCCTCTCACTGAAGGTACAGTGTCTGCGGAACAGGATAATAAACTCCTTAGCAGCGATAGCGAGGATGAGCAACGAGCGTGTGACGAGTGTGGTAGGGTTTTTGATAACACGGCTTGTTTTAAGAAGCACTTGAAGCCGCGATCAAACCGTCGAGAGAGCGATACGCGTGTACGAACATCGGTGTGCGAGACTACGCGTGTGTGGGATCTGCGGTCAAATGATCCGCGGGCTTAATAATACTCACAAGTGCGGTGTAGTTTATTGCCAAACGTGCAAAAATCTACACGATTCTAATGAGCATTGTTATATGCAGGTGGCGAAACCGCGTGTTACGAAAAAATCAAAAAACGGTGAAGAAGTGCATCCGGATACGCTCTTTATTTTTTACGATTTTGAAACGCATCAGGATGATAGTTTTAGCGAGGGTGACGCAAGCACCGACAAAGTGCGCGAGCATGTTGTGACGCTTGGTGTAGCGCAACAGCTTTGCACAAGTTGTTTGGAATTGGGCGATGCAAAACCCGCGGGAGTTTGTCGTTGGTGCGGAGTGTGTGAACACGTGTTCGTGGAAGACCCCGTATCGGAGCTGGTGGATCTTTCCGTGCGACGTGACACGAAATTTCAAAATATAGTGTGCATCGCCCACAACGCTAAGTCGTTCGATGCACAGTTTATATCGAGAAATATCGTTAATCGTCTCACGGATATGCCTAAGCATAGCATAATTTTAACTGGAAATTCGATAATTTCATTGCGCATTGGGCGCACTGTTTTTATCGACAGTTTAAATTATTTCCATTTGCGTCTGGCTGATCTGCCGAAAGCTTTTGGGTTCGACGAAAAAATCGGGAAAGGTTACTTTCCTCATCTTTTCAATACGAAAAACGTAAATGCTCACGCCAACGGCCCTCTACCCGCCGCTGAATACTATTCACCCGACACGATGAGTACGGGTGAACGCGAAAATTTTTACGGATGGTACGCTGAGCAAGTTCGGGAGAACAAAACATTCAATTTTCACGAGGAAATCGTAAAATACTGTAAAATGGATGTGGAAATTCTCCGTCGAGCTTGTCGCGAATTTCGTAAAATATTTCTCGAGACGGGTAACGTTTGCCCCTTCACCGAGGCTGTGACGATAGCCTCCGCCTGCTCACTCGTGTATCGACGTAATTTTCTCAGTCCTAAAACAATAGGCGTTATACCTGCCGGCGGGTATAGACGATCGGGAGCGCATTCGCAGCAAGCCGTCGACTGGCTCCTTTGGGTTGAACGAGAGGTAGGTCGGGAAATAATCCAGCCGGCACGTGGCCACGAGTATCGTTTACCCGAAGGACCTCGCGTCGACGGTTACCTGGAGTTTGATGATCGTCGCGTAGTATACCAATATCACGGCTGTTATTGGCACGGTTGCGTCACCTGTTTTCCGAACAATCGAGCACGCGGCGCGCAAACGGAAAATAGTAGCTTCGATGCACGGTTCGCACGTACATCAGCAACAAGTGCAAAAATATGCTCTCACGGCTACGAGTTGGTAGAGATGTGGGAGTGTAAATTTGCGGAGATGCGTAAGAGCGATCCGAGCATCGGAGCGTTTTTAAGTAACCACCCGCGACGCTTGAACGCGTGTCTGAACCCTCGCGACGGTTTTTATGGCGGTCGCACAGGTAATACGGTGACGGCCTATAACGTTTCACCCGGCGAGAAAATATCGTACATCGACATCTGCTCGCTCTACCCGTATATTTCAAAAACGGGGAGATTCCCCGTGGGTCAGCCGACTATATACGTGGGATCAGAGTGCGACGCTCTATTTAACGGCTCGTACGAGTCGATAGGTAGAACAATCAATGGCATGATTAAATGTACGATACTTCCGCCGCGTGACCTGTTCCATCCCGTACAACCTGTACGAGCTCGCGGAAAATTGCTTTTTGCGCTTTGCCGCAAATGCACGGAACTCGAGGAACAAGAAGATTGTCCACACGACGACGTGAACGATCGTTGCTTGACGGGTACGTGGATAACTGACGAGGTGTGTAAGGCATTAGAAGTCGGCTACGTGATAATAAAAATCGAAAACATCTGGGCGTACGAAACGACTCAATATAATCCCGAGACACGCGAAGGTGGACTTTTCGCGGCCTATGTCGACACATTTTTAAAAATCAAGCAGGAGGCAAGCGGGCCGCCGCAACATTGTGTGGATAAGGAGTCTCGCGAAAAATATATTAACGACTACGCTCAAGCCGAAGGTATCACTTTAGACATCGAGAAGCTCCAGAAAAATCCCGGTCTACGTTCGGTGGCTAAACTTTGCCTCAACTCGTTTTGGGGAAAGTTTGGTCAACGGGATAACCTTACGCGTACGGAAATCGTGACAGACCGGGAGAAATTACTGGCACTGCTTTACGACAACGAAAAGGAGGTAAATAGACTGCTTCTGGTAAACGACGCCGTTATGTATGTTAATTGGCAATCGCGGGCCGAGGCAGTTGTAGCTAATCCCCTCATCAATGTAGTTATAGCGGCATTCACTACAGCTCTGGCTCGCCTGAAACTGTATAGTTATCTTGAGCGTTTAGATCGCCGAGTCTTGTATTACGATACTGACTCGGTTATCTACAAGAGCTCTGGTTTGTCCGACGAATGGGTACCACCGTTAGGCGATCTTCTTGGCGATATGACCGACGAACTGTCGTGCGACGGGAAGAACGCCTATATAAACTTGTTCGTTTCGGGAGGCCCAAAATTTTATGGCTATACGGTGGTCACAAGCGAGGAGCCGGAGAATATGGTAAAAACGGTATGCAAGGTGAAGGGACTGAGCCTGAACTATGCGAACTCGCGTCTCATCAATTTCGAGTCAATCAGGGAGCTTATTTTAAGCGATCTGCCATGCGAAAATCGGCAGTCTATTTCCCGTCGATTCCCGTCGATACAAAGAACCGCGATGCACAACGTAATCACTCGCCCGGTTTCCAAAACCTGCCGTGTTGTGTGTCGCAAACGGCGACACATAAAACACGATATTTCGCTGCCGTTTGGGTTCAAATTAGGTTAAATCCGAAACAGCAATAGCTTTTAACACTTTATTATTATGTTTCGTAAAATGCCCGACCGGCCCCGTAGGGCTCCGACTCACCTACAGGACGGGCGGGTTAATAAAAATCATTCTGCCTGACTGCTCCTCCAACCCGGAGGTAAGCAGTCAGGTCAGTCCAGAATCGTGTGACCTAAGTAGACGGAGCGAACCCAGAATGACCGACTTCTGCATTCGACCCGCAAGTAAGTCGGCTTTCTGCCGACAGGCGGGGTGATCTTAATGTTCGTGACAAACGACGGCTTCATTCCGCCGAGAACGCCGATTATGAGTACCACCAGCTTGACCGTGTATCCTCGGTATAGCCCGCGAAGCTCGAAAAGGAGATCCTGATATTTCGTCCGTTTGTCGTCTTCTTTAGTATCGATGTTAGACTCGCCCGTAGCCGAGAACTCGATGACAAAGATCGTATGTATCTCGTGGTCGAAGACGACAATGTCAGGTTTATTGGCTGTTATTTGCCTGACAGTGGGAAATGAATAGTTCCAGTAAATACGGCACTTCTCATTTCCCACGACGGACTCAATATCTCCAGGGGCGTAGGGCAGCAGTGGCGTCTCGTCTACCCCGTAAGAGTGTCGAAGGTGGTAGTACAACACTCTTAGGGCCGCATTATGGCGATGGATATAGCCAGAGACCGCATAGTTGGGACATGCAGATAGTATGTGCATGAGTGTCTCTGGCGATCGTTTGCAGGCCCTACACCGTGTGTCAGGGACCTGCATACCCATCACCTGGCTCTGGTAGACGAGCGTGTTAATTACGCCATCCTGGCAGGCAATGATGAATGACTGTAAGAATGTAAAAGTCAGCCGAGCAGACAAGTCCATGCTGTCGATGTGCCGAAAGAACACTCCGTGCATGGCCTTGCCCACGTGCCGCTCGAGCATTATGCTCGAGTATTATGCTCGGCGGCTCTGATGGTGCTCCTACGCCGGGACGGTTCCAGGTCGATGATGGAATTAATCGACCTTCTGCCGCCCCGACCAACACGAAATTCCAAACCGAGGTTTTCTGCCGCCATCTCTGCCGCCCTGTATACAAACGCCCCAACCCCCGTCCTTTCATGATCATTCACGAAGGACAGGAGAGGATTCGCACTTCCGATTACGTCGCAAGCTACACCGAGGACCAAACGATCATACAGGCACTCCAATCCACGTAGGCCCCTTCCACCCATGTGACGCGGGAGGTATATACGGGGCACGGAAGATCTAGGATGAAGACTCCTATGGATGTTCATCATCTTGCGTGTGCTGGCGTCGAGTTCACGCAGCTCGTCTCGCCTCCATTTCACTACCCCGAAAGAGTAGAGAAGGACTGGGACGGCAAGCATGTTGGTAGCAGCGATCTTGTTCCGCCCAGACAATTCGGAACTCCAAATTTGCTTAAGCCGCTGCCTATACCTGCCGCGGAGAGTCTCCTTGACTGCCGCAGCGTCCTGTAATGGATTCTGCGACACTCCGAGGTATTGATAAGACTCTCCGGCGTTAAGGTTCTTAATGACGCTCCCGTCCACGAGCTGCGCATCCTCCGCAAGACGCCCAGATCTTCCGCGTACTAAATGGACCACTGCGCATTCGTCCAATCCGAAGGCCATGCCAATATCTCGCGAGTAGGTATCCACTACGGCGAGTGCGAGGTTGAGATCGCTCTCACCGGAGGCGTAGAGCTTCAGATCATCCACATAAAAAAGGTGGGTGATCTTGCGCTTCCGGTTGCCGACAGGTCCACACCTGTACCCGCGAGTTTGGCGCAGGGCGAGAGATAGCGGCAATAGTGAGATGCAAAATAGGAGTGGGCTTAAGGAGTCTCCTTGAAAGACCCCCCTCCTGTACTGAACCAACTCTGTGGACTGAGTTGCCCCACCGATGGAAATGGTGAAGCGAGTCCTCCAGAGCGGTCGTAGGTGTTCTATGCATCTCACTATGCGGGGATGTACCGCAAGGCACTCGAGGAGCCTCACAACGAGCTGATGCGACGTTGTGTCGAATGCCTTGCGGTAATCGATCCATGCCATGGACAGGTTGCGTTTGTACTGGACTGAGTCCTGTGTGACGGATCGATCTATCAACAGATTTTCTTTGCAACCTGCCACGCCCCGCTTACAGCCGCTTTGCTCGTAAATCTCTCGCCATACTGGATCCCCTGTCTCAAGTATTCGCTCATTCAAGATCTTCGTGAATATTTTGTAACATACGTTGAGACAGGTGATCGGCCGATAGTTTTTCGGATCGGACAAATCCCCTTTCTTCGGGATCAGCACAGTGCGCCCCTCCACCAGCCAACTCGGAATAGGCATTTCCCCGTCCAAAAACGAGGTGAAAATCCGGGCCAGATATCGGTGTGTTGAAGAAAATTTCTTCCACCAAAAGCTGTTAATTCGATCTGGCCCGGGGGCCGAGAAGTTCTTCATGCCCAAGATTGCCTTATTGACTTCATCCTCGCTGACTGGTGGACACTCTCCTTTCCGTTGTTGAACGCGTTCACATAAGGCGGAGAAGAGCCCCAGGGCCGGAGTGTCCTGCTTGAACGAGGATTCCTGTCCATATAACTCTTTCCAGTAAGCTTCGACCTCCTGTATCGACGGAACCTTGTCCGGCGGTTGCGTTTTCTGTTGGAATAAGCGTGAGGGAGTGTGGCGAAAAAGATGGTTGTCTCGCCACCGCCTCAAACGCTTCTCTAGGGACTTCTTAATCTCCACTAGAGCCCGCACCCTATCAGAGCAATGCTGCTTTATGGTAAGCAGCACTGCCTGATTGAGTGTGTGGTGTTGGCGACGCAAGGTGGCACATATGCGCCGAACCTGGGCGTGAAAGCCTTGCCAGTAGATACGTAATCCACCACACACTGGATGCGGGACGCATGCCGCCGGGCCATCGATACCTTCTCCTGGAGCTGTTGTATGCGCCTTAGCGTCTTGGCCTGATAAGCCTCATCAGCTGGTCGATGACTCGGCACAAGAGAGGTTGCGGCGTCATACACAGCCCAGTTGATGTCAAGGAGGTCGCCACATGCCGGAATTCGTCGAGACAGACCCTCGTTCGCGGCCTTAAGCTGTTCTGGCCGCAGGGAAACTTTGAGGTGGATATGTTTCCGCCTTGTCCTCATATCTCTCGCGGCGTTCTCGGCTCTTGGCGGGTCACCCGGAGGAGGTGGCAGGTCAGGAGGTTGGTCCGCATCTTCGGGTGCGATCGCAATCTCCGGTGGCCGCGCCATGTCGAAACCTTTCCTACGCAGATAGGCTACATAGTCTCGCAGGGCCTGAGGCGAGAGATTAGCGAGATCGGGATGCATCTCACACCACCGATCGTGCATCCTGCCCATGTATCCTATCTGCGTGGGGTCGCTGTCACGATAGCAGACCATCAGATCACGTCTGAGTTCGTCCGTCCACTTGTGTCGTCCATTTCCTGCTAAGGTTGTCGTAGCGGATCTGGTCCTTGAGTCCCCTCCAACTGATCCGTGGCCGCCATCCGAGAGCGGCCGATTGTGAGGGGCTCTTCTCGAGCTCGCCTGCGGAACCGAGATTGTTGAAGGGCGTGCCAGGTGGTTAGCCTAGCACACCCTCCGACGGTATTATTATTATTATTATTATTGTTATTATAACGTGTATTTTGTAGATTTTAATAATAAATAAATAAATGATTGTATTTCTTTGTATGTAAGTATGAGAGAAAAGTATGAGCACACATGTATGTGTGTGTGTGCGTGTGCGTGTGTATACACATATACTATAACCTTTGTCAAAAATAAACAACAAAAATTCATAATCCTGTCTTGTACTTGTCGTTTATTCTTTTTTACAGGTGAATAATAAAATTTAATTTATATGTAAAAAAACGAGTTTTTAATAAAATAAAAATGAAAATTTCGATCATATCATGTTGTGTCACAATTTCTATCCTCTTCACCAAGGCTAATCTCCACATGCGACTTTATTAGCTGATAGACGCGCATGTGACGTTGTAAGCTCGTCGACACTCGCTCGTTTATAAGCTTATGAGCGCACGAGCGCGTGTCTGTTTAAGCTGAACCGCGGGTGCGCGTGTACACGTCGAATAAGCTAGTAACGACGTGCGGGAGTCCGCCGCCGCCGCCGCCGCCGCCGCTCGCGTGAAAGGCTTGTAAAAAATATTTCGAAACGCGTTTTGTGTTAAAATAAAATTCAAAATATGGACGTAAGATGGAAACATCCTTGGACATCACTTATATGTGGACCCACAGGATGTGGAAAAACGGTTTTTGTGAAAAAATTTCTTAAAAATTTAAATTCAATGTGCGACGTCGTGTTTGATAGAATCATATTTTACTACGGTGATACTTTGGATCCTAATATTCGTACGATCCACATTAACTCGGCATCACTGCAGTCGTCGTCGTCTTCACCTCTACCATTAGACACGGCTCGGAATAATAGCGTGGACTATAAAAAAGTACCGAAAATAGAATTTATCGAAGGAATGCCGCAGCCGTCCGATTATTCAAACGACAATGCTCTAAAAAAACTTATTATTATCGATGATTTAATGCGTGAATCGTCAAATGGCACCATTGTGAATCTTTTTACTAAAGGCAGTCACCATAAGAATATCAGCGTTATATTCATCACGCAAAATATTTTTCACCAGGGTCATGGTCAAAGAGACATCTCGTTAAACACAAACTATATAGTAATTTTGAAAAATCCTCGAGATCGAGCACAAATTCGTCATCTAGCGCGTCAAGTTTATCCGGAAAATCCGCATTTCTTAACCGAAGCGTACCACGATGCAACCGCGCAACCGCACGGATATCTTCTCTTGGATCTAAAGCAATCCACGCCCGATAATTGCCGATGTCGCACGACAATTTTTCCCGACGATAAACGTATGCAGGTTTACGTCCCGAAGAACTCGAGACACCGTATTTAAAAGGCGAGCACATGTGTACGACGGCATCAGTCGACAGTACGCAAAAGATCATAGCACATCGTAAGAAGAGCATAACCGTTGCGTGCACGCAAGTATGACGAAATTTTTTTTTAAAAATATCGTGCGAGAAGAGTGCCTTTTGATAAACGATGTACCGCTATGCTGAATGCACTCTATCATTCTAATAAGGAGCAACGCAAAGCTCTACTACGTACCGCAGATGAAGCACTCATTAAATGTATCTGTGAGTGTGTTGTAAATATTTTACACGGTTCGCTCGATATTAAAAGCAGTGTTAAAAACAGACTGAAAAAATATAAAAACGTGCTTCGCCAAATCGCCGCTTGTGGCATGATAAACCGGAGTGCTGCTGCTAGTGGTCGACGTAAACGCTTCAATTGGAAAGCTAAAAAATGTATAATAATTCAAAAAGGCGGTGGTGCGTTTTTACCACTATTATTAGCACCGATCATCTCGACGCTGTTCAGTAGATTGTTTGCCAGCGGCGGGGAAGGAAGTTCCTGAGAAGCTATGGAGTACGCAAAGAAAATGGCTCTAGTGCCGATTACCGACGACGACGACAACAAGCAGTGCTGCAGCAATACCGACGACCGAGAACCTATGACAGGTTTTGGCCATGCCGGTAAAATCGAGGATCTGCTAACTTCGAAGAAAACCGTACAGACACCTGGTGACGCATTTTCGCGACAAGACGCTGAACTTTTTAAGATTTTAAAATCGACAAAGTACGGCGGCGATGACTCACGTAAATGGAAAGATTACATGCAGGTGTTACAGCGCTTCCTATTTCACAGTGGTGTAAAAACTGAAGCGCCGCAACACGAAAAAATCCAAAAACCAACTCTAGAGGATGATATAATAATAAATAGCGTACCAAAAGCGTATAAGCGTAAAGCAACGTCGCTTGTGGAATATCTTCGTACCACCGTGACTCAGTCTAATAACGTGAGTTGGGATAGCAAAGGCGTTGTCACAATAAACGACAGATACATTCCAAATTCCAATATTGTGGACCTTGTGAATGATGCTGTAAGATCTAGAAAAGGTATAAAACCGCACGGACGCGTACAGTTCATCTCGAGTCTTCGAGCTGGTGGTGTACCGCGAGAATTTGTCGGGAACGAAACTTTATGGCACATAGCACAAACTACAGCAACTAAGCGCACGCGGGATAATCATAGAAATTCCGAGATCGACGCTACGCGCAGCGAGGACAACAATAACGGTAATGTCAATATTGAATATGTGCGCGATAGTGACGATACTGTTATGAGAAATCAAGAGCCTTCTGCAAAACGACGACGAAAAAGCAGACTCTCTGGTTACGGATTTGCTCGCTGGATTAAACTTTAAAGCAAAATCCAACAAACATGTCATTCGAAAAAGTATATTATGATGCTTCAAATCCTTCGGGTTATACCGGAGCTAGACGACTGATTAAAGGCAAAAATAAAGCAGACGCTGTATATGAATGGCTTACGCAGCAGGACGCTTATACTATGCACAGACCCGTGCGGCGTCTCTTTCCACGACTCTACTACAATGTTAATAATATCGACGATGTTTGGGAAGCCGACCTCGTGGATCTACGTTCATTAAAGAGTTACAACGATAATGTGTCGTACCTGCTAATGGTCATTGACGTACTCAGCAAGTACGCGTGGGTCGAACCCTTACAGGACAAAACGGTTCGTAAAGTGACAAAAGCGTTTCAACGGATTTTCGAACGAAGTGATGGTCGTCAACCTGTATATCTACAGACAGATCGCGGCAAAGAATTCGTCGGTAGTGAACTCCAAAAATTTCTCAAAGAATATGATATTCGATTTCGGGTTGCTCGTAATCCTGACATAAAAGCGTCTATTGTCGAGCGTTTTAACCGAACACTGAAGGAACGCATGTGGCGTTATTTCACGCATAAAAACACACATCGCTACATTGACGTACTGCAGCAATTTGTTTACGCTTACAATCATGCGATACATTCGAC
>OZ019974.1:29652910-29767910 GCA_963970395.1 Ephialtes manifestator | reverse complement strand
CGTTTTGAGAAAAAACGTCCTTTAGCGTTTTTCACTTCAAACAATAGTTTTTAAAATAAACGAAATGAAATCGGTGACGACACAACTCCCACGCAGATTACTCTAAGAGTCTAGCCCCTACGAAAAAGTTAAACACGACCTTTTCTACACAACAAAATGCAAGGAATCGAAACAAACAAGTAAAAAGTTAATAACTTGCTAATTACATTAAATAATCAAGAATTTGTTGCTCATTTTCAACAACTATCATTTTGTTGGTTCTTTATTAATTTGACTACCTTCTTTGCAACGTTTTCAGACGAATACGTCCTTTAGTATCGTTTTGCTGAAAGCAATAATTTTGAAAATAAACTTTAAGATCGGTGGAAGCCCATCTTCCGCGAGGATTACCTTAAACGTCTTACCCAAACAAGAGCTTTTCTACTCAATAAAATTCAACAGATCAAATGATTATTTTTAAGCAACAAATTGTTGTTTAGCTAATGCAATTAACAATTTATTGACTTGTAACTTGATTTTCTTTATTTCTTGCACATTTTGAAGTGACAAAGGTCCTGTTCAACTTTTTTGTAGGGACAAGCCTTTTAGAGTAATCAGCGTGGGTGTTGAATCGTAACCGATTTCGACGTGATTATTTTCAAAAGTATTACTTCTAGTAAAAAATACCGAAGCACGTTTTTCTCTTAAAATGTTGCAAGGAATGCAGAAAACTAATTTTGCACAGATAAAATTATTTTTGTTGAAAATAGACAACAAATTGTTGTCTAAATAATGCAATTAACAAGTAATTAAGTTTTAACTTGTTTTTCTTTATTCCTTGCATAGTTAAAAGTAAAAAAAGTCCTCTTTAACTTTTTTGTAGGGACAAGACTTTTAGAGTAATCTGCGTAGGTGTTGTGTCGCAACCGATTTCGTCGTGATCATTTTCAGAAGTATTGCTTCTAGTGAAAAATAGCAAAGCACGTTTTCCTTTTAAAATGATACAAGGAATGCCGAATAATCAGTTGCGGATCGATAAAATGTTTGTTCTTGAAAATAAGCAACAAATTGTTGTCTACCTAAAGCAATTAACAGGTTATTCATTTTTAACTTGTTTGCAATAATGTTATCGGTGCGCAATTAATTTCACAACATTTCTTGCACCGTTTTCAGAGGAAAACGTCCTTTAGTATTTTCCGCTAGAAGCAATAGTTTTTAAAATAAATACGTCGAAATCAATGGCGACACAGCTTCCACGCAGGTTACATTAAAAGTCTAACTCCTACAAAAAAGTTTATCACGACATTTTTTACTCTAAACTGTGCAAGGAATAAAGAAAAAACAGTTAAAAGTTAATAACTTGTTAATTGCATTAGTTATACAACAATTTGTTGCTTATTTCCAACAACAATTATTTTATCGGTACGCAATTGATTTTACTGCATTCGTTGCACAATTTCAGGAGAAAAATGTCCTTTAGTAATTTTCACTAGAAGTAATACTTTTGAAAATAATCACGTTGAAATCGGTTGCGACTCAACACCCACGCAGATAACTCTAAAAGTCTTATCCCTACAAAAAAGTTTAACAGGACCTTTTTCACTTTAAACTATGCAAGGAATAAATAAATATAAGTTAAAAGTTAATAACTTGTTAATTGCATTAGTTAGACAACAATTTGTTGCTTATTTTCAACAACAATCATTTTATCGGTACGCAATTGATTTTACTGCATTCCTTGCACAATATTAAGAGGAAAACGTCTTTTGGTATTTTTCACTAGAAGCAATACTTTCTAAAATAATCACGTCGAAATCCGTTGCGACTCAACACCCACGCAGATAACTCTAAAAGTCTTATCCCTACTCAAAAGGTTAACAGGACCTTTTTCACTTTAAACTATGCAAGGAATAAATAAATATAAGTTAAAAGTTAATAACTTGTTAATTGCATTAGTTAGACAACAATTTGTTGCTTATTTTCAACAACAATCATTTTATGGGTACGCAATTGATTTTACTGCATTCCTTGCACAATATTAAGAGGAAAACGTCTTTTGGTATTTTTCACTAGAAGCAATACTTTCTAAAATAATCACGTCGAAATCCGTTGCGACTCAACACCCACGCAGATAACTCTAAAAGTCTTATCCCTACAAAAAAGTTTAACAGGACCTTTTTCACTTTAAGCTATGCAAGGAATAAATAAATATAAGTTAAAAGTTAATAACTTGTTAATTGCTTTAGTTAGACAACAATTTGTTGCTTATTTTCAACAACAATTATTTTATCGGTACGCAATTGATTTTACTATATTCCTGGCACAATATTAAGAGGAAAACGTCTTTTGGTATTTTTCACTAGAAGCAATACTTTCGAAAATAATCACGCCGAAAACCGTTGCGACTCAACACCCACGCAGATAACTCTAAAAGTCTTATCCCTACTCAAAAGTTTAACAGGACCTTTTTCACTTTAAACTATGCAAGGAATAAATAAATATAAGTTAAAAGTTAATAACTTGTTAATTGCATTAGTTAGACAACAATTTGTTGCTTATTTTCAACAACAATCATTTTATCGGTACGCAATTGATTTTACAGCATTCCTTGCACAATATTAAGAGGAAAACGTGTTTTGGTATTTTTCACTAGAAGCAATACTTTCTAAAATAATCACGTCGAAATCCGTTGCGACTCAACACCCACGCAGATAACTCTAAAAGTCTTATCCCCACTCAAAAGGTTGACAGGACCTTTTTCACTTTAAACTATGCAAGGAATAAATAAAGATAAGTTAAAAGTTAATAACTTGTTAATTGCATTAGTTAGACAACAATTTGTTGCTTCTTTTCAACAACAATCATTTTATCGGTACGCAATTGATTTTACTGCATTCCTTGCACAATATTAAGAGGAAAACGTCTTTTGGTATTTTTCACTAGAAGCAATACTTTCTAAAATAATCACGTCGAAATCCGTTGCGACTCAACACCCACGCAGATAACTCTAAAAGTCTTATCCCTACTCAAAAGGTTAACAGGACCTTTTTCACTTTAAACTATGCAAGGAATAAATAAATATAAGTTAAAAGTTAATAACTTGTTAATTGCATTAGTTAGACAACAATTTGTTGCTTATTTTCAACAACAATCATTTTATGGGTACGCAATTAATTTTACTGCATTCCTTGCACAATATTAAGAGGAAAACGTCTTTTGGTATTTTTCACTAGAAGCAATACTTTCTAAAATAATCACGTCGAAATCCGTTGCGACTCAACACCCACGCAGATAACTCTAAAAGTCTTATCCCTACTCAAAAGTTTAACAGGACCTTTTTCACTTTAAACTATGCAAGGAATAAATAAATATAAGTTAAAAGTTAATAACTTGTTAATTGCATTAGTTAGACAACAATTTGTTGCTTATTTTCAACAACAATCATTTTATCGGTACGCAATTGATTTTACTGCATTCCTTGCACAATATTAAGAGGAAAACGTCTTTTGGTATTTTTCACTAGAAGCAATACTTTCTAAAATAATCACGTCGAAATCCGTTGCGACTCAACACCCACGCAGATAACTCTAAAAGTCTTATCCCTACTCAAAAGGTTAACAGGACCTTTTTCACTTTAAACTATGCAAGGAATAAATAAATATAAGTTAAAAGTTAATAACTTGTTAATTGCATTAGTTAGACAACAATTTGTTGCTTATTTTCAACAACAATCATTTTATCGGTACGCAATTGATTTTACTGCATTCCTTGCACAATATTAAGAGGAAAACGTGTTTTGGTATTTTTCACTAGAAGCAATACTTTCTAAAATAATCACGTCGAAATCCGTTGCGACTCAACACCCACGCAGATAACTCTAAAAGTCTTATCCCTACTCAAAAGGTTAACAGGACCTTTTTCACTTTAAACTATGCAAGGAATAAATAAATATAAGTTAAAAGTTAATAACTTGTTAATTGCATTAGTTAGACAACAATTTGTTGCTTATTTTCAACAACAATTATTTTATCGGTACGCAATTGATTTTACTATATTCCTGGCACAGTATTAAGAGGAAAACGTCTTTTGGTATTTTTCACTAGAAGCAATACTTTCGAAAATAATCACGTCGAAATCCGTTGCGACTCAACACCCACGCAGATAACTCTAAAAGTCTTATCCCTACTCAAAAGTTTAACAGGACCTTTTTCACTTTAAACTATGCAAGGAATAAATAAATATAAGTTAAAAGTTAATAACTTGTTAATTGCATTAGTTAGACAACAATTTGTTGCTTATTTTCAACAACAATCATTTTATCGGTACGCAATTGATTTTACAGCATTCCTTGCACAATATTAAGAGGAAAACGTGTTTTGGTATTTTTCACTAGAAGCAATACTTTCTAAAATAATCACGTCGAAATCCGTTGCGACTCAACACCCACGCAGATAACTCTAAAAGTCTTATCCCCACTCAAAAGGTTAACAGGACCTTTTTCACTTTAAACTATGCAAGGAATAAATAAATATAAGTTAAAAGTTAATAACTTGTTAATTGCATTAGTTAGACAACAATTTGTTGCTTCTTTTCAACAACAATCATTTTATCGGTACGCAATTGATTTTACTGCATTCCTTGCACAATATTAAGAGGAAAACGTCTTTTGGTATTTTTCACTAGAAGCAATACTTTCGAAAATAATCACGTCGAAATCCGTTGCGGCTCAACACCCACGCAGATAACTCTAAAAGTCTTATCCCTACAAAAAAGTTTAACAGGACCTTTTTCACTTTAAACTATGCAAGGAATAAATTAATATAAGTTAAAAGTTAATAACTTGTTAATTGCATTAGTTAGACAACAATTTGTTACTTATTTTCAACAACAATCATTTTATGGGTACGCAATTGATTTTACTGCATTCCTTGCACAATATTAAGAGGAAAACGTCTTTTGGTATTTTTCACTAGAAGCAATACTTTCTAAAATAATCACGTCGAAATCCGTTGCGACTCAACACCCACGCAGATAACTCTAAAAGTCTTATCCCTACTCAAAAGTTTAACAGGACCTTTTTCACTTTAAACTATGCAAGGAATATATAAATATAAGTTAAAAGTTAATAACTTGTTAATTGCATTAGTTAGACAACAATTTGTTGCTTATTTTCAACAACAATCATTTTATGGGTACGCAATTGATTTTACTGCATTCCTTGCACAATATTAAGAGGAAAACGTCTTTTGGTATTTTTCACTAGAAGCAATACTTTCTAAAATAATCACGTCGAAATCCGTTGCGACTCAACACCCACGCAGATAACTCTAAAAGTCTTATCCCTACTCAACAGGTTAACAGGACCTTTTTCACTTTAAACTATGCAAGGAATAAATAAATATAAGTTAAAAGTTAATAACTTGTTAATTGCATTAGTTAGACAACAATTTGTTGCTTATTTTCAACAACAATCATTTTATCGGTACGCAATTGATTTTACTGCATTCCTTGCACAATATTAAGAGGAAATCGTCTTTTGGTATTTTTCACTAGAAGCAATACTTTCGAAAATAATCACGTCGAAATCCGTTGCGACTCAACACCCACGCAGATAACTCTAAAAGTCTTATCCCTACAAAAAAGTTTAACAGGACCTTTTTCACTATAAACTATGCAAGGGATAAATAAATATAAGTTAAAAGTTAATAACTTGTTGATTGCATTAGTTAGATAATAATTATCGGCTTCTTTCGTATGCCTTCTTCAGGCTTTTACGTTTCCCCTCTCCACTTGTCCCCGTTCCTTCATAGAGACCCCTCTAGAGTGTTGTCCGCAGCCACTCATCCTAATGCACTACTGTATCGCATTTGCACGAGAGCACAGGGAAACTGCGGAAAACCTGGCCGATACAGTTGGCTTTATTTTTACTGAATTTCTACTGTATGAGAATACATTGGAAACTCAGAAAAACTGCCTCCCGCTCCCCATCCAAGTTATGACCGCAAATAATGCTGCTTAACTCTGGGGACCGCCGAAGCCACACACTGACCGCACGTCCACTGCTGTCGGTTAGTTAGATAATAATTTGTTGCTTATTTTCAGCAACAATTATTTTATCTGTCCGCAATTGATTTTACTACATTCCTTGCATAGTTTAGAGTAAAAAAAAGTCGTAATCAACTTATTTGTAGAAGCAAGACTTTTAGAGTTATTGTTGAAAATAAGCAACAAATTGTTGTCTAACTAATGCAATTAACAAGTTATTAACTTTTAACTTATATTTATTTATTCCTTGCATAGTTTAAAGTGAAAAAGGTACTGTTAAACTTTTTTGTAGGGATAAGTCTTTTAGAGTTATCTGCGTGGGTGTTAAGTCGCAACGGATTTCGACGTGATTATTTTCGAAAGTATTGCTTCTAGCGAAAAATACCAAAAGACGTTTTCCTCTTAATATTGTGCAAGGAATGCACTAAAATAAATTGTGTACCGATAAAATGATTAGTGTTGAAAATAAGCAACAAATTGTTGTATATCTAATGCAATTAACAAGTTATTAACTTTTGACTGATTTTTCTTTATTCCTTGCATAGTTTAGAGTAAAAAATGTCGTGATAAACTTTTTTGTAGGAGTTAGACTTTTAATGTAACCTGCGTGGAAGCTGTGTCGCCATTGATTTCGACGTATTTATTTTAAAAACTATTGCTTCTAGTGGAAAATACTAAAGGACGTTTTCCTTTTAAAACGGTGCAAGGAATGCAGTGAAATTAATTGCGCACCGATAAAATGACTACAATCAAGTTAAAAGTTAATAACGTGTTAATTGCATTTGTTAGACAACAATTTTCTGCTTATTTTTAAGAACAATCATTTCATCGATCCACAACTGATTTTACTGCATTCCCTTTCCATTTTTTAGTGGAAAACGTCGTAAGGTATTTTCCACTAGAAGCAATAGTTTTGAAAATAATTACGTCGAAATTCATGGCAACACAGCTTCTACGTCATGACCGTATTTTTTACTCTAAAGTATGCAATGAATAAAGATAAACAAATTAAAAGTTAATACTTATTTTCAACAACAATTAATTTATCGGTCTGCAATTGATTCCCCTGTATTCCTTGCATCGTTCTGGGAGGAAAACGTCCCTTGGTTCTTTTCGCTGGAAGTACTACTATTGAAAATAATTACGTTGAAATTCAAGGCAAAGTCTTACTCCTACAAACAAGTTAAACAAGATCTTTTTTACTGCAAAAATAGTAATGAATCGATGCAAACTAGTTGAAAGTTAATTATCGTTAATTGCATTAATAAGGCAAGAATTTTTTGCTTATTTTTAACAACAATTATATTATCGGTGTGAAATTGATTTCACTCTATTCCTTTCACCGTTTTAAGAAGAAAATGCACTTTGGTATTTTCCGCTATACCCAATAGTTTTAGAATAACATGCGTTGAAATCGGTGGTGCCTCAGCCGTCAAGCAGATTACTCTAGAAGTCTTGGTTTTAGAAATCAGTTGATTACGACCTTTCTTAGTCTGAACTATGCAAGGCCAAATAAAAACAATTAAAAAGCTAGTAACTTGTTAATTGCATTAATTAGACAAAAATTTGTTGCTTATTTTTAACAGCAATCATTTTATCGGTGTGCAATTTATTTCACTCCATTCTTTGCACGGTTTTAAGAGAAAAACATTGTTTGGTATTTTTCGATAGAAGCAATACTATTAAAAGTAAAATTGTCGAAATCGCAGATTACTTTTAAAGTCTTACTCGTATAAAAAAGATGATTAAGGTCTTTTTTACTTTAAACGAAGCATGGAATAGAGACAAACAAGTTAAAAGCTTATTATTTGTTAATTGCATTAGTTGGACAACAATTCGTCGGTTATTTAAAAAAAACATTTTATTCGTCCACAATTCATTTTATTGCATTCCTTGCACCGTTTTAAGAGGAAAACTTTATTTGATATTTTTCCCTAGAAGCAATAGATTGGAAAAAGTACGTCGAAATCATTTTCGATACAGTTTCCACGCAGATTACTTTAAAAGTCTTGCTTCTACAAAAAAGTTGATCTCGACCTTTCTTACTGTGAACTATGCCAGGAAAAAAGAAAAGTAAGTCAAACGTTAATAACTTGTTACTTGCGTTAATTAGACAACAATTCGTTTCTTATTTTTAACAACTATAACTTTATCGGTGTGTAATTGATTGTAATGCATTACTTGCATCGTTTTGAGAGGAAAATATCATTATGTTTTTTCGCTAGAAGCAATAGTTTTAAAATAAAACACGTTGAAATCGATGGTACTACTGCTTTTCTATTAAAAAAAAAACACCCGAAAAAATTACTGTTTTTAAGCGACGAATTATTTTGTAACTAATGCAATTAACAAGTTATTGACTTTCTACTTGTTTTTGTGATTCCTTGCATTGTTTACAGTAGAAAATGTGTTGTTGAACTTTGTTGTAGGTGCAAAACTTTTGAAGTAATCCTCGTGGAAGCGGTGTCGTCTCCGATTTGAACGTATTTATTTTCAAAACTGTTGCTTCTAGCGAAAAATACTATAGGGCCTTTTTCTCTAAACACGATGCTAGGAATGTAGTGAAATCGATGGCGCACTGACAAAACTATTGTTGTTTAACTGATCCAATTAATAAGTTGTTTTGTTTTATCTCGTTTATTTCGTTTCTTTGTATTCTCATTCGTAAAAGACCCCTTTAGCATTCTTGTTGAAGAAAAGCTTAAAAAAAATCGTGCAGTACTTGCACCGCCACTACGTCGACTTGTTTATTAATGAAAGGTTTGTGCCTAGCCAAGTATAACAGAGGACTTTTATCACGCAGAATGCTGTATTTTTTTCTCACGCACGAAGTAAGTACAAAACTAAATTTTGTGCACGTGTAGAGCCAGCAGTTGTAATGCGACCAGTTTCAATTGATGACATTTTACAGAAGTACTAAAAGAAAGGGGGCTTACCAGACATTCCGGGGCAAGATAGCAGTCCCCAGAAATTTGGTACCGCTAAAATCAGGGCTGCATAGTATACCCAAAAAATATCTAATATTTTCGGTCGTCGAATAAATCTCAGAGCGTTTGAATACTGGTGGAATTAAATAAAAAATGAAAAGCAAGAGAGGAGTTTTCATTTTTTTTTCGCGTGAAAGCATAATTTTTCTGCGATAAATAATATGACTAATGTCGACGATGTTAATATTAATTTTTATGGAATATTTTTCTATTGTTTTTTCCTGTATTTTTGCAAAAAGGATCTTGCGGTTCACAAATAAATAATAATAATAAAATTGTAGTTGGATCGTAGACGAACGTAAGGACATAAAAATGTCAAGTATCAGTGAAATTTAACGTTTCCGCGTTTCTTCCTGTATGATATTTTTTTTCGAACTTCCATTATCGACCTTACAAATACGATTTCTGTGCGATAAACTATCTAGTTTATTTTGGAACAGAAGTAACTACACATTACGAGGAGCATTGTCGATAACCAAAAAAATGAAAGAAAAAAAAAGAAAAATTGTAAATCTAAGAATCACGCCTGATTTCCAGATTTACGATTTTTCTTTTTTTATGCCCATTATGCTTCGGACAATCATTTTTTTAACTTACAGAATCGTTTACATTTTTTGGCGATAATTACACTGAAAACAAATTTCATTGATTCAATAAATCCATCGTTTGCGGGCTGCCAAAAACAATCAACTTAATTTGAATTCTAATTCCTCCAATTCCATACGAGATCCAACCAATAACTCTAAAATAAGCAAAATAATATTTTATTATTTCAATGTTGAAAGGGATTGAACGAATAAGAACTAAAGTTAATTCAAAAATACTTATTTTTGGCAGCCCGCAAACGATGGATTTATTGAATCAATAACATTTTTTTTCAGTGTAGTTCAATGTATCTTGGAGAACAAAATCTGGATACTCGGAAAATGGGTATACCATCGGTGCCAGGATACTTTTTTTTTTCAGGTGCGTTAACAACGCACCTGATGACGCGCGAGGACGCATCTTTATAGCGTCCCTATCTCCCTACCATGCCACTCTCCAGCCCCCTCCAACGCTACACGAGGACGTGGGAGCCGCTGCGTTGAGGAGCACTGCCGGTGAAAGGCCGCAGCCAATAAGATTTGAGAGGTCCCAAGCGCGCGCTTCGCTGGGTGTCTAGTTTCACCTGAACCTCACTGTAGATGATTTTTTTCTCGTGCTACCGAGTAACAGCAGTATGCAATATTTTCCGGACAATACAACAACACACTTTACCACTCAACTCAAGCGGGAAATATCGCTGAAAGGTCGATGGAGCGTAGGCTTGGCGGAAATTCATGTACCCTGCACGATGACTCATCTCCAGGAGTCGGAGACGATAATCAAATGGGCTCGTTGCGATGCCGAAATACCTGTTGCGGGGCATGTACCATATGGATTATACAAAGATCATGAGGAACTTGTGTCTCACATAAATCATTTAAAAGGTCTACGTGAAGCTGGCATACAAATTGTAAAAGAAAAAAATGCAAATGGTTATGTGGCTATTGACATAATGAAGAAAAATACGTGCACCGATAATATACTACAAATGAGTCGTAAAGTACAACGAATATTGGGGTTCGAAAAGCGTTTGCTAGCGCAGGCCGACTTGGAAACTCCTCAAGGCATTAATCTACGCTTGGAACAAGGTGTACCGCGTCGGGCTAGCGTACCCGATTGTATAAACCTTGGGCTACCCGATCAACTCTTTGTATACACAGATATTTGTGTACCCTATACAGTGGGAGATACGCAAACAACGCTACTACGCATAGTTAATTTGGATACAGCAAAATACACATACGCAACAACTCAAGTGAAATATTTTTCACCACCGAATTACATACCTCTTATAAACAACTGTTTTCACTCTATCGAGATAGATATAAGAGATGATTTGGGCAAGCCTATCGCATTCGAGTACGGGACACTGACGATCACGCTTCACTTTAAGAGAGTCTGACACATGAAAAGACATCGCGATGAATGTTCAAGATTCAGAAGACATGATACATAAACATTCACAGGCTGAAGTCCAACGTAATTTTACATTGTAACATTTAACGAATATACTGAAATTAATCTAAACTTTACGGCTACATAAAATGATGTTTGACGCTAATATAAAAGCTGATTCATTGCAAACAGCTGGCATTCACGTGTGGAACGTTAAACCCGACAGTTCTCTGGAAAGACAGATTGCCCAGATAGAGTGAAGCTATGGTGGCTCATTATACGGCTTACTACGAGAATCAGATCGGTGGCGGTGCTGACGGACGTATACACAATATATATGTTGGATCACCTCATCAGCGCGGACACGGAATCGGCAGCTTTCTCGGAGGACTCTTCAGGAGTGTATTACCGCTGCTGAAGAAGGGTGCTAAAGCTATAGGAAAAGAGGCTCTACGCACCGGTTTACACGTACTTGAGGACGTGAGTGGCCACAAAAAGCCGTTTAAAGAGTCGTTGCGCCGGTGCGTTGTTGAATCCAGTGACAATTTACAGCGAAAAGCCAATGAAAAAATTTCTCTTCTCATGAACGGATCGGGATATAATACAGTAGGCACGAGGAGAATGATGCAGTCGTTAACGGGACGCGCACGCACGCACACGAAAAAGAGGAAAAGCGCCGGATCTATCTCCAAGAAATCACGAGTTATAAAGAAGAGAAGAAAAACCACTGTCAAGAGAAAAAAAGGGAAAAGCAGGAAGAGGGTCAGTAAAACAGTCAAACGAGTGACGAAACGTAGGAAGAAGAGGAAAACGAACGATATTTTTGGTGTTTAACAATGTCTTTTTTACACTCACACTCTTGCGAGTGTATGAAGTCAGAGCTCGACTTGTTTACTATACCACCAACACAAACAGCTATAGAAGGATCACCATGGGTTCACTACAAACCCGTTTCGTCCCTCTCGGACGATGGACCAATCGAATTTGTTATACCGGGCCACGGGGAGGAATATCTGGATCTGGCGCATACGATGATTGCAGTAAATGTAAAAGTTAACTCTACTGGAAAATCGGAAGTCAAAGTGGCACCTGTTAATAATTTTCTGCATAGTCTTTTCAATCAAGTGGATATATATTTCAATCAGAAACTTGTCGCACCACCCAACAACGCGTACCCCTACAGAGCATACATTGAAACTCTGCTCAATTATGGACCCGCGACGAAAAATTCTCATCTAACGTCATCTCTGGGGTACGCCGACAGCGCTGGCTCGTTTGAAGATCTACCCGGTACTTCAGGTAGTCGAAATTACGGCCTGGATATACGCGAGAAGCATGTAAAAAATGGAAAAAATATCGACATGATTGGACACTTGCACTGCGATGTTTTTAACCAGGATAAATTTCTGATAAATGGCGTAGAAGTACGTCTACGACTCGTACGCTCAAAAGACGATTTTTGTCTCATGGAGTCGTCTGTACCAGGAGTGACGCATAGTGTACAAATAAACGAGGCTACTCTACTAGTGCGACGAGCAAAAATTGCACCTGGTGTACTGATCGCTCATGCTAAAATGCTCGCTAAAGCTACGGCAAAGTATCCTATAACGAGAGTGGAGGTTAAAGCTTTTACCATGCATAGTGGCATTATCGGTGATACTCTGGACAATGTTATTCTTGGTCAATTGCCTAAACGGATTATCGTTGGTTTTGTGAAAAATCGGGCATTCAACGGGAGCAAATCGCTAAATCCGTTTAACTTTCACCATAATTCAATAAATTTTCTCTCTCTCTACGTTGACGGTCAGCAGGTACCTAGTAAGCCTCTTCAACCGACGTTTTCAGGTAGCGAAACGTGGGTTCACAGCTACCAGACTCTATACAGCGGTACTGGCATACATTTTCAAAATGAGGGATTGGACATAGAGCGAGATGACTACCCTAACGGTTACTGTCTGCACGCCTTTGATTTAACACCTGATTTGTCTGCTGGATGCTTCAGTCATTCGAATCTCATAAGACACGGTAGTGTACGAATCGAAGTACGCTTTGAACAACCACTGACATCAACGTTGAATTGTCTTATGTACGCAGAGTATGACAATGTAATTGAAATAGACTCAACACGACAAGTTATTACCGATTTTAGTGCATGAGTCAGCTCAACTATACAGCATCCACCCTGGCATCTGACGCGGCGCCGTCGGTAGTGGTGGTGGTGGTAGCTGAACGGGTATTTAAACGACTCGCTGAGACACTCAGCATCAGTCTTCGAAAAAACTCTCATCATGGCAATCATAATAGATATTCAAGCTCTCTATGGTATGGTTGGTGAATTTCTACCTAAGGAGGTAGCAGTTACTTCAATCCACGACGAACATTATGGACACTGGCTTATCGAACAACCCTACGACTTTGGGGCGCTACCTAAACACATTCGATCAAGCAATAATAATCTCACGTGTTACCATCATGGATTGGAATGGGTCGACGGTGACACACCACTGAAAAAAGTATACGCTAAACTACGAGGCATGTGTCGATATGCTTTACGTATTTACACTCGTGGTGCACAAAAAGCTGAACTGCTACGTGATGTGTTGGGACGCGAAATTATTAATCTCGAGGAGTTTGGTGGACCTTCATTCAAAAACATGCCCGTCAATAAAACATATTGCATTCATCATGGTGTTTTGAAAGAAAATGCTGCAACGTGTGCTCTAAACAACGTAGCAAAAATACGCTCCTGGCTAAACTTTACAGAACTCGACGCCATCAGCCCGATTTATTCAGAGCCTATCGCTACATCCACGCCAACAAACATTGAGAAAAAAGCAATGTCGGATACGAGCAACGAGGTGGTGATGGAGAATAAAAATATACTCTGTAGTAGAGAGTATATATTCAAGGATGTCACACTCTCGAGCGACAGTCATGAGGCAAACACGTACGCAGGAACAGAGCCAGTTAACGATGAGATAGTGGCTCTTTTTCGAACAAAAGATACGCGATTCTCACCACCACCAAGGCCCAACACACCGAACCGACTGACACCTCCGCCGCGCAGTTATAATCTCCAGCACCGACGACGCCAATCGCAAGCTAAACAGCAAAAGAAGAATAATGAACAGTCTACAAATATCCGAGGCTCTACAACTAATATCTGCTCAGACGAAAGACGAGTCTTCCCGGCAGATCGCATCCCGAGTCGCTGGTCTAGACCTACAGCATTGGTGTTAAACACCGACGAGCACAGTCAGCCTAGTAGACATTGGGTTGCAGTGTACGTTGACGAAAATGGACACGGCATCTTTTTCGATAGTTATGGATTACCCCCACTCGTCAACCAGCACCATAACCGTCTACGCAGAAACACAAGAACCTACGAATGGAATACAACCCCGCTGCAAGCCATCAAGTCACGAGTGTGTGGTGAATACTGCCTTATGTTTCTTGATTATATGTGTCGGGGTTATACTCTGGAAGCTTTTTGCAACAATTTTTCTGCAAACAAGTTGAAGAATGATCGCATCGTCGCACGTTACTACAAACGACTGAAATATTCTTCTCGAGCGAGGACAAATAAACAGAAGAAATTTGTAAAAAATACAAAACGTAATATAAGCGGCGGCGGTATATGTAACAGAAGAAGAAAAAAAATCTCATGTATACAAACTTGTACTGCAAGATTTGGCTGCTACTTGTAAATAATAATGAATAAAGCTGAAAAACGTATTTCCTGTGTAATTGTTATCATTCAAAACCTCTCACCGCCCCCTCATTTCCCAAGACGCGTGAATCATCTACACATGACCAGACGACCACCGTTGAGATAGGTCATAAAAACAGGAAATAATATTTCTTGTGTGACTGTTATCATTCGAAACCTTTTACCCCACCCATTTCCCCAAGACATGTGAATCATCTACATATAACCAGACGATCACCGTTGAGATAGGTCAGTCGTGAAGAAACACTCCTGGAGCCATCATCTCAGGGTCTCTATCTCTCTCTCTCCAACACCTATGACAATGGAGACCATCGACGGCATACTGATAATCGACTGCTCCAAGGATCCTTGGGAACTCACCAAATCCGAGCTGGAGTATATCCCAAAACCGCTGCTATTAAAACACTGGGGGCGACATATATCTGTTTTGTGGGAAAAACTACCTGAACATCTCAAAGCCGATCGCGAAGTCTCTTCATACCTGCCATGTTATTTACACTACAAGACAGCAACTTTGAGGGACTACATCGATGGCCCGCCACCACCACAACGCAGAAAATGCAATGGATGTCAAGCAACGAACTCAGGAGGCGTCTTCAAAAAAATATTGTAAACATATAAACAATAATTAAATAAACAAATTTATAAATATGTAAGTGTTAATTTATTTTTAAAAATCCATTTCTCATAGACAGTAGAATAAGCATGAAAAAGCGCGAGAAGAACGAGTATACGGATGCGCCGATCATCTCGCGCTGGTGGGTGAAGGTGGGAGCGCTGTGGGAGGGTGTCGCGGCGGGTGGGGGTTCTCGCGGTCTTGGGCCGCGGGCGCTATTTGATATATCTCTCACGCCCGTCGCCACGGTAGACAGTCAGGCGGATACCACGGAGCACACGGGTCTCTCTCCCTCTCTCTCTCTCGCGATCCTTGACCATCAGCCGTGACTTGCAACAACGCCCACCGGTGGCGCCACCGTCGTCTCTCAGTCGGACACGCGACGGAGCGGTGAGCGCACACCAACTCTCGCGATCTTGGGCCACCGCTTGGGACTTCCGGCGACACTCACCGGCGGCGCCACCATCGACTCTCAGTCGGACCCACGTCGGAGCGCCGAGAGCACGCCGTCTCTAGCGATCTCGGGCCACCGGCTGGGACTTCCGCCGACACTCACCGGCGGCGCCAACGCCGACTCTCAGTCGGACCGACGGCGGCGCTCCGAGAGCACGTCGTCTCTCGCAATCCGGGCCACCGCTTGGGACTTCAGGCGACACTCACCGGCGGCGCCACCGTCGACTCTCAGTCGGGCCCACGGTGGAGCGACGTGAACACGACGGCTCTCTCTCAGTCAGACACACGGCGGAGAGCCGAAACCACGTCGTCTCTCGCGATATCGGGTCAGCGCTCGGGACTTACGGCGACGCTCACCTGTGGCGCCACTATCAATTTTCGGGCCCCAGCTGAATGCACGGACCACGTGGTGCTTTCGCGATCTTGGTCCACAGCGTGGGCGGAAACAAGAGGAAGGAGAAGAGGGGTGAGTTACCACGACAAAAGTACAAGGTGGGGGGGGGGTATGACAAGTATAGAGACGAATTACAGTCGTTCTCTCAGAGGGGGAGGGGCAAGGGGTGGGAAGAGGGAGGGATAATTAGAGGAATTTTCTGTGAGATACCACGACATATGTACAGGGTGGGGGGTTGTGGACAATTATAGAGACGAATTACAGTCGTTCTCTCAGGGGGGAGGGGCAAGGGGTGGGAAGAGGGAGGGGTAATTAGAGGGATTTTCTGGGAGGGAGGGCACTCAAGGGAGGGAAAAAGACACTCTAGGGAAGGAGGGGCTACCCCCACCACGCCCCCTATGGCGCCGGTAGGTCACGCCCCTCTGGCGACTGGTGCCAGTAGGCCACGCCCACCTGTCTCGCGATCTTTGCCTATATCTACTTTCGAGGGAAAGCAGCTCGAAAACGCTGAAAAATAGCAAGTAACGATAACACAAGCCCTTGTGATCGTGATTTCCAAAAAATCACGTCACACTTCTTTCGAGTGATCCCAATGACTGCGGATGGAAGGCAGTTCATTTGAACTGACGAACCTTGAATATTTTTGCTCTGTTGGCCATTATTGAACTAAGAAATTGACTTCCCTGGTCAGTTTGAACAGATTCTGGGCACCCGTGCAAGCAAATAAAAGATTCTGAGAATGCAAGTGCGATTGTGGGTGCTTCAACATTGGCTAAAGGAATTCTGCCTGAATACTTTGATAAACAATCTTGCCAGGTAAGAATATATCTATTCGCTGCTTCAGTTCTTGGCAAGGGCCCGACGATATCAATTTGTACCTTTTCAAAGACTCTAGTTGGTGTATCTGTAATACGCATTGGCTGTTTTGTCTTGACACGAACCAACTTTTTCTTTTGACATGAGTTGCAAGTTTTAATATAATTGTGGATATCTACTTTCATATTTTTCCAGTAATATGATTCTCTTATCCGTTCATATGTTTTTGTTTCTCTCTTGTGTCCACCAACAACTGAATCATGATTTTCAGCAATAATTAATTGACGCTCTGATTCTGGAGGAACTCGAATAGTGCCAGCGCAAACAGTTATTTGGTAACCATCAGTACCAAAATGAATTCTGAAGGATTTTTCTATCAAAGCCCATGGAACGTTATTCAGCCCATTTCCTTCTCTCGACACACTGAAACTTTTTACTTTTAATGCTTCTGTTGCTTGTTTTAATGCGTTAATCGTTAACTCAACGTGCTTCATGTAAACTTTATCATCAAATTTTTCTTTAACAAATATGTGAAAAATGTAATGTTTTTCGTTTTCAGTGACAACAACCTGACCTAATTCGGGCTCCTCGCTCTTTAAGACTGATAATTTAAGGAGGTTCATAAAAAAAATCAAATCCAAGATAAAATTGTAAAAAAAAATCGTGTAACAGCCGTAATGGTAACGGACACGTACGCAAAATTTTTAAGGGATTCACCGTGTAGTTTCCGAGATATTAAATAACAAAGTTGCGACTATTTACATGTAAAGAAAAGAAAAGTGAGTCGAATATTGAACTTTTTACGTCTTTGCAAGAGCTAAATTCAAGATAGAATAATCAAAAAAATATGTAGACGTCCGGAAAAGTATTCTGAATAGGGCACGAGCTTGAAATTTGAAGGTCACCGCGAAATTGACAGAGAAATCGGTAAGTTTTTGCCTCTACGCTTAACGCGGCTCGCATGGTGTCTCGCTCACACGGCGTCAGTCCCTTACCGCGCAGCACAACAGTGCCTATCCCCACCCTGCCGCCATCACCGAACCTCCTTAAACGCATCCTCAGTCATCATCTCTCTCCCTATGGTGGTTGTACAAATGCAGTCTGAGGAGATAAAATTCAGCTTATGATCATCGCGCATCATTAAACTATCAGGACTATTCTGGATAACAGGTCTCAATATAGAACTTGGATTGGTTCTTAGGATTGGGGGTTTATTTGGCATTGACTCTGGCAACAGTCTCTTTTTCGTCCTTGCGTCGTAGTCATCTGTCTCAAACCCCCGTTTTATTGGCCTTTCCTCCATGATACTATCATCTTTCTCAACTTCAACCTCATCTCTCTCCGAGCCAGAGGCGCCTTCGAGTCCGGTAACTAAGAGTCTACACGGGAAAGACGCAGGCTTCACAACACTTTCCTCATGATCAGTATCATTGCCACTATAATCATCTTCATCTGTCTCTTTATCGTCTGTCTCTACGTTATGAGTCATGCCTACACATAAAAACACTCGCTCAATGAAATTTTCGTCGACCAAGGAGTCGGATTCCGCATCAGGTAAGAGATCATGCAAGATCAATACCTGATGACCGGTTTCCTGCGGGACTGGAGAGGTTTTTGATTGAATTTCGATAGGATTTCGTGACAGGGCATCTGCATTTGAATTTATTCTTCCTGGCTTATATTGAATCTCGTAATCGTATTCGCTTAGCCAAATTTTCCATCGTGCCAATTTAGAAGCTAGGTCTTTTAAATTATGCAACCAAACTAATGGGCGATGATCGGTTACCAAATTAAATCTCCTTCCAAAGACATAAGGGCAAAACTGCTTCACCGCGTACACAATACCTAAAAGCTCCTTTTCGGTTGTTGAATAATTTACCTCTGCTTGATTCAAAGTACGAGACATATATGCAACTGGTAGATCTTTACCAATGGGGCCCTGACTTAGAACCGCACCAAGAGCGTATCCCGACGCATCTTTTGTTATCACGAAGGGTTCTTCAAAGTTGGGGTACTGGAGCAAGGGTTCAGTACATAAAATCGATGTTAAAGTGTTGAAAGATTCCTGTTGTGTTTGACCCCACTGGAAACAACTTTCCTTTTTCAAGAGAATTGTTAATGGTCGTGCAATCTTGGCAAAGTCACCAATGAAACGCCTATAATATCCTGCGAGCCCTAAGAACTGTTTAATATTTTTCGAATTCCTAGGGACAGGAAAATTTGAAACTGCTTCCACTTTCTTAGGATCAGGCTTCACTCCTTCCTTAGTAATAACATGCCCGAGGTATGCAATTTCTTTGCACAAAAACTTGCATTTATCGGGTTGAAGAACGAGCCCGGCGTTCTTAGTCTTATCAATAGCTTATTTGATTTATATTCATGTTCTTTAAGTGAGTTTGCATAAATAACAATATCGTCCATGTAAACAAACAACTCATTGCCTTGCAATCCCGAGAGAACCCGATCCATAAGTCTCTGAAAAGTCGCAGGCGCATTCTTCAATCCGAAAGGCATTCTATTAAAATGAAAGTGGCCATATGGGGTTGAGAAAGCTGTCTTTGATTTATCAGTTGGTTCCACCTCAATCTGGTGAAACCCCGAAGCGAGATGCAAAACTGAAAAGTATTGAGATTTCCCGAGTTGATCTAGTATGCTCGTTATATGTGGAAGGTGGTATGCGTCGCCAACCGTTTTTTTCATTTAAGGCCCTATAATCGATTACCATCCTCCATCGACGCTTTCCCTGTGAATCAGCCTTTTTAGGGACCACCCAAACAGGCGAATTATATGGTGAATCCGACGGCGAAATTGCTCCATTTTCAAGCAATTCCTTCGTTTGTTCCATAACTATATCGTTATGTTCGAGAGGGTGACGATACTGTCGTTTATACACTGGACTATTATCACTCGTGATTATTTTGTGATTCAAGACAGACGTACAACCTAATTTATCCCCAGGTAAACGAAATTGATACAGGTAATCGGAAATCGATAGTAAAATACTATCTTTTTCTTCAGTATTTTGCTGTGTCAAGTCTAACACTTTTAATAATTCTCCTAATCTCTTTGCATTTACAGATCGCGCATCCTGCTTGGGCTCAGCTTGAAGAGCGGTACGAGGACCGAGTTTTACTACCTCACATTCCTCGATTTCTAGCGGTGGAAGAGTAAGCTCTACATCGCGAGTGGTTGAATTTACGCAATAAATTTTTGCAAAATGATCTACTTGCTTGACAATATTTTCCCCAAGATAAATACCTGCACCTGCATCTACTCGCCGTAAATACCCCACATTAGTATCTGTCCTTTTTATGGGTACTGAAATGATTTGTCGCGTTCAAGCACGAATGATAAAAGTTTTACATCTTTGAAACGGAATCGTGCCTAGATTCGATGTAATAATTCCTTTTCGAATATGAATGACCGCATCCTGATCCCAGAGGAACGTCATACCCAATAGATCCTCTTGTTTAATTGCAAATCTGTTTTGGACGACATGAAAATCAACGATCTGACTTTCGATATTTACTTGTATTATTCCTAACGTTTTGACTGGATTCGGTCCTATACCAAATAAAGTGCATTTGATCTGATCGTTTATCTTCATTTTTGATTTTACGTATTTCCTTTTTATCAAATTTATCTCGGCACCCGTGTCTACAAGAAATTGAGTTTGTTTTCCCTTTAAATCTTTACTTTTTAGTGACACAACGGGTGAATTTACTTTGCCAGTTGATTTAATTGAAAGTACAATCTTTTAACTCGCGCTTCCTCTAGACCTAGCTCAATGTCGCGCTTATTCTTCAAGCTTTCTATTCGTTTAAAGACACCTTTTGAACTTTTGTTTTATTAGAAGACCCGAATTTCATACCACTCGACGCCTGTTCCTGATGACGTTTCGGGCAATTGCGAACTAAATGACCCTCAATACCACATAGGTGACAAATTACAGATACATTTTGGTTTTGACAATCGCGAGAATAGTGCCCCAATTTATTGCACCGGTAGCATTTGATAAGGGAGCTTGATCGACCTTGCGGGCATCCGCGAGCAAAGTGCCTTTCCTTACCACACGAGTAACATATTACGCCGTTTGTTGTGTTGCGTTCACCCTCGACTTCATTAACGCCGCGCGAACCCCCTCCGTGATTCGAACCACGTCCGCGATGTGTCCCATGACCACGTGCACCGAAGCCGTGAACTCGCGAAGTCCCATGTTCGCGATAAGGAAGAGACCGCTGAAGGAATCTCGATTTTGACGAGGCAGTGTATCTATCTAATTTCTGCTCCTATTATTATCAGAATTGTTTCCGCGGATGAGCCCTTCCTGGTGATTAACCTCCCATTCAGCTGCTTTTGCGTAACCAGCTGCTTCCTGAAGGGTTTTTGGGGATTTCATTCGAACTCGCAACTCTAAATTTGCTTTTAGCCCGCGTATGAAATTTGCTACGGCAGAGATACGAGCAGAATGAATCATTCCGTAAGCTATAGTCGGGACATTTTCCTATTCGATGGCAGGTACTAATTTATTTGATATTTTCCGAACTCGCACCCCATAATTTTCAGCTCATTCGTCGCTTCCTTGCGCAACGGTCGACATCATCGCGGTCAGATCCTGGACATTCTCGTGAGGAGCAAACGCGGCCTTCAGATCATTCAACAAATCCTCTAACGAGTTGATCTCCTGATTTTGCAAATACGCGTCGGCGTCACCACACAACCGAGATCGCACCATGCGAAGTAATAGCGGATATTCTCGCGGGTGAATCGACTCTTGGGCAAACAGGCAATCACGAATGAATTTTGCAGCCGGCATGTTTTCTCCATCGTATGTTTTGGGAAGGAATTCTAAAGCAGCTTTGAAGGTCAGAAAGTTATCGCTACGTGAATTTCCGATCCCCGAATGACCTTCGGATGATTCTCTTGAACGAACTAAAGCCTGATTGGGCAACTGCACTTGCAAAGGACCGCGTCTAATTATCGGTAGTTGATTAGAGCTGTTGCTATGCATATCTGATGTCGTGCCTCTTTCTAACTCGTTTCTGTTCGCAAAAGGGACTAAATCTCCAGCCCTAGATAAATCTAATGCACCTTGTTCTAAAATAACGTTATCTACTCTTTGAACATTATTTCCTTCCGCCACTAGACCTGGTGGTATATCGTTATTTAAATTTCCAGGATCGTTATTCATAGTGGTATATTGCTTATTCAACGATTAAAAATATTTCAAAATTCACGGACCCTGAGAGAGACGAATTACAAATATTTCGTTATGGTGACTTACTACTTGTTGACTATGATGATGTATGCATTACACTATTCAAAGTCCGCACTGTTCGATGTCGTTCTGCACGGTGTAACTCGTCTCGGTGTCTTCGTTGCTCCAGCTTCTGCTTCGCTCAGCGTCCTTCTCTCGTCAACTGGTCCTCCAGCTGGCTACGTCCTTCGTTGCGTCTACGGTCAAGCAGGGGAGATTTCTTTGTGGTCCCTCTTGTCACCGTATACAATCCCGGTATATTTGTTTATTATTATCCTCGGCCTCCGGGTGGAAAACAACGGCAAAACCCTGGAGAAGGATTGCACGTTCACGTTCACACCCGCTGATCGCTCTCCGTCTCCACTCAAGTTACGAAGCTACTCGGTCCACCCCGCAAACATGAACGGATCAGAAAAGCTATCTATCTGTACGAGTTTTCGGTAGAATTATTGTTCACCAATTCCTTTGCGTAATTGTATGTGCAAACACCAGTCTCTTAGAACACAATTTAATTATTGTAAATGTTCAAACACAAATTCACGTTCGTCTTTTCAAATTTAGTATTTCACTTCCACGTTTTCGGTTATTATTAAACACTTTCACGATTCACAAGATCAACAACCGCACTATAAAGTTTTTTTTAGTGTTATTCCACAACACTTATAACTTTATACCTTTCGCGAAAACAAACGGTATTTTGCGGCATCCCACCGCTGCCACCAAAAATATAAACTGTAACGCCCGAGCGTTTTATTCGCGGGATCTTTAAAATACCACTAACGATCTTCTTCCGGGGTTCTGTTGACTAAGGGTAAAAACCCACTTCGGAAATCGGGAAGTTTAAATAATAAGTAAGAAAGAGATCTGCTCGGTTTGAAAATCAAATTATTCTCTTTAATTATTAAATTCGACTACAAGTAAACTCAAATTAAATATAGCTAGAAACGTTAGGATGTGTCTTATTCGACAGTCGGAAAACTTCTGATTTTTTTTATTGTTATATTTCGTTTTCGAAGTCTCGAAGTATTCTCTCCCAGCGTCGTTGGTTAGGGGTGGGTTCTCCCTCCAAGGTGAACGTTGGCCAATCGCTACTGTTGCTGCTGCAGAGGTTTTCCTTCTCCGAGGGTAGCTTAACTTATTTTTCCTCGTTGTAGTGGGGAAGACGCGCTCGCCTGAGCCGGCGTCTTCAGGGCCTGGTGGTCAGCACGTGGCCGGAGTGCGGGGTCCGCACGTGGGCCTGTTTTTTGTCAACTCAAGTAGCGAGTGTTTTTGAGCTACAAGAACTGACAAAAGTCACGTCGCTGAAAGTCTCTGTTGGCCATAGAAATCAATTGGCGACGATAACCAGGCGCACATCCGCGCGTACTTTATCCTTCGATGGGTCCGTCGAGTTTCCTCAAGGGTCGTAAAAGGGAAAGCTTGTGGGAATGCTATTTTTCCTCATGTGACCATTTCAAAACTCTAAAATAAACGTACATGCGCCCGACGTTATATCAATAACAAGGATACGTAACTAAACATATACACAAGAAGACGACGATGGCTTTGTATTCGTTCATTCCTTTTTAACAAATATTCAATATTATTACTAATCGTTATTATAAGTCACCATTTATTAATTTCGAGTCTCTCAGGGTATAGTTATTCTGTTTAATTCAACTGGTACATGCTAATTACATTATTCCTGCAAATTAACTTTTGAATAAGCCGCGCTAAAACGATGGTAACGTGACGCATGCGTCACACGCATGCATACGCAGCGCCAGTGGCAAAAAAAGAAACTAAAAAAAACAGTAAATTTTTGTGCCCAAAATACGGCTGAATAAAAAAAATATCGCATAAACAAATAGGAAAAATGAATTCCTTGATTAATTTACCATGGGTGTTGACTAGGTATCTTTGCAGGAAATTAATATAAAAAGCGCAATAAGTGAAAAACTCTGCGACCGCCGAATGCCCCCCACCCCATTTCACTGCGATTATAGAACTAATTTAATTTAATATTTTACAAGCACGGTGTATCAAATACCGTAGCTGAGACCTATGCATACTACCGCTCTGCATTTATGAAAAAAATTTCATGCTATTCGGATCTTTCCTCGAGTCATATTTTGGGCACAAAATTCTGAGATGGTATCCGCTATATTGGAGGATCGTGAATCGGAGCTACAGGCATGCCGCATGAACTCACGGGCCCTGGGCATCGTGCACATGGGAAATCCATGCAATATTTTTCTGAGCGAGAAAGCATTGGATTGAAGAAGATTTTTAGAGTTGATGCTTTTTCTCCATTTATAAGAGGATACATCGCAAATCACGCGCAATATATTGTTACGACGAGCGAATGAATTAAGCGGATATTTGTTTCTGTGGCGAATATTATTAATTACAAAGGATTCTATTTATCTTTTAACGTTTTTGTTCGCATGTTTGCTCGCAGTCAAAGTCCTGTCAAGACTTTTTTCTGTCACGTTTACTGTGAAGTATATCAAGTATTCGTTTGTCGATCGTCATACCGTGTGTTCCTATAAGACCTAATCTCTATATTCATAACAATATATTCAATACAATAATCGCAAAGAAGAAGGTTTTCGGCTACTTTTGCCTTTCAGCAGCAACGATTCAACGCTATGATCGTTTTGCACCGAGGCAGAAGCGGCATATAATCTTTTTGAGATTGATAGTTTGGAATAAAAAGTAAAAACTAACTAAAATTATTGACTTCTTTTGGCAATTTTGTTCTTTCGCTTTTCAGATAATTTCGAAGTCGTTCCAAAATGTTGTCATAAATCGTAAAATTGCAAGTCGATAAAGAATTGAATACACTGGAACCTCTCATAGCGTACCCTCTCGTAGCGTACATCGGTAAATGGAGGGGCACATCCTATCGCTGTGATTGGACGATTTCATAAGAGAGAGTGAGAGGCACGAAGATTTCGCGTGTCTGATTGGTTCTTCACTTAGCGTACATGTCCCCGCATTATGTACGCTATGAGAGGTTCCACTGTAAAATGAAACTGCATTTTGCGATTTGTTTCGACATTTCTCCACTCCATATCCTAGAAAAAGAAATTGTGAAAAAAAACTTTCGTTTTCGCATTTCTTCACTCATTCTTCAAAGACACATTGTACAGGAAAGATTTCAATTATTCTCTGTTTTCGATATATTGGAACGTTAGTGACAATATGTGACATAAAACGTTTCGTTTTCGTCGATGGGTGACAGCTCAGTCATTCAATCTATGTGTCACAACAGTGCAAAAGAGAGAGAGAGAGTGAAAATGAGAGTTTTTACAGTTTCTTGTGAACTTTCAAATACAAGCAACACAGTAAAAATAATAAAAGATAATGAAACATTTATCAACTGGTTTTGGCATTTGTATCTTCCTCGTGCTACAAAACCGAATTGAAAAAGAAGCTCTTTCTTGGAAAGCAGTGTTTCCAAGTTCTCAGATTGTTGCAAATCTAAATTGAGGGCTGTTACAATCATAGTTCGTCGACGGGCTAAGCTCTGTGATTGGTGCACAGGCAAGACTTCGTAAAGCAACATAATATGCTCGAAAAAGAGCTACGGATCAAACGGTCCTTCTTAGGACCACCAAATGTATCTAACGAAGACCATCTCTTGCAATTGTATTGCAATAATACTCAAAAATATAATGAATATTTATCGATTTGTTTTTGCATTTCTTTACTCATCCTTCAAAGACACGTTGTAAAACAAACATTTTATTTATCCCCTGTTTCCAATATACTTTATCGTTTCTGAGAATGTGAACAAATAAAATATTTCGATGTCGCCGAGCTAATTGGCTCACGGCGATCAGTACTTGGATGGGTGACCACCCAGTCATTGAATCTATTATGCGTCAAAACGGTGCTAGAGAGAGTTTTTACAGTTTCCCGTATATTTTCAAATGCAAGCAAAACGGCAAAAATAAGGAAAACTAACGAAACATTTTTCAATTCGTTTTGGGATTTGTACCTTTCCCCGTGCTATAAAACCGAATGAAAAAAGAAACTCATTTCATCAGGGATTTCATATATAGATTATCGTCAGTGACGTTCTTACAAAGCGAATGTTTCTTTTTCAGCAAAAATGCAGCATTTCCAAGTTCTCAGCTTGTTACGAATCCGAATTGAGGTGCTGTGTTACAATCGTAGGATGGCTACGGGATAAGCTCTGTCATTGGTCCGCTGGTAAAACTCCGTAAAACACCGAAGTAAGCTTGAAAAAGAGCTATGGAACAAACGGTCCTTCTCAGGACCCCTAAATCTATCTAACGTAAACATCTTTTGCAATTGTATTGTAAGAATACTCCAAAAAACTAATAAACATCTGCATTTTCTTTTCATGACAACAAACAGAATTTACTATAAATTTTTTTTTTAAATCATCGACGTACTATTAGAGAGATTGAAGTTCGGGGTATTATTTTACATTTTTTAAAATTTTCATTTATTTTTAGCTACTAATCTAGGCCTCGCCCCATACTGGGCCTAGGCTCGAAAATTTTTTTTTGGACACAGAATTTACTGTAATAAAAGAAAAAAAAATCGTCCACGTACTTTTTGAGAAAATCATATTTTAGGAATAATGTATCTAGCAACTAAATTATGGAACGTTTCATTATTTTTATCGTAGAACTCACTACATTTAGTAAGTTGTCGCGTTTATTTTTCTCAGTGCATATTGTGACGGAACGTCACGGAGCTACTCCAGGAAAATAGCATATAATTTTTTTTTTTAATTTGAGAATTCCAATTGTTAAAAGAAACCGAGTTTACGCAAAATTACTCTAACGTCATTAAGATAATTTTCATTTTATGATGTGTCTCATCATTAACATCTCACTAAACATTTTGTATCTGAACAATTATCATTTCCAATTAACGTATCAAAACTAAAGACAACAGGAATTCTCAAATAATATTAAATAAGTCAGCAGCGAGCGAACACCAAAGGAAAAAGAGCGGCAAACGAAAACAAATAAGCAAAGGCCAGCCCATCGCTAAACGCGCGGATAGCCCCTCGTCACACCACACGATAACGCGACACCGAGAGGAGGATGCTCCATGCGATAAGCGGCGCACTGCAGGCGCTCCCCTCCGCCGAAACCACAGTGCATATACCACTACGCACGGAAGAGACACGATACCGCGGGGACTATAGATCTCAATCGAAAGTCCTATAAGTATAACTCGCGATTTCGAGCGGCCATTCCTGACCAGTTTTGGTATAGTGAGTGTCACTCGACGATAGAGTCTAACCGCGACATCGACTACCCCACTCTCTCCCTCTCACTCGCAACCATACGGACGAGTAAACATGCGAATTATTGGACCAAATAACGTCAATACGAACAGGAATACAGAAATGACACGAAAGTTGACACCTACCAAAGGGCGGCACCTCTAAGTCCAGGCAGCCAGCCCACATTAGAACCGAAGAAGCCTACGTGAGATACCGCACCGCCAAAATGTCTAACAATTATCAGAGGTGCTCAAAACCAAGGGAACTACCGTCTGATAATTGTTTATTCCATAATAACTGCTTCTGTACAACAATTAAAGGACATCATGCACCGTAAAACCGAAATACCACGAAAAACACAACTTTTTTTTCATAAAACAATACAAAAAACCTAAATAACAACAAAGTTATTCAACAAGTTGATGGAAAATCCTCAATTTGTTGGATATCTTTTAAACAAACAAAACAAACAACAAAGTGAAGATAGGAAGCTGACACCAATAAGCGTATTTACCATAATTAACAATCGGTAAAACACAAAGTCATTATCTTGACATAATGAACATTTTGAACCTACCGAGGGTAAGCAAATAGCACAGGGAAGGAATTTTCAACCTCATGTCAACCCCCATAGAACCTCCTAAGAAGACCTCCCGAATTGACATTAGTTGTATAACAAGGTCGACCAACAATCACGTGACTGCCACGTAGCACGATTGTGCCGCTATGGCAAAATTATTAACTATACCATTTCCTCTCCCCGTCTATCCTCCGCTCCAAGGGTATAAAAGCAGCGCCCCCGAAAACGAGCTCACTCTTACTTGTATCTCCGAATAGAATCGTTGGAGTCAATCGCTGCCTAACAGCACTGTAAATTTTCGTATATTGTACCGTTTATAAAATTTAATTGTAGAAGCCAGCTAGTGTTCACCTGGACGACCCGGTCCCCTGACATTGCGATCTTGCTATCGGGTCTACAGGTAGAACGATAGGATATTCCACTGGACCAAAGTCTCCCACGCACAGCGCGCTGGCCGTCTTAGTCTGGTGAGAATTAGGTCACCCCTTAATCGCAGGTCCCCACGCAGGGCGACGTTGGCTATCTGCGTTAAGAGGGTGAATTTAGAGAATATTGTCCCCCGAGCACAGCGCATCGGCTGGCAATATTCCCGCCTTTAGCTTGGTTGCGGGCCAGCCCCTAATTCATTTTTTACACTCACACAAGCGTATGTGTTGAAGACACTCTTGCTTATTGAGTGGGAGACCGATGTTACTGTAATAATTCGCGTAACGTAAAACGGTCCTACTCAAGAGGTCGAGTGGGATAAGCACGCACACTTGAAGCCCTGCACGATATAGGAGAACCCTCAGATATCGTGTGGTAAGGTGTGTGGGTGTGATTTCTGGATTGTGTTACGGCACAGATCCGTTTTTCCCGAAAATTCACTCTAGGCAAAGGAGAGTGAGGCTCTCCCTGTTACGCTAGATTACAGGTGAATTAAAAGGGCGGATGGGTGTTATGGCCTTGTTTAGAGCCTACCCTCTCGGGCAAAAGCTCGGGAAAAGGCCTAAGGGTGTTTCTTCGACTTTGATAATAAACGGAAAACTGACTTACCGGTACTGCTGTAAAGGCCGATGGGTGGATGTAAAAACGATGGTCGGGTAGCTGGAACCGATGGTGCGACGTCAAAGGTGACGGGAAGTTTCAGCGTGAACGGCAGCAGGAGTCGGTTGTAGGGTGATCGTTGAGTGCAGTAATTAATTAAAGGCACAACACTTGATATTTTTTTCTTTAAACACTGCGGTTTATTTTGAAACAAAAACTGAACGGAATACAAGAGCACACAGGTGATCACTGAATCTTACACTTCAAATTGGCTAAAATTCACTAATGACCGGGGAACGACGGACTTGAACTATTAACTCACGCGGCTATGACCAAAATTTCAAAGTTCGACTACCACAAAGGTTCGGGTAACCAGTGTGACTCTGAGCGGCGAATTAAAACTACTACGCGAAAAAACTGTAGACCGGGACTGACGCGGCGCGTCAAGGGCTACATCTTATATAGACATCTGAAGATATACAAATGATAACCGCTGAGAGGGGGCACCCACTAGAGTTCATTCAGTCGTCCCCACCATGCCTTTTGTCTTAGAGCTAGCTTATTAACACTATGGTCTCAATATTAATAATTAACAATTATCGATTATGCATAAATTATTCGATCTATGGTAAATAATGCAAATCTCATTTGCATAAAACTCCTGAATTTTACAAAGGCAACGATTTGTTAATTGACAATTAATAATTATTGAAGACGATAAACAATAAATTATATATTTTCAAAGATAATGATTTCGATCTCGACAAACTTAAAAATGCGGATTTACTTTTGTAAATTAACAAACTTCATTTATTAATTTAGAGAAATCTCGATCTTTGAAATAATTGAAATAATTAATTAACAATATCCTGAAGCTAATGGAATAAACCTTAAATTTAACCAACAACTATAATATGAATGTTCATATAATTATGTGAAGATATATATATATGTATCTTAAACAATTATTATTTAAATCCTATTGTTCCTAAACCATAGGAGTCATCAAGGGGACGTCGGGGTGTCCACAGGCGGAGGGAGGAGAGTTCCTATAGCCCCATCGCCTTCCCTCTGCTGCTTGTAGGCCTATGATGCTGTCCTCCTTGCGCTCCCGCCTTTCGTAGCTTCCTTGTTCTTCATTTTCTTCTTACACACGCGCTATGGAGTGCCCTCGCTGTAGCGTGGACCTTGGCTAGCTATGGCGCTCGCTCCTCTTCTTACGCACGCGATGAGGTGCCCTCGCGGTAGCGTTGTTCGTTATAGGCTGCAGCGCTCCATACTTCTCCCGCAATCGCACTGTGGAGTCGATTCGGTATAACGTTCTCGTTCTCCTTAGGCTGTCCCGTTCTGCTATGTCCATCTTCTCCTAGCCCACTGCAATCTTGATACACCTTCCTCCTTTTGCACTGCGTTGGTATGGTCATTCCCTAGAAGTTTGGCTCCGCCGAATGGTGATCTCACTGGTCGCGTCGGCATATACAATCGTCGCTGGTTTATTAATTTTTATCCGGCGACCGATGACATAGGTTTAGTTATAATCAACAGCGTTCGTTTGCAACACAACACTTTCTTCCTTGGATTGTTTACGGTAGAAGACGAACTGTGCGCACCGGAGTTGGCACCACCAAAAAAAAACAAGTCAACGGACGAGGTCTTTCGCGGGATTGACAATCCATCCTTTGTCTTTGATCTCATGTACCTATCTTATTTAAAACATCCGATGCCCACGTGTGACTCCCAACTCCGCACTGCAAAAGCTATGGCTCTCAGGTTTACCGACTCTTCAGCAAAGAAAAACGCAGACATCTAGGCGGCTTTAACTGCAGGGACCTCTTAGTGTTTAGGGTCTTTCTGTGAGCACCTCGGCGTTACAGCTCGAAGTCGCTCTGCCTTTTGCACGAGGCTAGGGTCAGATTACTCTGCGTCCGGTGATCCTAATTTAAATAAACAACAAGATATATTCCTCGGTTGTTTAAACAATGATATAAGTCGATATTCTAGACGCGTGAGCTCCGACCCGCGTGACTGGAGAGCCCACCCGGCCACGTGTAAAGTGCTCATAGACACTCAACTACGCGAGGCGGGCATAATGGACCTCCAGGTTTTTCGAACGTTCGCCATGCATCCCTGTTTGCCTGCTCCAGAGTCTTTACGTGAATTTTTCCAAGGGTACAGGACCCGAAAGTTACGAGACGTAACACCTCCCCCCTCAGACGAGCGTCGCTTTGAAAAACGGCGCTCGACCTCGGAGAGGCCTACCTTGGGATGCTCAGTTGGAATCACACGGGCTAAACATAATACAAAAACAGTATATGTATGAAACATAAAGCGTGCATATTTTTACAAGGAAACCCAAAGATGGAATGCCAATCCTTACAATATCCCCTCCTTATCGCTCCTCAAATTATTTTTCACTTAATCTTGTAATATTGTTTGAATATACTTATACTACTTTTAATACTATTTATCCGGCTAGGCTATTATCTTCAGATTTTTCAAATTGCTGACAAAAAAAATTAATTGTAATTTATCTAGGCTAAATAATAACTGAATTATTACGTAATTAAAAATATCTCTTTTGTATCTCGGTTCAGGGTTATACAAGGATTGGAACGAGATACCACAAACATAATTAAGGATCAAATTATAGTCGCATAGGAATATTTCGGAAGTTCTTGGAAAGAGAATTAATATGAAAGGAGGATTATAAATTCACATTCACACCAGAAGCTAAAATAATTTGCCATTTCAAATATTTAAAAAAAATAAAAAATAAAATAAAGGAATGATCTATGCAACAATTTACTTGAGAATATATTAATCAGGACCAATTATGTATTTAGATTTAAAAAAAATATATATAAACTGTTGAAGGAAGAAAAATGGCAAAACTCTAATTATGATAAGAAGAGAAAAACGCTCTTTAAAGAAATCGAGCTTCACTTGTTGCAGTTAAATCGGGATACAACATGGTACTTGCATTTCTTACAGGAAGAATCCGATTCTTATTCTGTATTTTGACTTTACTCTGGTCCTGATTATTTCGCACTATTTTTCCAAAATCCGGGTCATGTCTTTCAATACCACTACCCTCAGACGGAGGTATAGTGGCAGGTGCTTCCAACCACCAGCGGTCATTGCTTGACCAGCTTCTCTTCCAACCGCATCCATCAGATCTGCCTTTCAAAAATAAAATCTACTTTGATTAAAGATAACCCCCCCTCTTCCCACAATTGCTTAGATAATATTTTGCAAAGAAAAAGCATTTAAAAAAATCTCAGCAAGTAAGCAAAAATTATATATTTGTTTTCTACGACAAATAAGCTATAGGCGAAATATTTGCACTTAAAAATTGGCGAAGCATTGACTCATTCCGTAATATAGGTTTTCATGCTTATGGGATTTTACTTATAAAAAACTATTTCCTCCAGGAGTAGGGTGCCTCCTGTTGGCTTCGTAGAAATTTACTGCGGTACGATATGTGAATGTTTAAGACGGTTTGCATGCACGATTTGCGTTTTTCGATTTTTTAACTTAATTTTTACGTTCTGATTACCCAGAATCTCAACGACTTTAAACGGACCGGTATACTGATCACCCAACTTTTTCGGTTTCGGGCCCTGTTGTAAAAATACATAGTCTCCAACTTTAAATATCTTTGGATTCGCGCGTTTATCGTATAATTTCTTCGATTTTTCTTTTGACGCAATTAAATTCGATCGCGCTATTTCCCGAATTTCGTGAAGCTGGGTAACGAGTTTTACAAGATAATCATCGTATGTTGGAAGTTTATCTTCCACATGCAGCGGTTCACTTGAAAGCGTTCGAGCAATTTTTCCAAAAACTAACTCATAAGGAGTATGTTTTGTCCCCTCGTGAACGTTGGTATTATAATTGAAAATTGCCAATTCCACCCACTCATCCCAATCAAATTCGCGATCCACATATTGCTTAAGATATTCTCCCAGAGCATGATGCGAACGTTCTAAAGACCCATTAGATTGAGGGTGAAAAGCCGTGGTTCGAATCTTTTTAATTCTAAATCTGCGAGCTACTCGTTTGATCAGTCCACTCAAAAAGTTTCGACCCTGATCCGTGAGTATAGCTTTAGGAGGTCCAAAAATACTAATAAAATGCTTGACCAGAGCATCTGCTATGGTTACCGAAGTGGCGTTGGCTAAAGGAATTGCAATGCAAAATTTTGTGAGTTGATCCTGGATGGTTAAAATGTACTCGTTACCTCGCTTCGTTTTTGGAATCGGACCGACGATATCTAACGCGACTTTATCAAATGCACTACCCGGCGTATCCGTAATTATCATCGGCTGATTTGTCTTTATACGCACGCATTTCTTTAGCTGACAGGGAAGGCACTGCTGGATAAATTGTTGAATATCAACTTTCATTTTTTCCCAAAAATAGTAGTGTCGAATTCTATTATAAGTTTTTGAAACACCTCGATGACCTCCGACTGCCGAGCTGTGCATTTCGCGAATTATTCCTTCGCGTTCCTCTCGATTAGGATAACGTATGATCCCGTGACATACGATAATTTTCATTGGACTACCTGAAAAATTAGATCGAAACTCCGCGATTATATTTTCCCACGGTACATTACTTACAAAATCAGTTTTCGCGAAACTCACACTCTGCATATCCGATGCTTCCATACACTCTTTCAAACCCCGAATCGCGTCGCGCATATGTGAGAGAATTATGGAAGCCCCTTCACTCGAGTCCTCGCTGACTGGTAGAGCTACGTGGTAGCGGCTACCTCGCTTTATAGCACTCGCCTTTCCCACCGACAGGTCAGGAAAATACGGGAGCTCGTTGCGCTCGGCCAGCTTTTGGGACCCGTGGTCAAGAGGCTCACCCTTGGTATTTAAAAAATACGCTAGAGTGTCCTTTCGTGTGAAAAATAAATCCCTCGACTGAATAATATTTTCGCGTATAGAAGTCTCAGGAAATTCCGTAGGTAGCTCTTCGTTGTTAACCCCGTGGAGTGACTGGTCATCGTCACTATCTTCATTGTCGGAGTAGTCTTCCCGAGGATCTTCAATTCGACGCCCCTTCTTCTTCTTCTTTGGCCCTCTTACTTCGTCTTCGGATGGAGAATCTTCGGATGGAGGATCTTCACATAGAGGATCTTCGTTGGAGGCTGTAACATCTTCCGCGTGGTCCACTCTTCCAGAAGTTGAACACCCCGCTTGTGGTGAAAAATCTTCCAGTTGTTTCTCTTCAAGCTGCTTTTGCTTGCCCTCGGCTTCCTTTTGCAGCTTGGCTTGCCGACGAGTGAGCATCCGAGGGGGTGACGCCGCAGCCTCACCAGTACTTGTGACAGCGCCTTTTCTACTTACCCCTGGCTTGGCGGTGGCGTTCTTACGGATGGGCAGCATGGGCTCCGGCTCCTCGCTGACCGCCTCGAGTCTTTCCTCAGAAGTGAGCGATGCCCACCACTGCTCCTCATATCTCACCTGCTCGTCCTCTATTTGGAATTCCTCATCGCTGTCACCATCGTGCTCCTCATCCCCCAACAATGTTAATATCTCGGAATCTGTTAAATCGTGGTTACCCGTAATCCGAGAGATGAAGATTTCGCCGTCTGTTAACGTAGGCTCTGAATCTACTGGATTTCGAGACAGGGCATCCGCATTCACATTTGATACGCCGGCCTTATAAACAACATCATATTCATATTCGGCCAATTTTAATCTCCATCTCAACACACGCGCATTCCCATCCTTACAAGTGCGGAACCACGTGAGCGGCTTATGGTCAGTTACCAAAGTAAAGATTCTTCCGTACAGATACGGACGATAATGTAGCACACTATAAACGATCGCTAGAGCCTCTTTTTCATATGTATCATAACGCGTTTCAGCTTCATTTAACGTACGTGAGGCATACGCTATCGGCCGATTTTTACCAATTTCCCCTTGCGACAATATACCCCCAATTGCATATCCGGATGCATCTGTTGTGACTACGAATGGTTTTGAAAAATCTGGAAAAATTAAAACAGGCTCTGTGCACAGATGGTGCTTAAGGATTTGAAAACTTTCTTCTTGAGCATTTCCCCACAAAAAAGGTGCATCTAATTTTAAAAGAGTCGTCAAAGGCTTAGCCAATTTCGCGTACCCTTCGATGAAACGTCTATAATAACCCGTTAGACCCAAGAATTGGCGAATATTTTTAGCATTACGTGGACGAGGAAAATCGCGAACTGAAACTATTTTCTTTGGGTCGGGCTTTAGCCCATCCTCTCCGATAAGGTGACCCAGATAGCCTACTTCTTTTTTCAAAAATTCGCATTTATCCGGCTGCAAAGATAAATTGGCTCTACGCAAACGATCAAACAATCTTAAACATTTTTCATTATGTTCTTCTAAAGTGCGCGCATATACCACAATATCGTCCAAGTATACGAATACCTCTTGTCCCTGGAGACCCATTAACGCCATGTCCATCGCTCTCTGGAAGGTGGGAGGTGCATTGCGCAATCCCATGGGCATACGAACGTACTCATAATGTCCATACGGTGTGGTAAATGCAGTCTTGTGACAGTCATCCGGATGCATTTCTATTTGATAAAAACCGGACGCAATATCAAAAACAGAAAAATATTTCGCGCCACCCAGCTGATCTAAAATTCCCTCGATATTCGGTAATGGATACGCGTCGCCAATCGTTTTTTCGTTAAGCTGCCGGAAGTCCAGCACCACTCGCCACCGCTTATTTCCCTGAGAGTCGGGCTTCTTCGGCACGACCCACAGAGGCGTATTGTACGGTGAGCTTGAGGGCCTGATCAATCCAGCATCAAGCATTTCTCCCACCTGCTTACGAATCTCCTCTTTATGAACCTCTGGAAAACGATATTGCTTCGAATTCACAGGAAAATCGTCTGTGGTGGGTATCCTGTGCATCACGACATCCGTGGCGCCCAGTACCTCACCTGGCAGGTAAAAGATATCCGCGCAACCCCTTACGAGTTCCTTTATAGAAGAGATCTCATCTCCTGCTAGATGATCGAGTCGCAACAATTCCATGACCTTCGCGACCCGTGACTCATCGCAGAGTTTCCCTCCAAACGCGAAACAATCGGAATCAATTATAAATCTTGAACCTACGAGTGGCTCAAGATATTCTTGTGCAGACGTCGATCTCTGACTGTATTTTGCCACCAAACTACAATTGTCTCTTGATTTTTTATCAGGAGCTGAATTTACTGTTGAACTTGACATTTTACAGAACGTCTGGAATAAATACAACAAAACAAACAAAAACAGCGAAACAAATTTCTTATTAACATCTGAAATATGAGATTGAGAAACATTACTTTTTTCATCCCCTACCTCAATCTGATCAATTACAGTTATTTTTTTCTTCTGATTTTCATCCCGTTTCTCCTTTTCAAACCGACAATTTTTCTGGACATCAACTGAAGACTTTTTAGAATTTTTGCTACAATTTTTTCCACTCTCCAAATTCTTACCATACCCTAGTCGAGTCTCTGGATATGAAACAATACTGGACAATGATTTTTTCGCTGGACCTGGAACAACAATAGACAACGATTTCTTCTCTGGATCTGGAACAACACTGGACAACAATTTTTTCTCTGGACCTGGAACAACAATAGACAACGATTTCTTCTCTGGAACTGGAACAACAATAGACAACGATTTTTTCTCTGGACCTGGAACAACAATAGACAACGACTTCTCCTCTGGAACTGGAACAATACTGGACAACAATTTTTTCCCTGGACTTGGAACAACAATAGACGACGGTTTCTTCTCTGGAACTGGAACAACAATAGACAACGATTTTTTTTTCTGGAGCTGGAACAACACTGGACAACATTTTTTTCTCTGGACCTGGAACAACACTGGATAACCATTTCTTTCTCTGGAGCTGGAACAACAGTGGACAACGATTTCTTTTCTGGAACTGGAACAACAATAGACAACGACTTCTCCTCTGGAACTGGAACAATACTGGACAACAATTTTTTCTCTGGACTTGGAACAACAATAGATGACGGTTTCTTCTCTGGAACTGGAACAACAATAGACAACGATTTTTTTTCTGGAGCTGGAACAACACTGGACAACATTTTTTTCTCTGGACTTGGACTTAAACTAGACGAAACTCTCTCTGGACACGAAACTCTCTCTGGAACTGGACTTAAATTAGACAAAACACTCTCTGGCCACGAAACTCTTTCTGGAACTGGACTTAAACTAGACAAAACTCTCTCTGGACACGAAACTCTCTCTGGAACTGGACTTAAACTAGACAAAACTCTCTCTGGACATGAAATTCTCTCTGGAACTGGACTTAAACTAGACAAAACTCTTTCTGGACGCGAAACTCTCTCTGGAACTGGACTTAAACTAGACAAAACTCTCTCTGGACACGAAACTCGCTCTGGAACTGGACTTAAATTAGACAAAACACTCTCTGGACACGAAACTCTTTCTGGAACTGGACTTAAACTAGACAAAACTCTCTCTGGACACGAAACTCTCTCTGGAACTGGACTTAAACTAGACAAAACTCTCTCTGGACATGAAACTCTCTCTGGAACTGGACTTAAACTAGACAAAACTCTTTCTGGACGCGAAACTCTCTCTGGAACTGGACTTAAACTAGACAAAACTCTCTCTGGACACGAAACTCTCTCTGGACTCCCTACAATAGAGGAATTGGCTGCGCAATTTTCTACTGCAATGACTCGATTTTCTCCGACTAAATTCGAGCTCGGGAGGGTACTTACGACGGATTTTTCAAGCTTAGACTCTACATTGGATTTCGATACCATCGTTGGCAATAATTCTGCTACTGGTATCTCTACCTTTACAGCAACATTGCTATGATTCGTGGCATACAAATACACCTTGCCTTGATGATTCCTCACCCGACCTTGGTGTACTACAATTCCGTTACTTGGCAATATAGTAGGCAAGAAACCCTCCCTCACGTTATCGTTTTTTATCCTAACATAAAACAAACGCGTGGATTTAGGAGGAAAAATCATACTTTCTCGTGTATGAAATGGAATAGCCAGTTTTCGAATCTGTAATAAACTCTCCTCATAATCAATTTTTGCCAAATTATCTCGAAAATATTCTGATGACAAGATACCGGATTGATTGATTGGAAAATCATCAGGAACTACGTGGAAAATGGTGTTCCTTCCTAGAACATCTACAACAACATAGCCCAATGTATAAACAAGATTTTTCGTTATGCCGCTCAATCTCAAAATTTCATCTCGAAGGATTACAGCACCCGGTGCTACACTTTGTTTTTTAATGATATTTTTACTGGCCCCAGAATCTAACATAAACAGCAAAGATTTTGAACTATCTGGACAGTCTAATGAAATAGTTGGCAAGATAATATCATCAGTTTTTCGCGTAAGGTATACATCGACTATTCGTGGTAATGAGATGGTATTTCCGATGTTGCTATTACCATGGTTGGGTGCACCCGCGAGTTGGCCTCTGCCTGGGCACCCGGCGCAGGAAGGCCATCCCCGTTTCCCTGAGTGTTCAGAGGTCCGTACCTTGCTGCACGGACTTGACACTCAGCGATCACGTGGCCACCTTGCCTACAGTAACTACAGCTGATCGACGAAGGATAGGAGAATCCTGCCGCTTGGGCGTAGGACACGGGCCGTCCAACCCCCCTGATATTGGGTGGGCCAGTAGGACTCAGCATCCCTGGATTTCCTTGACCACTCGCTCGACTAGGGCAGCTCCGAGCCATGTGCCCCCATCCCTGGCACGCGTAGCATTGCATGGGCGGCGAAGATGGCATATTTTGCCTCATTTGCGGAGCACCCGGTCCCGAAGCAGAGTTTTGCATTTCTGCAGCCTGCTGCGTCTGAAAACAGGACTCCGTCAAATGTCCCTTTCGCCCACACTTACGACAAGGAATAAAAAAACATTTATCAGCCAGATGCCCCCGCTTGCCACAGATCTGACAAACGGTCAGCTGATCCGTTGTCGATCGGACGGCTTGGGGCCCTGCGGCCAATGACCCGCATTTGGCTGCGGTGTGACCTTCCTGGCCACATAGCTGGCAGGCGACCGGCGTAGACTTACCGTGCAATCCCCAGCAGGTATCGGCCGCATGCCCACTCTTATTACAGAGTTGACATACTAGACCACCCGCTACTGCAGGCGCTCCCAATCCCTTACTGGGGCTCCTATTCCCATTTTCTACGACATTTATGCTAATCTTTTTTTCCGATTTTTCCGGAGGTTTACTAACTTTCGAATTATCATTTGCCCTAAGCTGCTCGAGATCTGCAAGTTCGCGCTCTACTTCTTTTGCTTTATTTATTGCATCACTTAAATTAGGTTGTACTCCGATACCCCTATGAATTTCGTCTTTAAGACCGCGCTGGAAGCATTTTGAGGCCATTTCTTCTATTCGTTCTTTTTCAGCCGCGGGTAGATTATTATTTTTACTCCTATACGCGTCCATGATTTGATCCGCGAGTATTTGAATACGATCCGCAAAATCATCTACCGAGTCTGCGTGGCGTTGAAAACTACTTCCCAGTTCTCCGGTTAGCTGGTAAATATCTCTCGGTGGATCATATGTTTTTTTCAAATACCTAATTAATTCCGTCGTGCCAGTGAAAGTAATTTTTGATATTCTATTCCAAACAGAGGATGACAACTTAGTTTTCGAAAGCCGCAATAAATGCACATCAAGGGCCTCGCCAACCATGGCCTTCGCATCCTCCATCCCCATAACGTATCTGGCCAAATTTTCGCGTTTCCCATCAAAATCCGGCACTAAGGTTATTGCATCCCTCAAAAGAGCCAAGCTCGTAGCATCTACACGTTCTGGATTGTCAGGCATCTTAGCGGAATTATTTCCCAAAAAACTGCTAGAAGAAAATTTAGATCCCGATGGTAATTCTCTTAAAAATTCGTTCGTTTCTTCTAAACGGGGGACGCTCCCCTTTTCTGATGATTTCAAAGTTGCGTTTTCGTCTTCGCTTTCGTCCTCAGAAATTAATTCGTCGTCCACGACAAGATTATCAAATTTTTTCGCGTTCTTTTTTATTTCCCTTTCGTTAGGGTACTCGTGTACAACCTTATCGTCAATTTGCCCGTGTGAACGCGTTCCCATTACATTTAAAAACTTGTAAGTTACTCAAGGAAGTCATAAATATAAATTTCTATTTCACGCAATTTAACCGGTTACCAATAATAAAAAAAAATTCCTGAATGCATATAATAAGCGTTTCACCGAAAAATTCCCAATGACAGATCCCAAAAGAACTAACACGCAATTTCCTGAGAATGATAATATACCGTTATAATATCGCAATTATTACTCTTTATTTTTAACGCACGAGAATTTTCTGAAAATGAGACACTATTTACTGCCGCAAATTTTTCCGAATTTAATTTTAACGCACGAAAATCTCCTGAAAATGAATTTAATTTTAACGCACAAAAATTTCCTGAAAATGAATTTAATTTTACGTACAAAAATTTCCTGTAATGAATTTAATTTTACGTACAAAAATTTCCTGTAATGAATTTAATTTTAACGCACAAAAATTCCCTGAAAATGAATTTAATTTTAACGCACAAAAATTTCCTGACAATGAATTTAATTTTAATGCATGAAAATTTCCTGTAATGAAACACTACTTAATATCGCAAATTTTTCTGAATTTAATTTTTAACACACGAAAATATCCTGAAAATGAATTTAATTTTGCGCACGAAAATTTCCTGTAATGAACCACTTAATATCGCAAATTTTTCTGAATTTAATTTTAACGCACGAAAATTTCCTGAAAATGAAACACCGCAATATCCGAATACAACGCAATTACACACACAAATAATATAGAACAATATAAAAGGAAAGAAGAAAAGAAAGAAAAAAAATCGACATATATATATATATTTCAAACGCATCAATTAACAGACAGAATTTTACCAGTTTCCGCTGCCAATTCATTCACAACAGTCAACGGCAGAGTTTCTCAGGTTCTACCATTAACAATTGAAAATAGAGTTTCCCAGGCTCCATTCACAATTTTCACTCAGACATTAATGACAGAATTTCCCAGGTTCTATCACTTGATAATTAATAGCCACTGATAGCAGAATTTCCCAGGTTCTGCTATCGATTATTGGTAACAGAATTTCCCAGGTTCTGTTACCCATTCATACCAAAATTCGCACACATGCACAGTGAAAGGAAGAAGAAGCAAGCCAAGCAAAAAAATAATTTGGACGAAGAAACACTCTTTAGATCCCGGACGAGCCCCCAATTTTTGTTACGGCACAGATCCTTTTTTTCCGAAAATTCACTCTAGGCAAAGGAGAGTGAGGCTCTCCCTGTTACGCTAGATTACAGGTGAATTAAAAGGGCGGATGGGTGTTATGGCCTTGTTTAGAGCCTACCCTCTCGGGCAAAAGCTCGGGAAAAGGCCTAAGGGTGTTTCTTCGACTTTGATAATAAACGGAAAACTGACTTACCGGTACTGCTGTAAAGGCCGATGGGTGGATGTAAAAACGATGGTCGGGTAGCTGGAACCGATGGTGCGACGTCAAAGGTGACGGGAAGTTTCAGCGTGAACGGCAGCAGGAGTCGGTTGTAGGGTGATCGTTGAGTGCAGTAATTAATTAAAGGCACAACACTTGATATTTTTTTCTTTAAACACTGCGGTTTATTTTGAAACAAAAACTGAACGGAATACAAGAGCACACAGGTGATCACTGAATCTTACACTTCAAATTGGCTAAAATTCACTAATGACCGGGGAACGACGGACTTGAACTATTAACTCACGCGGCTATGACCAAAATTTCAAAGTTCGACTACCACAAAGGTTCGGGTAACCAGTGTGACTCTGAGCGGCGAATTAAAACTACTGCGCGAAAAAACTGTAGACCGGGACTGACGCGGCGCGTCAAGGGCTACATCTTATATAGACATCTGAAGATATACAAATGATAACCCCTGAGAGGGGGCACCCACTAGAGTTCATTCAGTCGTCCCCACCATGCCTTTTGTCTTAGAGCTAGCTTATTAACACTATGGTCTCAATATTAATAATTAACAATTATCGATTATGCATAAATTATTCGATCTATGGTAAATAATGCAAATCTCATTTGCATAAAACTCCTGAATTTTACAAAGGCAACGATTTGTTAATTGATAATTAATAATTATTGAAGACGATAAACAATAAATTATATATTTTCAAAGATAATGATTTCGATCTCGACAAACTTAAAAATGCGGATTTACTTTTGTAAATTAACAAACTTCATTTATTAATTTAGAGAAATCTCGATCTTTGAAATAATTGAAATAATTAATTAACAATATCCTGAAGCTAATGGAATAAACCTTAAATTTAACCAACAACTATAATATGAATGTTCATATAATTATGTGAAGATATATATATATGTATCTTAAACAATTATTATTTAAATCCTATTGTTCCTAAACCATAGGAGTCATCAAGGGGACGTCGGGGTGTCCACAGGCGGAGGGAGGAGAGTTCCTATAGCCCCATCGCCTTCCCTCTGCTGCTTGTAGGCCTATGATGCTGTCCTCCTTGCGCTCCCGCCTTTCGTAGCTTCCTTGTTCTTCATTTTCGTCTTACACACGCGCTATGGAGTGCCCTCGCTGTAGCGTGGACCTTGGCTAGCTATGGCGCTCGCTCCTCTTCTTACGCACGCGATGAGGTGCCCTCGCGGTAGCGTTGTTCGTTATAGGCTGCAGCGCTCCATCCTTCTCCCGCACACGCACTGTGGAGTCGATTCGGTATAACGTTCTCGTTCTCCTTAGGCTGTCCCGTTCTGCTATGTCCATCTTCTCCTAGCCCACTGCAATCTTGATACACCTTCCTCCTTTTGCACTGCGTTGGTATGGTCATTCCCGAGAAGTTTGGCTCCGCCGAATGGTGATCTCACTGGTCGCGTCGGCATATACAATCGTCGCTGGTTTATTAATTTTTATCCGGCGACCGATGACATAGGTTTAGTTATAATCAACAGCGTTCGTTTGCAACACAACACTTTCTTCCTTGGATTGTTTACGGTAGAAGACGAACTGTGCGCACCGGAGTTGGCACCACCAAAAAAAAAAAAGTCAACGGACGAGGTCTTTCGCGGGATTGACAATCCATCCTTTGTCTTTGATCTCATGTACCTATCTTATTTAAAACATCCGATGCCCACGTGTGACTCCCAACTCCGCACTGCAAAAGCTATGGCTCTCAGGTTTACCGACTCTTCAGCAAAGAAAAACGCAGACATCTAGGCGGCTTTAACTGCAGGGACCTCTTAGTGTTTAGGGTCTTTCTGTGAGCACCTCGGCGTTACAGCTCGAAGTCGCTCTGCCTTTTGCACGAGGCTAGGGTCAGATTACTCTGCGTCCGGTGATCCTAATTTAAATAAACAACAAGATATATTCCTCGGTTGTTTAAACAATGATATAAGTCGATATTCTAGACGCGTGAGCTCCGACCCGCGTGACTGGAGAGCCCACCCGGCCACGTGTAAAGTGCTCATAGACACTCAACTACGCGAGGCGGGCATAATGGACCTCCAGGTTTTTCGAACGTTCGCCATGCATCCCTGTTTGCCTGCTCCAGAGTCTTTACGTGAATTTTTCCAAGGGTACAGGACCCGAAAGTTACGAGACGTAACAATTGTGTGGAGACCAAGAGATTCACCCATTCGTGTTCCGAGTAGAAAACGTTAATACGATCAAGGCTATCAATTTATAATCTTTTTAGAGCATAAATTGACTGCTTAAATCGGCCGTTTGCGAGTCTCCTATAGCAGGAGCGCTGGAACGACGAAGAGGTATCTCGAGCTATAGTGCGCACGGGGGTAGCAGCGTAGGATCGCGCACACAATACGCACGCACTATACGAACGATTGACGATCGAGTAGGCCTACCCATACAGACGTACACCTACGATCGACACACTATAGCGCGCAACCGCGCTGTATACGCGACCCACCGCCGGCTCGTATACTAACGCACGAGCTTCGCGTCCGGCAAAGAATTTGACAACAATAACTTCCAAAAACGAAAACTCAATCAAATCACATCACGGATAGTAGGACCGCGATATTATTATTCTCCTAATTATTATTCTAAAGACAAATAATATTTTTTGCTGAGCTCGCGTTTGCAACAACATCTTTCTTTTTCTTCGACCCCCTGTCCTATGATTACAAAAATCAGAAAAAGAAACAACCTTATGATTGTCTCATGTGCTTCTGTGTATGAGGACATAATAAAAAAAATCCGTAACTCGCTCGATACGAGCGAATTACGCGATTACCCGACACGTCTACGGGAAGTCTCGCAATATCGGAACACCGCGATATTCTAATTAAGAGATGCCGGTTCGTCAACAAACCTCACATAAGATATCATATCCCATAAGCTCTTAGATACACTCGCGGTAAAGAAATAAAAATCAGTAAGTTGAGTGTTAAGCTCCGCACAGAAGCACCTCCGACTGTGCGAATTTAGAGTCATTTATTTAATTAATTTTCCAGGAGAAATCCTGTTTAAACTAGGGTAAAAACAAGCTTGTAGATACAGGCAAAATAAAGGAATAAAAAATCAGCAAGTTAAGTGTTAAGCTCCGTACAGAAGTACTTCCAACTGTAAGAATTTCGAGTCATTGATTCATCAATTCTTTTTCTTTTATTATCATATCACTCTTTAGGCCGTGTTTATAAAAACTGCCTCGAACTCACCAGAGAAGCTGAAAGCAATTCACGAGTGAGATTTCGGCCATCCGAGTACTGACCGTGAAACGGGCTACTCGACGAAAAGTAAAAGTGTTGTTTTCAGAGAATTTAAATGTTTGTAATGGTATATGTTACTGAAATACGAGTGGAAAAAGGCGAAAAAAATGTGTAAATGTACATAGTTTTTCTAGGTCATAACATTTACAATAAAAGATGTCCACGTTAGGTTTATTTGGTGGCTCTGAGAAGAGCCGTCTGTTTTAAGTTGCTTCTTTGGAATGTACTGCGATGTTTTGCAGACGCACCACCGGCGCACCAATCACAGAGCTCCACTGGAATTGCTGTCATCCCAGAACTTGAAAACGATGCTTCTCAACGAAGCCTTTCGACGAAAACGAAATTTTTACGTTTTCTGGATACCACTGATGATAAACTATGTCTGAAATCGCGAATAAAACCGTTTTCATTTATTATTTGCTTTTATAGAGTAAAAACAGTAGCGAAGTTTCTAAACGTGTCGATACATTTTTCGTTAGAATTTATTCTTTACTTTCTTCGTATATTTTAGTAGAACATACAAGGAACTCTTTATAAAAAAACTGCCACGCACTGAGAAGTAAGGCTCAAAGCAATTCACAACTGAGATTACAGCCATCCGAGTACTGAACGTGGAATGAGGTACTCGACGAAAATGGAAACTTTTATTTTCAGAGAAGCGGATGACGATGAGAGATATCCAAACCAGTGAAAGAATGAAAATTTTTCTAATACATTTTGTTACTGAAGGAAGAGGAAAAAAAAGCGAAAACATATTTATGAATGTAGTTAGTTTCTGTGGGATCATTACATTTACGATAAAAGATATCTACGTTAGGTTTATTTGATGACTCTGAGAAGAGCCGTTTGTTTTCAGTAACTTCTTTCGAGTGTACTGCGATGTTTTGGAAACTACCGGCGGACCAATCCCAGAGCTTCGCCAAAGTTGCAATCGTGTAAGAACTTGGAACAGATTCTTCTCAACGAAGCCTTTCGACAAAAATGAAATTTTTACTTCTAACGGATCACACAGACCATAACGTATGTCTGAAATCGCGAATAAAAACGTTTTCATCTATTATTTGTTTTTATACGACAAATAATCAAATGTCGAAACGAGTCGATACATTCTTCTATTAATTTTTACTATCAATTTATTTTTTACCATTTTCCTATAACTGAACAGGTAATACGACTAATTCTTTATAAAAAAAACTACGCCGCACTCAGCAATGAGGTTCACAGCTAGTTACGATTCAGATTACAGTCATCCGAGTACTTACCATGAAACGAGGTACTCGACGAAAGTAAAGTTTTATTTTCAGAGAAGCACACTGATGATAAGAAATATTGTTATTCATTCCAAAACAGCGAAGGCATAATAATATTTGTGTTACTGAAGGATCAGTGGAAAAATGCGGAAAAACATGCTTGAATAAGTTACTTTCTGTAGGTAATTATATTTACGATAAAAGATGTATACGTTAGATTCATTTGGTGGCTCTGAGAAGAGCCGTTTATTTTCAGTAACTTATTTCGAGAATACTGCGATGTTTATGCGATGTTACATATTCCCTACCGGCGGACCAATCACAGAGCTTCGCCAAAGTTGCAATCGTCCAAGAACTAGACAACGAAAGCATCGTCTGACAAACAGCAATTGCGCGGGGCCCCGCTATTTTCAGGAAAAACGCTCAGCCATGAGAGGCCGCGGTAAAGTCGCTACTTCGGGCGCTCGCCACGAGTGGCGGTGCCCGGAAAAAATTTTGACGCATGCGTCACGGTACCATCGTTTTAGCGCGGCTTATTCAAAAGTTAATTTACAAGAATAACCTAATTAGCATATACCAGTTGAATTAAGAGCCATCAAGCGCATGCATACGCAGCGCCAGTGGCAAAAAAAGAAACTAAAATAAACAGTAAATTTTTGTGCCCAAAATACGGCTAAATAAAGAAAATATCGCATAAACAAATAGCAAAAATTAATTGCTTGATTAATGTACCATGGGTGTCAACTAGGTATTTTTGCAGGAAATTATTATAAAAAGCACAATAAGTGAAAAACTCTGGGACGGCCGAACGCTGCCCCCCACCCCATTTTACTGCGATTATAGAATTAATTTTATTTAATACTTTACAAGCACCGTGTATCAAATACCGTAGTTGAGACCCATGCATACTACCGCTCTGCATTTATGAAAAAAATTTCATGCAATTCGGATGTTTCATCGAGTCATATTTTGGGCACAAAAATTTGAGATGGTATCCGCTATATTGGAGGACCGTGAAACGGTGCTACAGGCATGCCGCATGAACCCACGGGGCCCTGCGCATCGTGCACATGAAAATTCATGCAATATTTTTCTGAGCGAGAAAGCATTGTATTCATGAAGGTTTTCACAGTTGATACTTTTTCTCTATCGATAAGAGGATACATTTGTTGGCGACAGAATTAGTAACGATTAATCGATTAGAGATATCGACTTTAATCGATGTGCGTCAGCGCATGCGTGAATAACGATTTTAAGATCGAGACATGAAAGGACTCCGTCCGGATAGCAGTCGTCGCCGGGAAATCGAGAAGGTGAGGTGCGTGAGTCTCGCAGCGCTAGTGCGAGAGCGAAGCACGACAAAAATCTCGAAAAACGACGGTTCGCCATATTATAATAATAGAAATCTTGATTAGAGCTATTAGAACGATTAGACGAGAGCAGGCCCGCTCCTTTAACATCTGTTTATATCGGGATAGACAATATCGAGTTTAATAAATAAATACAAAGGACTGATGGACACATAATTAACTAAGTGAAATTATTCCGTATTGATAAATCTCCTCACTCTATACCACGTGTCCTTCCGCAAAAGCCTATACCTGAAGTAAAATCTATAGTTTATAATACATTGCAAGTAACGCGCAATATATATTCAATCCAATATACATCAATAGATATTATAATAAATAAAATGTAACTACATTTTCCGATTTGTTTGGACATTTCTCCACTTCATATTCTAGAAAAAGAAATTGTGAAAAAGAAACTTTCGTTTTCGCATTTTTTCACTCATCCTTCAAAGACGTTCTTAGTCCAGAAGTTCAGTGACGTTCTTAGAAAGCGAATCTTTCGTTTTCACGGGAAAGCATGGTTTCCAAGTTCTCAGATCGTTACAAATCTAAATTGAGGGCTATATTATTATCATAGTTCGTCGACGGGCTAAGCTCTGTGATTCACAGAGCTTAGCCCGTCGTGCACAGGCAAGACTTCGTAAAGCAACATAATATGCTTGAATAAGAGTTACGGATCAAACGGTCCTTCTTAGGACCACCAAATTTATCTAACGAAGGTCATCTCTTGCAATTGTATTGCAATAATACTCAAATATGTTATATTTCTGAATTTGTTTTTGCATTTCTTTACTGATCCTTCAAAGACACGTTTTAAAAGAAACATTTTATTTATCCCCTGTTTCCTTTATCGTTACTGAGAATGTGAGAAAATAAAATGTTTCGTTGTCGTCGAGCTGATTGGCTCACGGCGATCAGTACTTGGATGGGTGACCGCTCATTTATTGAATCTATTATGCGTCACAACGGTGCTAGAAAGAGAGTTTTTACAGTTTCCCGTATACTTTCAAGCACAACGGCAAAAATAATAACAACTAACGAAGCATTTATGAATTCGTTTTGGGATTTGTACCTTTCCCCGTGCTATAAAACCGAATGAAAAAAGAAACTCTTTTCATCAGGGATCTCATATATATATATATTATCGTCAATGACATTCTTGCAAAGCGAATGTTTCTTTTTCAGCAAAATGCAGCATTTTCAAGTTCTCAGCTTGTTACGAATCTGTATCGAAGTGCTGTGTTACACTCATAGGATGGCTACGGGACAAGCTCTGTGATTGGTCCGCTTGAGTTTCTTGTATGCTCTAGTAAAATATACGAAGAAAATAAAGAATAAATTCTAACGAAAAATGCATCGACACGTTTAGAAATTTCGCTTTCGAAAACGTAAAAATTACGTTTTCGTCGAAAGGTTTCGTTGAGAAGCATCGTTTTCAAGTTCTGCGATGATAGCAGTTCCAGCGAAGCTCTGATTGGTGCGCCGGTGGTGCGTCTCTAAAACATTACACTACAATCCAAAGAAGCAACTCAAAACAGACGGCTCTTCTCAAAGCCACCAAATAAACCCAACGTAGACATATTTTATCGTAAATGTAATTACCTATAGAAAGTAATTCATTCATGTATGTTTTTCCGCATTTTTCCACTGAACCTTCAGTAACACAAATATTTTTATTCCTTCGCTGTTTTGGAATGAATAACAATATTTCTTATCGTGCTTCTCTGGAAATAAGACTTTATTTTCGTCGAGTACCTCGTTTCACAGCCAGTACTCGGATGACTGAAATCTCAATCGAATATAGCTTTGAACCTCATTGCTGAGTGCGACGTAGTTTTTTTATAAACAGTTTCTCGTATTACCTGTTCAGTTATAGGAAAATGGTAAAAAAAAATTGATAGTAATAATGAATCGAAAAATCTTCCGACTCGTTTCGACATTTGTCTATTTGTCATATAAAAACAAATAGATGAAAACGTTTTTATTCGCGATTTCAGACATAGTTTATCGTATGTGTAAGACATAGTTGATCGTTGGGAAGTAAAAATTGCGTTTTCGTCGAAATGCTTCGTTGAGAAGCATCGTTTTCAAGTTCTTGGATGATAGCAATTCCAGCGAAGCTCTGATTGGTGCGCCGGTGGTGTATCTGTAAAACATAGTACACTCCAAAGAAGTATCTCAAAAGAGACGGCTCTTCTCAGAGCCACCAAATAAACCCAACGTAGACATCTTTTATTGTAAATGTAATGACCTAAAAAAAGTATGTACATTACAAACATTTTTATTACTTGGAAAAAAAATGTTTACTTTTTGTCAACAAAAATAGAAAAAAAAAATTGCACATGACAGGTATCGAACCTGCAATCTAAGGATTACTAACCAAGTGCCCTGCGGCCTCGGCCACTTGAGGTTTTGAAAGTAATAAATCGTATATTCCTCATATCCTATCATAAGCTACTATAGATTTCAAGCTCAATGATTCCGAGAACGTTTCAGTGGCACATGCGAGTGGTATTCTTGAGGCGAATTGTTATGTATTTACCATAGCTTATGGTAGTTTATCACGAATACAACATATATATATACTTTTAGGTTGTGTTTAGGATGTTTCATGTTCTCGCATATTCTGAGAGACTTTGAAATACATCGGAAACAGGATGAAATGTTTGCTATATAATGTCTTTGATGTTTATTAGGTTTTTGATTACTATTACAATACAATTGCAAGAGATGTCTACGTTAGATAGATGTAGTGGTCCTGAGAAGGACCGTTTGTTCTGTTGCTCTTTTTCAAGCTTATTCCAGTGCTTTACAGAGTTCTAACAGCGGACCAATCACAGAGCTTGTCCGTAGCCATCCTACGATTGTAACGCAGCACCTCAATTCAGATTTGTAACAAACTGAGATCTTAGAAATACTGCATTTTGATGAAAACGAAAGATTCGCTTCGTACGGACATCACTGACGATAATCTATATGCTAAATCCCTTATGAAAATAGTTCCTTTTTTCCTTCGGTTTTGTAGCACGGAGAAAGATGAAAATTCCAAAACGAACAGATAAATGTTTCGTTAGTTTTTATTATTTTTATGTGTTTATTATATACATCTGTACTACTATATATATAAACACACATATATATGACAATTACGATGATAGGGCAGAGCCACTGTCGCTGAACCAATCATTCTTATCTTGTCGTCTTTGGACACCAGATCATAGAATTCAGAAAATCCGGTATACAATTTTTTGTTATCGCTCTTCTGTTTTTTCACAATTCCTGCGTGTTTAGCAAGTGACAGTGAGTGACTTTGTGAGTTCGTGATGGATACCAAATCGAAGGTCGATTTTCGGTTCAGACGTAGAGGCGAATCGAAACATTTGCGAACTGCAGGCAAGAGATTGAGTAAGAAGAAAGCAGCGAAGAATCGGTAAGTATGACACCTTATTGCAATGAAATGTAGTGACATTTCGCACATTGATGTGCGAAAATGATCGAATTGCGATGCAAGTGGATATATTTTTTTAATTCGTTTTTGTGATAATATTTTTGCGAAACTTTTTCTTTTTTCGAAAAAAATTACATATAGTATCTAGTTTCATTTTCCCCACTACACGATTTTACTACCGCTTCCATACAATGACAAATAGTCAATATTTGTCCATTTTTTGCTATCTTCGGAGTTACGTTCCTGACCAGAGAACGTAACTTCGTCCAGTACATGGCCAAGTGGTCACTCATGTAGGTACTGACTGTAAGTCGAGATGTATGTTAGCCCACACCGACCGCGCGACTTTTACAGTATGTTCTTATTTTAAACATTCATTTCCAAAATTAAACGCTTTCTTATTTCTTTCAAACACGCGTCTCAATGCTTGTAAATCTGATGCGATTCCGGTGAATGATGTCGCAAACGACCACCGTGGTTCGCTTGTAAATTCTGTAGATTCAGCGATAATTACAGAGGCTATTGAAACCAAAGAGGAAAAAATTCCCTACGTCCCCATATTTCGCGATCAGTCTGGAATTACTAACAGCCTGCCGCTGAAAGTAAACCCAATTATCATCCGTGGCTCTTTCCATCAAGGCGAACCGATATTCGCACCATCTTTGCGGGGAAAGCAATGTACGGCAATGGCCACGGCGGCTATTGCAGCATCGCAAGTCCTCCATCCAATTGAATGGACGACGAATACTGTCGACAGTGTGATGCTTGCAGGCGATGATCTTTACGCCAATAGTTTGCTGCAGCGTGGTGTCGTACATCCCGATGAGGAGAATGTCGATTATTTGGCACCTGAGGATCTTGCGCGTGATGTTACCGTACTCACACGAAGATGCACGTTCGGATTAGAAGTCGCAGAGATTGGCCACATGACGAGAGACTTGTCAGAAGATGGCTTTCCAAATCTGAGAAATGCACTCACATTGCACTTCGAAAATTCTGTTGACGATAAAAGATCCCGCCAATCTGCGGCAATTATGACATGTAACGGATTTTCCATAGCTATCTTCGAGGCAGGTGGCATGGTGTGGGTTTTCGATTCTCATTCAAGAGATCCATCTGGGAAATCGACACCCGACGGCAAGGCTTGTCTAGTCGGATCTCATAGATTGGAGCCTCTGTTGGAACTGATCAAAATAAACATCCCGACCCTCATCGAAACACGTGGTTACGAGAATCAATACACGCTAACGCTGTTAGCTGTAAAGTCTATCAAGCCCGACGTAAACGACATATACAAGATATCGGATCTGTCAATGTCTGAGCCGACAGAAGCGTGCGAAGACGTAAACATCGACGTAGATACTGCAGTATGTTCGGATTCAAAAGTAACCAAACTTGACCATCAACCGATTATAACAAATGAAAAATCTCTCAGTATTGACCACTCGACTAAAACGGACGAAGAAAATCGGTCTATTGAGGAACATCAATTGATTTACAGCAGTTCGCCCAGTAAGGAAGTGAAAGTCGTCGACTCGTCGAGTAGACGAATCGTCGATATTGTCTGGTTGTTGGGTCGGCTACATGAAGTCTTTGACAATCACTCTCCATTCTCATGTGGTTTTCAAAATATCACTCTTTTGAATTAACAGAGGAAAGGACTGAAAACGATTTTCCGATTCCGATGTTCCTTGTACGATTTTCATGCAACAATTGACAGTGAGCCACCGAGTAACGACCGCTTGGACGTAAATACTGCGATGGTCCTCGGTGCCGTAGTCAATGGGATAAGATTTTTTCAGGTAGAAAGTTTCCTCGCAGCTATGGACATCCCGTGCATGGCCGAATCGACGTATCAGCGATACCACGATTCCGTGTTGAATGGTTTGTGGGAAAATGCTATACACGAGATGAAGAAAGCTGGAGACGAGGAACGCGAAATGGCCATAGCACGAGGTGACGTCATCAACGGGATTCCTCATATCTCCGTGATTGCTGATGGTAGTTGGATGCAAAGGTCGTATGGAAAGCAATTCGCTTCCCCATCCGGCACTGGTACCATCACGGGCGTACACACGGGAAAGGTTCTTTTCTTTGGTGTACGAAACAAATATTGTTCCGCGTGTGACTTAGCCGCGAGTAAAGGTAGGGACCCGTCAAACCACGTATGTTACAAGAACTGGGGCCGTAATCAAAGTTCATCAAGTATGGAGGCAGATGCTATTTGCGAAGGTTTTAAATGTAGCATCGAGCAGCATGGGCTTATTTACTCTGGGTTGATCGCGGACGGTGATAGCAGTGTTTTCAACAGAATCAGCGCGTTGGCACCATACCGAGCCTACGATGTATACGTGAAGAAGATTGAATGTTGCAATCACATGGAGCGAAAGACACGAAGAAATCTTACGAAAATTGTTGATTCAGGTAAGTTGGGTTCTTTGAAAGCAGTTCTGAAAAGTTGCATCAAGAGTATGATAGACGATATCCACACGGCTACCCAACATAGGTTGAGCCAATCTACGACTTGGGAGGAGAAGAAAGATATCCTGAGAAAGGACATTTTGAATATTCCAAGCCATGTTTTGGGTGACCACGAAAAGTGTTCGGGGACTGGCTATTGCGATTCAAAGGGTGCAATCGGTGAGAGAAATTACGTGCCGGCCTTCAAAAACATCGGTATGTTCGATGGTATCAAGAATTGTCTTCGTCGCATGGCCGACAATGCGGACAGCGTAATGCGCGACCTCAACAATAACACAGTGGAGATATTTCACAATGTTATCGCCAAGTTTATCGGTGGAAAGCGGGTGCACTGGGGAAAACGCGGTTCCTACAATGCACGTGTTTCTGGAGCAGTCTCGCAGTTCAATAGGTAAAGCGTGATGACTGGTTTCTCTAAAGCTGTTGCTAAGAAACCAACTGATGTCGTCGTGTCGCTGGAAACACGAAGGGCCCGCTTGAATGAACAAACCAAGGAAAAACTTCATGCTGCGAGAAATCAACCAAAGAAAAGGGCCCCGTCGATACAGGCTCCGGATAAGGACTACGGACCGGAGGCTGAACAACCTGACTTAGACGAACACACCTATGCAGCTGAGTTGACAAGACTGACAGAAAAGTTGCACGAGTTTCAGCGAACACGAGAAGAACTTGAAAGAGAAACTTTGCGACAAGGTGAGAGCACACTCTGGCAGACTGCTCGTCGAAAGCTTCTCACTGCATCCAAATTTGGTGCTGTCTGTCACATGAGGAAACATACTTCATGCTCAAATATTGTCCAACAGATTCTGTACCCTAAGGATTTGGGTCATATTCCTTCGATCCAATATGGGCGTCAAAATGAAGATAGAGCACGGAAAGAACTGCAGCACTATCTCAAATGTGAGATTCAACAATGCGGTTTGTTTGTCGATTCCGAAATTATCGGATTGGGAGCAACGCCAGATGGAATCATTGGGGATAATGCTATTGTCGAAATCAAATGTTCTTATGCGGCAAGAAACGGAACAGTAGCCGACGCAATCAGTCAAAAAAAGGGTAACGTGCAAAGGATCTTCGATAAAAAAGACATCAGTAGAATAAACAGTGAACACGAGTATCACTATCAAATACAAGGGCAGCTGCATATTACGAGAAGGCAGCACTGTTTCTTCATGGTATGGACGCCGAAGGATTCGGTTGTTATTTGTATAGAACGAGATGATGACTTCTGGAAAACGAAAATGGAGAAACTTCTAATCAAATTCTACGAGGATTGCATGATTCCAGAGCTCGTGGATCCACGATATACTCGATCGATGCCTATCAGAGATCCTGTGCATATATTGGAAGCAATTGTGGAGCACGAGAGCCGACGTCAACCCAAAAGGAGGAAAACGGCTCCAGGAACTGAAGCTGATGAGTGAAAACTGCAACATGAATAACCTTTGGATAAGTATTATATATATATATATATATTACAACAGATTCATCAGCTGTCGTGCATGGATCCAATGGTGACTATCTGTGGATGAAAAGCGCTGACAGTGGTCAAGGCTGCGATGAGCCGCGCTTTTCAATGTCCATAAATGAAGGAATCACATTGACTGTCAACATTGTTCGAAAAATCTGGATGAAAAGCGCTGACTTTGGTCAAGGCTGCAATGAACCGCGCTCTCCAGTATACAAGATTTACGGAGCTATCGATAAAAGGTAATTTATTTGTTTCAGTTGCATGTAACTGTCTGTTCAAATTTTATAAAGATTGTAATTCTGATTTTCTAGTTACAGGTGAGGTGCGATACCAAAATGAACGGCCCTTCTCAGGGCCACCAAATATATCTAACGTAAGAAACTCTAATCGTTTTATAATGTTCCCGAAAAACGATCTACATTTAGACAGTGGTTTTCGCATTACTCCACTCGTCTTTCAAATATATATGCTACAAGAAACATTTTATTCATTCTCTGTTTCGGCCAACTGTTATCTCGTCAGTGTGCTTCTCTCAATATGAAATTTTTCATTTTCGTCGCGTACCTCACTACTCGGATGGCTCAAATCTTACCGTAGCCTCTTGTGTCAATTCAATATTCAGTGAAAAAAAAAGTTGAAAATAGCTGGTCTCGAACCTGCAATGTACGGGTTACCAGTCGAGTGCAATGCGCCCTCGGCCACTTGGCTCGTTATAAACAAGTATAACATATATTCCTCATAAGTTATCATAAACTAATGTAGATTTTATAAACTGAACGTTTCTCTCAAGTTTCAGTGGCGCGAGCGAGTGGTATTGCCGCGACGAGTTGTTTTGCATCGGCAGTAACTTATTGTAACTTATCAAGAATATATGTGTAATTAATGACAACGAACTGAGTGACACAGCGCACAGTGCGCTCGACTGGTAACCGTACATTGCGGGTTCGAGACCTGCGGTTCAAATTTTTTTTTTTTTCGATATTGCGTTGACACTCCTTGCTAGGGTAACATTTCCACTATCCGAGTAGTACCCAATTCTATAATATAAAGTTTCATGTTCAGAGAAGAAGAGAAATCTTGTCTGTCTTCTTCCGTACATTGAACAAAAGAAACGACGTCGTTCGTATATCGCTGTCACAACATGCTAGGAAAGTCATGAAATGTTTGTTTCATGTTTGGTGATTGTCACTGTTCAGAGCAAGATAGTTTCTCATTTTCTCTTATACGTAACAGCAAGACACGCGTATAGCAAGTAAAAAAGAAATTGTAACGAAACATTTATCGATAAGTTTGAAACAAAACATCAACATATTTGCATGCCACATTTCAGATACAGTTTATGTTTCGTGCGATCCTGTAAATATGAAGCTTTCGTTTCGTCGAAAGTCATCGTTGAGAAGCATCGTTTCTAAGTTCTTAGATGGTTGCAACTCCGGCGGAGCTCTGTGATTGGTGCATTGCTTTGTCACGCAGGCGCCTTGTGCGTGCTCGACTGGGAACTCGACTGGGTGGGAGTTCCAGGGTGAGTATAAATTCTAAAAGCTCGTCCTGAAACCAATCAGAGATAATTGGGTTTCCAAAGCGAGATTGAGGAACAATAGAGACATGGTAAATATTTATCATTCTTATTGTTTCTTTTTCTTTCTTTTCGATGCTCATTATCATTTCTGCACAGCAACATGACGAAGAGGACCAGGTGCCTGCGGGCCCGATCGACTTGACGGTTGGGAGAGACCGTCCACCTTCCCCGGATCTTTCTCCCCCCCCCCCCCCCCCCGTCAACTACCGGGTCGGTATTCACCGAGGCCGGTACAACATTTGCACCATCGCCATTCATCCCGCCATCGTTCACCCCATCGCCATTCATCCCATCATCGTTCGCACCATCGCCATTCATCACACCATCGTTCACCCCATCGCCATTCATCCCATCGTCATTCATCCCATCATCGCTCACCCCATCGTCATTCATCCCAACATCATTCACCCCATCGTCATTCATCCCGTCATCGTTCACCCCATCACCATTCATCCCGTCATCATTCACCCCATCGGCATTCATCCTGTCATCATTCACCCAGCCGAAGCATCACCGATGGCAATGCGAGCCCCCGAGCAGGACGTTGGGTGACGGCCAGAAATCGCGGTAGGGCAGCCGCTCAAAGTACTGACCGGCGACGCGGCCGAAAAGAAAGTCAGCAAATTTTCGGAGCGTTCGCGACGCTTTTCCGAAAATTTGGTGACTTTCGACAATAAAACGTCAAAAAAACAAAACGGCCCTTTTCAGGGCCACCAAATTTTTTTAAACGTAAAACACAGAAGTTCACAAATGTGTACATATATTCGTGATAAAGTACCATCAGTAACGGTAAATACATAACAATTCGTCTCAAGAATACCACTCGCATGTGCCAGTGAAACGTTCTCGGAATCATTGAGCTTGAAATCTATAGTAACTTATGATAGGATATGAGGAATATACGATTTATTATTTTCAAAACCTCAAGTGGCCGAGGGCGCAGGGCACTTGGTTAGTAATCCTTAGGTTGCAGGTTCGAGATCTGTCATATACAATTTTTTTTTTCTATTTTTGTTGACGAAAAGTAAACATTTTTTTTTTCAAATAATAAAAATGTTTGTAATGTACATACTTTTTTTTAGGTCATTACATTTACAATAAAAGATGTCTACGTTGGGTTTATTTGGTGGCTCTGAGAAGAGCTGTCTGTTTTGAGTTGCTTCTTTGGAGTGTACAGCGATATTTTACAGACGCACCACCGGCGCACCAATCACAGAGCTCTACTGGAATTGCTGTCATCCCAGAACTTGAAAAGGATGCTTCTCAACGAAGCCTTTCGACGAACACGAAATTTGTACGTTTTCTGGGTACGACTGACGATAAACTATGTCTGAAATCGCGAATAAAACCGTTTTCATTTATTATTTGCTTTTATAGAGTAAAAACAGTAGCGAAGTTTCTAAACGTGTCGATACATTTTTCGTTAGAATTTATTCTTTACTTTCTTCGTATATTTTATTAGAGCATACAAGAAACTCTTTATAAAAAAAAACTGCCACGCACTGAGAAGTAAGGCTCAAAGCAATTCACAACTGAGCTTTCAGCCATCCGAGTACTGAACGTGGAATGAGGTACTCCACGAAAATGGAAACTTTTATTTTCAGAGAAGCGGACGACGATGAGAGATATCCAAACCAGTGAAAGAATGAAAAATTTTCTAATACATTTTGTTACTGAAGGAAGAGGAAAAAAAAGGGAAAACATATTTATGAATGTAGTTAGTTTCTGTGGGATCATTACATTTACGATAAAAGATATCTACGTTAGGTTTATTTGATGACTCTGAGAAGAGCCGTTTGTTTTCAGTAACTTCTTTCGAGTATACTGCGATGTTTTGGAAACTACCGGCGGACCAATCACAGAGCTTCGCCAAAGTTCCAATCGTGCAAGAACTTGGAACCGATGCTTCTCAACGAAGCCTTTCGTCAAAAATGAAATTTTTACTTCTAACGGATCAGAGAGACGATAACGTATGTCTGAAATCGCGAATAAAAACGTTTTCATCTATTATTTGTTTTTATATGACAAATAGCCAAATGTCGAAACTAGTCAAAACATTTTTCGATTTATTTTTACTATCAATTTATTTGTTATTATCTTCCTATAACTGAACAGGTAATACGAGAAACTCTTTATAAAAAAAACTATGTTGCACTCAGTAATGAGGTTCGAAGCTATTTACAATTGACATTTCAGTCATCCGAGTACTGACCGTGAAACGAAGTACTCATCGAAAATGAAAAGTTTTATTTTCATAGAAGACAGCGACGATAAGAGATATTTTTATTCATTCCAAAACAGCGAATGTATGAAAATATATGTAATAGATGATGTTACTGAAGGACGAGGAAAAAAAAGCGGAAACATATTTATGAATGTAGTTAGTTTCTGTGGAGTCATTACATTTATGATAAAAGATGTCTACGTTACGTTTATTTGGTGGCTCTGAGAAGAGCCGTTTCGTTTCAGTAACTTCTTTCGAGTGTACTGCGATGTTTCGGAAACTACCGGCGGACCAATCACAGAGCTTCGCCAAAGTTGCAATCGTGCAAGAACTTGGAACCGATGCTTCTCAACGAAGCCTTTCGACAAAAATGAAATTTTTACTTCTAACGGATCAGACAGACGATAACGTATGTCTGAAATCGCGAATAAAAACGTTTTCATCTATTATTTGTTTTTATACGACAAATAGTCAAATGTCGAAACGAGTCGATACATTCTTCTATTAATTTTTACTATCAATTTATTTTTTACCATTTTCCTATAACTGAACAGGTAATACGACTAAATCTTTATAAAAAAAACTACGCCGCACTCAGCAATGAGGTTCACAGCTATTTACGATTCAGATTACAGTCATCCGAGTACTTACCGTGAAACGAGGTACTCGACGAAAGTAAAGTTTTATTTTCAGATGATAAGAAATATTGTTATTCATTCCAAAAGAGCGAAGGAATAATAATATTTGTGTTACTGAAGGATCAGTGGAAAAATGCGGAAAAACATGCATGAATAGGTTCCTTTATGTAGGTAATTACATTTACGATAAAAGATGTATACGTTAGATTCATTTGGTGGCTCTGAGAAGAGCCGTTTATTTTCAGTATCTTATTTCGAGAGTACTGCGATGTTTATGCGATGTTACATATTCCCTACTGGCGGACCAATCACAGAGCTTCGCCAAAGTTGCAATCGTCCAAGAACTAGATAACGAAAGCATCGTCTGACTAACAGCAATTGCGCGGGGCCCGCTGTTTTCGGGAAAAACGCTCAGCCCTGAGACGCCGCGGTAAAGTCGCTACTTCGGGCGCTCGCCGAGAGAGGCGGTGCCCGAAAAAAATAGTTGGTCACGTGCGCTTGATGGCTCTTAACCGAAATTGATCCACAGGGCCTTAATTGAAGCAGGAGGGTTTGATAACAATTTTTAGACATTAATTAGAATATAAGATGTCCCTAATCGTATCTGTACGTTGCCTAGTAGGTTCTGTCACCACTAAAAAACCACAAAAACCACCTCAGTGTTTTCTGCACTTTTCCGCACAGCAATTCACCGCGAAACCACTGAGCATTTTTTTACCTAGCGTTGGTGGTTTTTCTGTTTCAATCACCGCGAAAACACCGATGTTAATTTCGAAAAATTTCGAAATTTCGTAATATTTTGTAATTTGTATAAATCATGGTAGAAATCACGGACGAATCACGGCAGATTTCACGTTGCCGTGAAGCCAGTTAAATGCTGTTACCGTCAATATTTAATTTTTAATTATATAAAATGTGTAACGTTTAAAACTCTGAAAACAAGACAACGTCGTTTTTCTCGTTCTACATTTCTAAATAGCTAGGCCATGTATGTCAAATAGTTAGGACATCTCCAAAAACGTGGTCCTTCAGTTATATGAGAACACAGCAACTTGCGATAGCTACGTCTTTATGTGCACGAAAAGATGGACAATCGCTTGCGAGAAACGTTTTAAGTGGTTGGCCATTTAGCGGAGCTAAGCCGATTATTGCGCGTGAGTAGTAGAGGCCAGCGCTGGGGAGACAGACCCTACCCCCTCCCTACCTCCCGTCTGGCGCCGTGTCTAGTCTAATTAGCATAATTCCCCGAGCTCTGATTGGCTGTTGAAATCCCCTCTCCCTCCCACTCCTTAGTTAAAACAGGTGGGTCTAATTTGCATAATTCCCCGAGCTCTGATTGGTTGTTTAAATCCCCTCTCCCTCCCCACTCCTTACTTAAAACAGGTGGGATTAATTTGCATAATTCCCCGAGCTCTGATATGTTGTTTAAATCCCCTCTTCCTCCCACCCCCTTTTTTAAAAACAGGTGGGAATAATTTGCATAATTCCCCGAGCTCTGATTGGTTGAGTGGGTTTTTCCGGGTCCTTGATTCCCTGAGCTCTGGTTGGTTGAATATTTTTCTCGGTGAGATGATTTCCCGAGCGCTGATTGGTGGGTGGGAACTTGTCCACCGCGGTCGATAATTTTTGAGGTGAAAATCCTTCGATGCTCCTGCAGTCGGTATTGTAGATTTTTCCCTACTATCGGTAACTCGATTTTCCGGATGTTGGTAAATTTTCCAGTTCTACTATCGGTAACTCGATTTTCCGGATGTTGGTAAATTTTCCAGTCCTGCAACCGGTAACTCAATTTTCCGGATGTTGATAAATTTTCCGGATCGATAAGTCGGTAAAATCGATAAAAAGATTTTTTTTCGGATGATGGTACATTTTTCAGGTAGGTAAGTCGTGAAATAAAAGAAAAACAGGATTTTCAAAAGGATTGATTTATTAACATAGTAGTTAATGATTCGTGTGACAAAATATTACAAATGTTGTAGTTGTGTATGTGTATTTCAAACAGTAGTTTCACGGTAGGGTTTTTGAAGTGACATCGTTGGTTGTGGTAGATCCGTCGGTGTCAGTGGCACCGTCGCAGGGTTGTTCTGCAGGCAGCGTGCGCATTCCCGCTTGGTTGGAAGACAGTTATCGATTTGCATCAGTAGATCTGGTGAGTCTGTGTGTTCTACGCAGAGTTGATACGATGCAACCTCGGGATCCTGTCGAATGTGTTCAGGTAGTTTTTCCCAGAGAAAATGAATGACGTCACTCCAGTGGCGCAATAGCAGGGGTTTCGGTATATATTCGAGTTCTTCTCTGGTAAGTTCCCACGGATCTTTACCACAATCGATAATGAGTAACCCGTTGATAACTTCCATTTTACTTTGGATGTTGCAGCTACCGTGTCTATTTCAGAAGTGTGGTTAATCCAGTGATGTGTGGATGCTTTTATACTTATCAAAGCGTTGGTGGTGGGGATGACGATGATATTTATTCAGCCAATATACATATATACATATATACATATATATGTAGATGTATATGTATATTGTATCGTATATATATGTATTGAATATGGTATTGTACATATGTATTTGTAAATATACATATAAATATATGTATATATTTATAGATGACAACCGAAACGAGGTGTGCATGTTTGTATACACGATGCTGTACATCTATTGCCGGCTCCCTCTAGTACGCTGGACCGTGCACTTTTCGTATAACGTTTTTTACGTGTTAGATGTCCCAATTTTTTATAGTATCGTCGCACAATATTATCATTTTTCACCTTATTTGTCGAAAATATATGTAGAAACATATCCAGGCTAAAGCCACGAGACATATAATCAAGAAACATAACACAGTATTCTCCACACACTCTAGACTTGATTGATTGTAGAGCTCTTGTATTCCACTCGTAGGTTGCGGTGTTTCGACGTATACGGTTATGGTGTTTGTTAACGAGTGGGGGTAGCCCGTAGCTATCGAAGAAGATGCCCCGGCCATTGTTGTCCACGTACACTGCTACCCAGTGAGTCCCCGGTTTGGTATGATCGTCGGTATTGGCGACGATTGCAGCGGGTCTAGACCAGCGACTCGGGATACGATCGGCGGGAAACACTCCTTTCGTCTGAGCTGGTATGTGTTGTAGTGCTTTCAGTACGTCCAGACTGTTCATTATATACTTTTTCGGATCCCGCGTTGGGGCGGCGTCTGCGCTGCTGATGATGATGATGATGATAATGTCCGCCACGAGTGGGGGTGGTGCTGGTGGTATGTGTTGTCTGCCTTTTCGGTGGTGTAGGTGGTGGAGGTGGTGGTGGTGAGCGTAGAAGGGTCGCACGGTAAAGGGTCACTATTTCTTCGTTAGCAGGTACCGTGCCGTCACAGGTGTTTGTCGTAGCACTGTTGACACCCTTCGCAGGTGCATGGGCTATATACCCTTGACCCACAGATGCAATCTCCGAAGCGCTTGGGTTCTCGATGCGCACCGGTTTTTTTATAGGGCCATCTGGACGGTCCTTCTGATTTCGTGATCCAAGTGGCTCCGTATAAATTGGATTTGTCGTGTCGACAAGTTGAGTTTGAAGAAAACGTTTTAGTTTTCCCACGTTATTTAATGCACATTTAGCATCATCGTCCTTGGTGAGACCGTGATAAATACACCATGTGTCGTATGGTGGCATTTTTTTGAAGCTCGGTCCTTCGTAATCTTCCAGGTTGATAATATCTCGTCCAAGTACATCGCGTAAAATTTCGGCCTTTTGTGCGCCACGTGTGTATATGCGAAAAGCGTAGCGACACATGGCTCTCAAGTTAACGTAAACTTTCCACAGTGGTGTGTCACCGTCAACCCACTCGAGTCCATGATGGTAGCAGGTTAATTGATTATTACTGCCTCGTATTTCTTTCGGTAAATCACCAAAACCGTATGGTGCTTCAACGAGCCAATGGCCGATATTATCGCCTTGTAGTGTAGTCACTGCAACTTCCTTAGGCAGGAAATCACCTTGTTTTCCGTACAGGGCTTGAATGTCCACTATAGCGTCCATGATGAGAACTCGTAGTGAACTGCTGTCGAGTATGTGTGTTTAGAGGTTCTTAAATACTATCCACGTCGGGGGAGCGCACTCTCCCCGAAAACATCTTGACAGCGGCGGCAACGGAGGCGATGGAGGGGGACGAGATTTTTATTGCTTCCGTTGTTCAGGCACTAAAATCGGTGATAACTTGTCGCGCAGAGTCAATTTCAATAACATTATCGTATTCGGCATAAACTATACAATTTATAGTTGCATCGAGAGACTTGGCAAAACGTACTTCAATTCGTACACTACCGTGTCTCACGAGATTCCAGTGGGTGAAACAGTTTGCTGATAAATCCGGTGTTAAGTCGAAGGCAAACAGACAATAGCCTCGAGCGTATGCCTCACGGTCAATGTCCAATCCTTCATTCTGAAAATGTATACCTGTGCCTGAGAAGAGCGTATGATAGCTCTGAATCCATGTATCGTTTCCGCCAAACTCTGGTTGAAGTGGTTTTCCTGGTATCTGCTGACCATCCACATAGAGCGATAGATAATTTATCGAATGATGTTGGAAATTGAAGGGATTCAGCGTTTTGTCACCGTTGAATGCTTTATTGTAAACAAAGCCGAGTATTATGCGTTTCGGCAATTGTCCAAGTATTACATTATCCAATGTATCACCGATAATTCCTCTATGCATGGTGAATGATTTAACTTCCACACGTGTTATCGGATATTTGGCTGTTGTCTTAGCCAGAGTTTTAGCGTGTGCGATAAGTACGCCAGGATTAATTTTTGCTCGACGTACCAATAGAGTCACATCGTTTATATTAATCTTGTGTGTAACTCCTTGTACTGGTGATTCCATAAGGCAAAACTCGTCTTTCGAGCGTACGAGGCGTAGACGCACTTCTACACCATTTACCAAAAACTTATCCTGGTTAAAAACATCGCAGTGTAAATGTCCAATTAAATCCAGGGTTTTGCCATTTTTTATATATCGTGATCTCGTCTCTTGGCCATTATTGGTTATAGTTTTTGTGCCAGGTAGAGCCTCAAAAGTACCTGGGTTGTCAGCAATCCATAAAGCCGTCGTTAGATGTGATTGTTTTGCCGCAGGTCCATAATTCAATAATGTCTCAATGTACGCTCTGTATGCGTAAGCATTATTGGGTGGTGCAACGAGTTTTTGATTGAAAAACACGTCAACCTGATTGAAGAGGCTGTGTAAAAAATTATTAACAGGCGCTACTGCGTAGGATGAGGGGCCAGTGGCCAGCACTTTGAGTTTTACACAGAGCATTGTGTGGGCTAGGTCAAGGTATTCCTCACCGTGGCCAGGTATAACAAATTCAATGGGTCCATCGTCCGAGAGTGAGGATACGGGTTTGTAGTGCACGTATTGGGACGATTCTATCGATGTCTGTGTTGGTGGTATAGTGAATAAGTCGAGTTCCGACTTCATACATTCACAGGAGTGTGAGTGCAAGAAAGACATGTTTAAGCACTTCCGAAAATATCCGGCACTGTAGGTCTCTTCCTCTTTTTAGTATTTCCTTGTCGTCGTCGTCGTCGTTGGACGCGTTTCTTTGTCACTTTTCCCCTCGCTGTCCTACTGTTGGTTTTCTTCTTCTTCCTCTTCTTTGCCACCGATGATGTAGTTCCGCTCCTTTTCCTTTTTACGGTACGTTTTCGCGCAGAGATCCGTGCAGGTGCTCGACCTGTTAACGACTGCATTGTTCTCGTGGCGATCGCACTATTATACCCAGAGCCATTCATGAGTAGTGAGATTTTTTCATTAGCTTTTCGTTTTAAATTTTCTCCTGATTCTGCAGCTCGTCGTTTTAGTGACTCCTTGAACGGCACATGATTACCACTCACATCCTCGAGAACGTGTAGACCTGAGCGTAGAGCCTCTTTCCCTATGGCCTTAGCGCCTCTTGTCAGTAGTGGAAGTACGCTTCTGAAGAGTCCACCGAGAAAGCTGCCGATTCCGTGTCCTCGCTGATACGGTGCACCGGCAAACACGTTGCCTATACGACTAGCGCCACCTCCAACTTGATTATCGTAGTACGAGGTATAATGGACCACCATGGTGCTAAAAGTACACACGTACCCGATCGCGTTTTACGCGAGACGTTTAAAGTGAAGCGTTAGGGTTAACGTTCCGTACTCGAATGTGATTGCTTTCCCCAGATGATCTCTTATATCTATCTCCACTGTGCGAAAGCAGTTGTTGAGTAGAGGTATGTAATTTAGTGGTGAAAAATATTTCACTTTTGTCGATCCATATTTATAGTGTACTGTATCCAAATTGACTATACGCAATAGAGCAGCTTGAGTATCACCCACTGTATAGGGTATACAGAGATCTGTATACACAAAAAGCTGTTCAGGTAGAGCTCGAGAGATGCAGGCGGGTGTTTGTCCGACGCGTTGATGTCCACGATGAAAGCGCAGGTATGAGTCTTGGTCTTTAGTAAAGTCAAAACCGTCTTTTAAATTAAAGCCCAATATACGTCGTACCTTGTCGCTAATTCTCAATTGATTTGATATAATTTGTGGACCGGATTTATCCTTGACCTCTTTAGCATCGATAGCCGCGTATCCGTTTGCCTCTTTAGCACCGACAATCTGTATACCGGATTCTCGTAGGCCCTCAACATCATTAATTTTTTCCATGAGTTCTTCATGGCTTTTGTATATACCGTACGGTATGTTACCGCTTCTTCGTTCATTTTCGCCATACGCGGTCCATTTAATTTTCGTGTCTTCGCTCTGTAGATGTGTCATTGTGCAGGGTATATGTATTTCCGATAAACCCACAGCCCATTGTCCGTTAAGATGTAATTCACGTGAAAGTTGTGTAATAAAATGTGCTGTCGTGTTATCGGGATAGTATTGCATACTGCTGTTACTCGGCAATATGAGAAAAAAGCTTTCGTCGTTGTACATAGTGAGGACACTGATACCCTTAGGGATTGTCAGGTATCGATATTATATGCGTTAGACGCAGGTATCCAAGAGTTGAATTTCGAAGGGTAGCCAACCCAGCTGACGAAAAGCTGTTTCTTCGTACCGCGCCCTTTTGTCCGTAAGATCCGATCGATCTTGAAATCTTTATCTTCTTCCATGCGTTTCTCGTGCACAGGTGTTATTTCCTCAGTGTAGAAAAATCCGTCGATTAATTCTCCGTCGAGATCACGCAGCTCGTAAAGTTGTATTCCTTGACGATTTACGACTTTGTAGATTCGGAAAATTTCTTCACTCCAATTACGCTCGTAACCCTTCTCGAAGGTGCCTTTTGTTCGACTAATCCGTACGTAATTGCCACGTCTATATTTAACCGTGGTGTGACGTCTTTTTTCACGTTGTTTCAGCGATGCGTTTGTCATATTCTCCAGTGCTATATCTGCATTGTGTAAAGTCACAGCAGCCGGTTGCATTTTTATTGTCGAGTGTCTTGCGTGATTATAGGCATAAACAAATTGCTGTAGTATATCGATGTATCGTCGTGTATTTCGATGTGTAAAGTAGCGCCACATTCGTTCTTTGAGCGTACGATTAAAGCGTTCGACAATTGCAGCTTTTGTATCGGGATTACGTGTCACTCTAAAACGTATATCGGTCTTTTTCAGAAAAACCTGTAGCTCTTTGCCCACAAATTCTTTGCCTTTGTCGGTCTGCAGGTATACAGGTAGTCGACCCTCGCTGCGCTCGAAAATCCGTTTAAACGCCTCGGCGACAGAGTGTACAGTTTTGTCTTGTAGTGGTTCGACCCATGCAAATTTGCTTAGCACGTCAATGACCGTGAGTAGATATGAGACATTATCGTTGTAATTTTTTAACGAGCGTAAATCAACGAGATCAGCCTCCCAAACGTCATCTATATTACCGATATTGTAGTAAAGTCGTGGGAATTGACGTCTCACGGGTTTATGGAGTGTGTATGCGTCCTGTTGGGTGAGCCAGTCATAAACATCGTTTACTTTATTTTTTTTATTGCTGATTAGATGTCTTGCACCAGCGTAACTCGCAGGATGCGAAGGATCGTAATAAGTGCTTTCGAATGTCATTTTGTACGCATATTAAAATTCACATTTTAAGCCAATATTCAAATCCTTGACGGCCTATTCTTTTTCCCGTAATAGCAGTGTCCAGAATACGTTCAGTATTGGCCTCGATAAGTCTATTACTAGGCGTGACAGGTTTCTTCTTCTTCGACTTTCCCGTCGGTGTCTTGTCCACTGAAGCCGCCGTTTCTTGAGGCCCTGAAGCGGCAGCAGGTATAGTCCCTTTTTTCTTCCGTCGCTGCTTGCGACTAATTGGTTCATACCATTGTTTCACACGATTTTTTCTCGATCGTTTTTCACTGGGCTGATAGTTCTCCGGTACGTCTTCTTCGTCGTCGTCATCGTTGTCGTCGATGTTATAATACTGTTGATCACTTTTCTTTCGTTTTACAGCAACACTCTCATCAGCCAAAGTCCATAACTCATCATTCCCGATAAACTCGCGAGGTACAGCACCAGCCCTAAGAGTCTGAATAAACTGTCGTCGACCGTTAGCTTTAAAGCTTTTTCTCTCGCGTATTGCGTCATTAATGAGATCAAGAATATTTGAATTATGAAGGAGTACACCGTCAATTGTCACACGCCCCTCGTTGTCCCATCTGACGCGTTGTGATGCACTCGGTGAATTGCGTATGTATTGCAACAGTGCATGAGCTCTACGTTTATGATTTGGCGGTACACTATTCAAGATATTAATTTCATTAAAATCTTCATTCACCGGTGGTCGTGGCGGCGCTGGTGTCGCTCCAGGCAGCGTAGGGTCAATCGGTCCGTTTTTCTTCTCCACGAGAAATAAATATCGCTGTAGTACCTGGAGATACTCTTTCCACTTGCTAGCATCATCGGAATATTTTTTTGAGTTTAAAATACCGCCAAGTTCAGCATCGAGTCGTGATATAGGATCGCCTGGTGTTTGTACGGTTTTTTGAATACCGCCACCGATCATTGGATCTTTCGCGGCAGCCACCTCCTCTGCCGGGACTAGAACCATTTTCTTTGCGTGCTCCATTTAACACACGTTAATTATTCGGTACTTCCTCCACGGTTGCCGCCAAACAGTCTACTAAACAGACCCGTGATAATGGGTGCCAATAAAAGGGGCAAGAATGCTCCACACCCTTTTTGCATCATAAGACGTTTTTTTGCTCTCCAATTGATTTTTCGACGTTTACGGTCTGTGGCGCCATCTCTGAGTCTTTTTCCACCACCATTTTGACTTTTCCTAGTTCGCGGACACGACGGCAAACATGGCGCTAGTTGTCGCAGAACATTTTTAAATTTACTTAAACGTTTTTTCACAGATGGTTTGACTTTCACCACACCGTGTAAAATATTTAAGGCACATTCACAAATACACTTTACGAGTGATTCATCGGATGTGCGTAGCAGTGCTCTTTGTTGTTCTCTATTCGCATGGCAGATGGCGTTGAGTAGGGCTGCGTGACGTTGACCGATCGGCAGCTGTGCAGGCCACTGCCGATTTCCGCGCTTCTTTACCATCGTACGATTTTTACCAGCAGCACGTTCGCACATTACCGACGATCGCACTATAACTGAACGTCTCGCACACTCACAATACTTTAAATACCAGTACGCATTCTGTGTGTGTGTGTGTGTGCAAGTTCATTCACCTTTGACGCGTTGTACGTTTGCCTTTCGGTATGTATACCTGCATCTGCGGGTCGTCAGGAAATATAGTTGTACGCCAGCGGCAAATATCAGGCGTTGACTGCTTCAGGTCGAGAAGTAGATATCCGTGTGGCTGTGCGGTTGCATCGTGATACGCCTCTGACAAAAATCGCGGGTCTTCTGGATATACTTGCCTCGCGAGATGCTGGATTTGAGCTCGATCACGTGGATTCTTAAAAATTACTATATAATTTGCGTTTAACGAAATATCCCGTTGCCCGTGGCCTTGATGAAAAATATTTTGCGTTATGAAAATAACGCTAATATTTTTATGATGACTTCCTTTGGTGAATAAATCGACAATCGTGTTATTTGATGATTCACGCATTAAATCGTCAATAATTACGAGTTTTTTTGCCTCATTGTCGTTTGAATAATCTTCCGGTTGTGGTAGGCCCTCGTGAAATTCGATTTTGGGCGTGGTCGTCGTACTACTTTTCAACATTGACTCGGTATCGCGATCGAGATTATCGCCATAATAGAATAAAATCCTATCGAAGAGTGTGTCACTCATTGCCTCGAGATGGCACAAGAATCGCCGAACAAAAACTGTTTTACCGCACCCCGTCGGTCCACAGATCAGCGACGTCCAAGGATGTTTCCAACGCACGTCCATTTTTTTCTTTTATTTTTTAATCTTATGATGCAGCTAGTCTATAAGCTTTTCGGCGGCGGCGGCGGCGGCGGCGGCGCGATGACGGACACACGTCACTATCAGCTGGTACGACGTGTGCGCGGCCGGGCGCGGGGATCGAGCCTATATACGCGGGACACACGATCGCTCCAAACAGCTTATGAGCGAGCGAGCGTGGCGGTCAGCTTTTATACCGCGGTGCACACATGCTAACATACTTACCTCTCTCTCTCCCTCTCGCTCTCTGGATCTCGTTCCTTCTTCAGCGGAGGCTCGTACTTGCGCAGTCGCGGCGCTGGATCAGGGCTATAGAAATATATGTGGCGGGAAGAATAGGGATTTTTAAAAACATATATTCGATGAAATCAGCTTAAATTTTTTATTAAAATCAATTAGGAACTTTTTTGTGTTTAATATGGAAAAGAATTAATATAAAAATTAAAATAAACATGAATATATAAATTTTTTTTAAACGTGTAAAACAGATTTTTTTTAATTAACATTTGTATATAGAAATGTTTTTTACAATTTTTTTTTAAAAACATTTTTCTTTTTTTTGTTTACAAATATTGCTTAAAACTAAACTCTCTCACACATACACACACACACACAGACGCGGACACAGCGTATACCTACATTCACACTAACAATTTTTTTCAAACACACACACACACACACACACACACACACACACACCAATAAAATAGAAATAGAAAAATTAAAATAAACATAAACATATCGATTTTTTTTTTTACAATTTTTTTAAACATTTTTTTTCTTGTTTTTCATTTTACAAATATTGCTTAAAACTAAAAACACACACACACACAAAAATAAAACATTATATGTACGATAACAATGGAAATTAGAGCCTAATCGCGAGGACGACGATAGCGACGACGATGATGACAAGAACGATCATAACGACGAATAATGCGACACTAATCTTTATAACCGAACGGTAACGATAATGTGTGTGTGACATGACGACGCTTACGACACACAACTCGACAGGTTTTTGTCTCTTTCCTGGTTACCACATCGTGAAGGGCTGTTCTTCGAATTGAATTAAAACTAAGCCGAATCGATTCACGATTTTCCTCGGGCAAATCGCTTTCTATCATTGCCCGGATCGATTGGAAATTTACTTTTTGTGAATTTTTATAATTCAAAGACAAGCCCTTCACTTTACACTCGGTTTTTATAACCTTCTCGGGGTTACGGCTATTCACGACCTCATAACCATAAAATTTTGGGCCTCCCGATACAAAGGACTTGATGTAGTCGGTTGGCTCCTTCAGTTCACTGGTCATGTCCCCGAGAAGGTTTCCCAGCGGTGGCATCCATTCATCCGATTCTTCGGTGCTGACAAAAATCACCGAGTCTGTGTCGTAATACAGGACACGCCTTCCCAGCCGTTCGAGATAGCTATAGAGTTTGAGGCGAGCTTGAGCGGTTGTGTACGCCGCGATAACGACGCTTGTTTGCGCCGACGCTACAACGGCCTCGTCAATGCACGACCAATTCGCGTACAACACCTGATCGTTCACCGGCAATAAACGATGAACTTCTTTATCGTTATCACCGAGAAGCAGTAACAACTCTTCGCGAGTATTGATAACAGTCGTCTGCGTCAAGTTTGACCTCTGTCCGAATTTACCCCAAAACGAATTTAGACAGAGTTTCGCGACGGCCCGCAGCCCTGGATTTTTCGCGATTTTTTCGCCATCGAGTCGAATACCCTCAGCCCTCTCATACTCATCGATGTAGCGAGCTTTGGATTCGGCATCGATGCATTCTGCGGGCCAACCGCTAGACTCTTGTTTAATTCGTAGGAAGGTATTTATGTACTCGACAAATAGTCCTCCCTCGCGTGTTACGGGATCGTATTGGGTCATCTCGTAGTCCCAGATAATCGAGATTTTTTCGATGCAGTACCCCATCTCAAGGGCCTTCTTAATCTCGTCCACAACCCATGTACCTGTAAGCACGCGGTCAGCTGTGTCCTCGTGAGAGCACGCTGTCTGGGCTCTTTCCTCGGCGCAGGTACGACACAGAGGAAAAAGCAGCTTGCCGTGCATGCGGACAGGTAGCACAGGGTGGAAGAGATTCCGAGGCGGTAACACTGTACACCTGATCATACCATTGACCGTCGTACCAAGAGCGTCAAACGAACCGTTCAGCAATCGCTCACACTCTGTATCCACGTATATCTTTGGGTGGCCCTTCGGGAAGCGACCAACCTTCGATATATATGGATAAAGCGAACAGATATCGATGTATCTGATTTTTTCGTTTGGCGCTACATCATACACCGTGACAGTGTTACCTGTACGACCTCCGTAAAACCCGTCGCGAGGATTCAATGTCTCGGATTGCAGACGTGGATGGTCACGCAGATAATCATTTATTGCCGGGTTCGATCGACGCATCTCTGCGAATTCACACTCCCACATCGTCTCCAGCTGATAGCCTGCTGAACGAATTTTTGCATCAGTTGCAAGGGTGCGCTCATAGCGGCTCTCGTACGTCTCGACATTGCCACGCGACTTTTGCATGCGATTGTCGGGGAAACAACGAGGACAGCCATGCCAATAACACCCGTGAAATTGAAAAACAAAACGATCGTCATTAAGCTGCAGGAAGCCATCAACGAGTGGGCCTTCAGGTAGTCGGAATTCTCGACCTCTAGCAGCGTGAACGATCTCGTGGCCTAAGCCATTCTCTAGCCACAGTAGCCACGCGTTTGCTTGCCTCGAGTGCTGTTCCGCGAGCCTATACCCACCGTTCGGGATGAGACCGATCGTTTGAGGTTTGAGGAAGTTACGCCTGAATACTTTAGAGCAGGCCGATGCGATTGTCGCTGCCTCGGTAAAGGGACACACGTTACCAGCCTCAAGGAATATTTTCCGAAATTCCTGACACGCACGTCGCAAAATATCGACATCAATAGAGCAATATTTTTCGATTTCAGCGCGAAAATCGAAAATATTCCCCGAGGCTGACCGCTCCGTGTACCAGGCGTAAAACTCCTCGTGCTCTTGCGGACTCATCGTGTCCGGCGAGTAGTACTCGGCTGCAGGTAACTCACCGACGTAATTCTGGTGAGCAAGGGTATTAAATAAATGGGGAAAGTACCCTTTACCAATCTTACCTGCAAAACCGAAGGCTTGCGGAAGAGCACTCAGACGCATGTGAAAATAATTCAGGCTGTCGATGAAAATTGTGCGTCCGATGTGCATAGAAATTATCGCGTTACCTGTGAGAATCAGCTTAGGTATCCCGAGATCGCTACAATTCGCAACTACATGACGTAGTATGAATTGCGCGTCGAAGCCCTTGGCGTTGTGCGCGATACAAACGATTTTCCGGAAAGACGTACGTCGACGTACCGCCAGATTGACCAACTCCTCGACGGGTGATGTTCGGAAAACATGTTTCCGAATACCACACCATTCACAGGAGTTGAACGAATCTACGTTGTCCACACTCTCGAGACACACATCGCAAAGCTGTTGTGCGACACAAAGCGTTGCAATGTGCTCTCGAGTATCGTCTTCCGGCGTCGTGGTGTACGGTGTGTCTTGACGGGTCTCAAAATCATAAAATATGAATAGGGTCCGTGGCTTCGAGTCGAGCGGTACACTACGGGGGGCCAAAGGTTGCATGTAGCAGTGCTCGTTGTAGCCGTGAAGACTACGGCACTGCTGACAAAACGATTTCTCGCAATCGTGGGGCCTCTTTGTCATGTCGACGAGTTTGGAGCATTTCCTGCAAAAACGAACTGTCTGACAGACCGTTTTACCTTCAGGATGCAAGCTTTTTACACGATTTTCGCGGGGCTTCAGATGATTCGCAAGACACACGGCGCTATGAAAAAAACGATTACATTCTTTACACTCCCACTCGTCACTGCTGCTGCTGCTGCTGCTGCTGCTATCGTCCAAAGATCTCACAGCACACGGCGGTGACGAGAAGCAGCGCGGGCACCTACTGGTACATTTATGCTGATTTAAATAGCGGTACGACGAATTACACGGAATACAATAATTCCTCGTACCGCCTGCAGCAATAAGATTAGTAATCGGCGCAAAATGATTTTCCGTATTAAAATGCGCGATGTTTAGTATCACATGTGCCGGTGCGTCTTGGAACCTCGTTTGTCCATTGAAAATCGGTTCAGCACCGCTACCCAGAGATGCCCAGTCGTACACCACTATAGCGACCCGTCTAGCCATAAAGTGCTGCTGAAACATCTCGATTTCAGGTAGCCCGCATCCCTCCGCTGGGACCGTCACGCGAGCCTCTCCGACAAGCTTGTTTGCCTCGTCCTTCTGAAGCTTCGATTTTTTATGACGTAGCCGTTCATAAAAAATTTTCGCTTCACTGGTACGCTCGTGCTTGCTACGTGCATTGGCGAGAGCAACCACGAGCGAGCGAGGGAAACACAGATTGTCCGAGTTGCCGATCGAGACAATAGATCGATTTTTCACCAGTTTATCCTCTAAACTACCTGCGCCAGTGACCGTATCGACGTACGTCACGGTGAATATCAGTGTGTCGTACACCGATAGGATTCTGGCGCTTTGATTTACACTACAAAGCAGATCCCACAACTGTTCGTAATTAAAGCGCCATATTGGCCTCATTGAAATTCCCGCTATACCGTCGGTCATACCCTCGGCCATGAACCCTATCCCTATCATGCTATTCGGAGAGCGACCCGCAGTAAAGTGGGCATGGATGTCGCGAATTGCGTTCCGAATCCACGAAATAGGGTTAATACCCTGCGGAGGTGGAACCAATGCGACATCCGTTTGCCGTGATAGAATCTTAAATCGCGGCGATACATGTTCACGCGGCTCACCTACTAAACGAAAACGATGTCCCACGACCGCGATGACATCCCTATCGTCCGCGACACTCGTATTATTTTTACCGCCCTGAATAACCAAGCCATTTTCACCGTTATGATCTTCGGCGTCGTCGTCGTCGTCGTCGTCGTCGTTCTCGCTTACACTTTTTCTTATATCTAAATTAGGCCTCGCGTGGCCACCACCGATTTGCCAATTTTTCTGATCACTCACCAGTTGGCGAACCGCGGCCTCCGTCTCGGCGATCCACGAATTCATAGAGGACCTCGTTGAAGCCGACGAATCATATGGTAAAGATGGAGACGATCCATCGCCATCTGCCGCTGCTCCGGGATCCGCTGTTCCGGTACCTCCTGATCGGGTAACCGGGCCTGTGATATAATCCCACAGATATCAGATTAATATTCTAATCCTCAGAAAAGCCCCAATACGATTCCGCGAATCGGACAGCAATGAGGTCATCATCATCGTCATACGAATCAGATCCCTCATCGAGATGACCGTAGGAATTGTACCAGGCTACCCTCGTAAGACGCGAGTAATACGGTACGTCGTGGATACCTGGTACTATTTCTACGGTCTCGTCAGAGCTGCCCGACTCACCGGAGGCCAAGGAAGAATCAGCGGATTCTTCTTCAGGGCTGTTTGGAGCTATTACGGGATTGTCAAGATGGTGTGACAAGGCCGAGTTATTTACCAACTCGTCATCCCCTTGAGGTGCTCCACCCTGTTGCTCCCGAATACGATCCAGGCCTAGCCATGAACGCACACCTACGGTTTAACATTGACATATGTTAAACCGATTTTCGTGTGCCAACAGAACATATATAGGCATATATACACATATATATATACGGGTAAAAATATTTAAAAATTTTAATTTTCGTAATTTTCATCAATTTCATCATATGTCAAATTTAAGAAATTTAAGACAAGTATTATAAAATTTAAAAATTATATAAAATTTCCTGATTTATAGTATGACATTTTTCGATTTTTATTCGATTTATTAGAAAAATAGTGGTATAAAATTTTACTTTTATATCATATTTGATATATATAAATTTTCCTATAAATACTTTGAGTGATAATTACACGTAAATATTTTTAATAGTATATATATATATATGTTAAAATAATATTTTATTGTGAAAATAAACACTTACGATTTTCACGGCTCTCCACCTGCTGGGGGACCCCGTTGAGCTCGCCCATGACGACCGTAGCGTCATCCGAATTTCCCTCGACGTCAGGTCCCGTGGTGATGCTGGTAGAGTCCCGGGTGTCATGGTCTCGGTCCTCGATGAAATTATCTTCCGGCTCCTCCTCCTCCTCCTCCACCTCCTCATGCTCGACCTCCGCCGCCACATTGCCGATGTCAGGAACATAGCGATCATCGTGCTCGACCTCCATCGGCACGACCATCTCGTACTGACCGGGGACGTGGTGCTCTTCTTCACCGTGGTCGACGACGGCCGCGGAATTCACGCTTCCCACGGTGTTCACCCCAGAATCGACCTCGCTCTCATGGCCCTCGTCCTCGTCCTCAAGCACCCAGATTCGGTCAGGGTCTTCAGGGTCGTAATAAAAGATACCCTCTAGGCCCTGAGGCTCCGGGTGCTCCTCGACGGGTTCAGCGTCTGGTGATGCCGGACTTTCCGCATCATCGTCCGGTCCACGACGAATAACCACGTTTACCTCGAAGTGCGGTGGGTTCGGTGAACGAGGGGCCTCAAACTCCACGAGGTCATTGTCAGCAAGCGAAGGTGCAGGGCTTACGAGATCAATGACCTCGCACAAGGGTTCCTGGTGACCAGACGCCGATGAAGTTGCAGGCGTCACGAGGTCAACGACCTCTGAACCGCACCGCACTGGCCTCTCCGAAGCAGCACCCTCGTTGTTGTCGTTGTCGTCGAGGGCCCCGACGGTAGCCTCACTACCACCGTCTACTGACGTGTCGCTGTCTCGTTGTTCGACCCAAGCAACGAGACCGATGGCGCATCGCGAATTTTCGTAACACTCCATTAAGTTACGAACAACAGGATAGTGTCCTGCGTTTCGCTCTTGCACCACCTCGCACGCAATTAAAATCGCATGATGCGAGACTTCAAAGGCTTTATGCTCGTGGGCCCGAGCTATAACCCTAAGCGGTAGAAGCCTCAACAAGGATTTTAATTGGCGTTGGGCTTCGCTGAGATCCATTGCTCTCAACATCGAAGCCCAATGCTGCGTGCAGCGACGTGCAATCACCGCACTTCGAATTTTGACAAGGCCGACCATTTTCATGATCGCCTTGATCAAATTACGAGTACGCTCGCACTGATTTTGTCGTGAATTATCAGCCACACACTGCATTTTTTAAAATAGTTTTTCGTGGCACAAAATTCGAAAACCCCGACACAAAAGTTTTTTCGTGACCGCAAAAACTCGTAACACTGACAACGACACGTTTACAGTTCGCAAACAATTCACACAGAACTCACAGCTCACTGTAAATCCAATTCACAACGTACAGATGTTATGTAGAATGCGTAGATTACACACACACATACACACACGAAAACAAAACGTTGAAACGACGATTTTAAAACGCGGGTGATGCTGAAGTGTCACGAGTGACTTCTCGAGAGAGAATTAGACAAAGTCTATGTTTCCAAAGACTATATAGTTTAAACCACACCCCCTATCGATAGATTTAGGCTGCAAAAGGGGCAAAAAGTAGGCTGTGCGCATTTTTTGAGCCCAAACATTGGTCGAAACAGCAAGCCAATGTTTTTCCGAAAACCTTTTTTGTGCATTGAAAGTGGCATCGCTCAGAAGCGATAAAATGTTTAGATTACCAAATTTGAAAAACTTCAATAAGCATAAAAACAATGCTACCTCTTGCGAAGATCTCAAAACAGCTTGACATCGATCCCCGATTTGGTCATCGATACCTTGGTGACACTTTTCTTTTTTTTTACTACCACTCGCGCTGCAACCGGAAAACTATCTCTAAGCGGTCATCTACACAGGTAAGAGGTGAGAAAACAGCATCTCGACACGACAGCTGGTTAGCGACACCATCATTCTTTAAACCGACCATCGTAAACGTCTTCTGTTGTGACAGTTATCTATCACGATTTTTATTACCTTTGACGTTGGAAAATACACGAATCTTACTTTTTTATCTTTAATCTATGCAACAGCAGGTCTATGACTACACACCCTTACTTAGGTGCGACAAAAGACACTCACTATCTTTTCCATCGATATACAAGGATTTCTAGAGGGAAAATATGTTAACGGCTATAAAAAATCTTAACAGATGTCACGCGTAGACCACCCTGAAATACCTGTTAACAGAAAATCTGGTAATATATGCACACATCCGGTGAATCCCACGATATTGGTCGACACCTGCACATAACAATCAACCGGTTACACCCCCACCGTTTGAAAACACGTGTGATATTTTAGGGTGAAGCGTGTATATATAAACACCAGTATAATAGCAGTAATCGGCAGTCAGGCCCGTGACTTTGGTAAAGACAGTTTCATATTTGAGTTCAACATGGACCAGGCAATCAACGCTCAAGATCAACGCAACAGCGATCTACAACCCTCGACCATGTACCGTGTGCTGTCGGACACCGAGAAGAAGCGCCTCGAAGGACCTCTAATTCTCGGTGCAACGTACACACTTAACCAGTCAGAGACGAAGAGAGTGAGTGTCGGCCTACAACCGCGGGCCGATGGAAGTATACAACCTATCGTAAAACTGCAGAACAATAACACGGCTGGTGGTATTGTTTTCGAGTCGAAGGATTGGATTTTGCTGCAAACACATCTTCCGAATATTTCAAAGTATTTTACCGATGGACAGAAGGTAGTTTGGGGATCGGGCTGGCGCACTCCAGACCCGATACACATCTCCGACTGTGAGATTCTCTTCACGACAAGCTATGGCTCGAAATCTATCGTGTTTGATCGTCGTGTTGAAACAACACCTATTACTGATGAGATGAATGAGAGTCAGCTGGAACCCGAGCCACCAGCGAAGAAGAAGCGTAAAAATTATTCACCAGCGGTTGTGATGCAAAAACCTTCGTTTGAGGGATTACAACATATAATGGTGTGCACCGACGAACGCTTCAGACGACTACAAAGACATGCCGCAAATGTACAGAAGTGCGCCGAAGTGCTTTGTGCTGAATTATTGCTGCATATCCCGGCCAACGAGCCACCCGAAAAAATCAACGAGCAACGCATCAAAGTATTGTTGAAGGATAATTTTAAATCTTTGAGAGATGCAGTGCAACGTCGTATGGATGCTGAATTTGTGGAACTTACGTTTGGCATCGTGTTCCTGGAACTCACCGCATTGTGCACTGCTTTCATCGCAAACGAACTACGTAAAACACTTGCGATGAAGAAGCAACCGACTGTCGAATAATGACAAAACTTGTATATATATGCGTTTTCTGTGTAGATTTATTTTCGCATTGTACCCGCGAAACTACATATTATTTTATTCACCTATTTTTTAATGTCACTTCTCTTTATCAACATCGTCGTATCGCATTGTAATTAATTATAAGTCTTATGCCCTTTATGACCGATTTTGACAATTGCATTTTTTCGTTCACTCGCCTATATGTAATCGAATACTCCACAACAATTCATCAATTTTCAATGTTTGAATAAAATTATCTCCTTGAAAATACTGTTCTTCTTTTATTTCACGACTTACCTACCTGAAAAATGTACCATCATCCGAAAAAAATCTTTTTATCGATTTTACCGACTTATCGATCCGGAAAATTTACCAACATCCGGAAAATCGAGTTACCGATAGTAGAACTGGAAAATTTACCAACATCCGGAAAATCGAGTTACCGATAGTAGGGAAAAATCTACAATACCGACTGCAGGAGCATCGAAGGATTTTCACCTCAAAAATTATCGACCGCGGTGGACAAGTTCCCACCCACCAATCAGCGCTCGGGAAATCATCTCACCGAGAAAAATATTCAACCAACCAGAGCTCAGGGAATCAAGAACCCGGAAAAACCCACTCAACCAATCAGAGCTCGGGGAATTATGCAAATTATTCCCACCTGTTTTAAAAAAAGGGGGTGGGAGGAAGAGGGGATTTAAACAACATATCAGAGCTCGGGGAATTATGCAAATTAATCCCACCTGTTTTAAGTAAGGAGTGGGGAGGGAGAGGGGATTTAAACAACCAATCAGAGCTCGGGGAATTATGCAAATTAGACCCACCTGTTTTAACTAAGGAGTGGGAGGGAGAGGGGATTTCAACAGCCAATCAGAGCTCGGGGAATTATGCTAATTAGACTAGACACGGCGCCAGACGGGAGGTAGGGAGGGGGTAGGGTCTGTCTCCCCAGCGCTGGCCTCTACTACTCGCGTGCACCCGAAGTTAGCCCGCTAGATGGTGAACGAGCCGAAACGTTTCTCGCAAGTGAGTGTTCGCCGTTCTATGTATAAGTACGGGCGATCGTAAGTTATCGTCCGCCGGCCGAAAGTGACATTAGTCACTTTTACTGTTGTTTATCACTGGCAAGACGGATTCTGCGGATTACCATGGAACTGAAAATTCCGTCGAGCCGTAATTGCTACCGTTATTTATACAAATTGCAAAAACATTACGAAATTTCGAGATTTTTCGAAATTTACATCGGTGTTTTTGCTGTCATCGAAACAACAAAACCATCGACGTTACAACAAAAAAACACTCGGTGGTTTTGCGGTGAATTGCTGTACGGAAAAGTGCAGAAAAGACTGCGGTGGTTTTTGCGGCAATTTCAACCTGAAACCACGGTGGTCGAACCCACTAGGGTTATGACGAGTATAATCGAGCACTGGGATCGGTCGATGTACGCACACAGGTATATTGACATATGTTCTCTTTAAGGGGAGGGAGTCAGGTCAAAAAAATTTATTTTGGAAATTCAATATCATCCAAATCCTATTGCATATAAAAATGGCCAATGCACTATATTGTTGGTACTCGATGAAAGGGGTTTTTCCTGTCGTCTGACTTGCATATGCTTTTCAATATTATCTTAAGCAAAGTTCTTAGGTTTTCCATTGAGCACATGATTCAGATCAAACTACTAGGCAGATTGAAATGGTTGACATCTCATTTTCTTCTTCATGAAAAGATACACCAGCTAAATGGAGTAAATGTTAATAAAAGGTAATATTTTTTAAGTGACATAATTATTAATAAATAAATGTTATGCTATTTTCTAAATCACTGATTAACTTTGCTTTCAGAATGAAAAAATAATAGTTTGCTCCATTTAGCCGGTGTATCTTTTCATGAAGAAGAAAATGAGACGTCAACCATTTCAATCTGCCTAGTAGTTTTATCTGAATCATGCGCAGAATGGAAAACCTAAGAACTTCGCTTAAGAAAATATTGAAAATCATATGCAAGTCAGACGACAGTAAAAAATCCTTTCATCGAGTACCATTCGAACAGTTGGTCGTTTGAGCCGGATCCAAACACGGTGGATCTAACCTAAAAATGGCGGACGACGGAAAATCTGAGGCGAAAGGAGAAGAGTCAGATCGCACGATCACAGAGGATGCGATACGCAAGAGTTCACGGGTACATTTAGGTAAACCACCAGATAAGTTTTCACCAACTGAGGAAAAAAAGAAGACAGGGACTATTCCGAACACGAGCCCGGCCAAGGTAAAAATCTCAAGCCAGCATTATTGACAAAGACGACGAGTTCAAAGGCCAGTGTATTGTCACGCAAAAAATTGGAATTGGAATACGAAGAGGCGCAGGAGCTCGCAGCCCTCGAAGACGAGACAGACAAGAAACGTTTTCTGCGTCAAAAACTTAGAAGTAGAAGAGGAGTTGAGCAACGACGAAGACGGGAAAGGCTCGTGCATTTCGAGTTCTGTCACGAGAGATAGAACGCAGCAATTTATCAGGACGGGCATGAATATGGCGGTCAAGAACCCTCATGCACCAGGTCACGTGCGAGAACCGAAAATGGATCCAACGGCAGTCGAATTTACGCCGGGACAGCCCGGAAATCAGGGACACCTGAGTAGATTGCACAGCGTCGCGCCGAGGGATTCACAACTTGATTTAGCTAAGTATATGGCGCGACAAACATTGAGCAAAGACTTGCCTACTTTTAATGGAAATCCGAATGATTGGATACTTTTCAGCAATCAGTTCCAAAAGACATAGCAGATCTGCGGTTATTCCGACGAGGAGAACATGGCAAGGTTGCAAACGTCATTGCGAGGCGACGCACTAGAGACAGTACGAGCTCTGTTGACGAATGTAGAGGTTGACCGCGTACTGGAAATTCTGGGGAGCCGCTTCGGCCGACCCGGGTACATTATTGAAGGGTTGGTGAAGAAAGTAAAGGACGTGGGTACCGTCAAGGAAGAGAATCCTTCGAGTTTGATTTCGCTGTCAAATACAGTCACAAATCTGACAGCGACGATCGAGTCACTAGAACGAGTTGAATATCTACAAAGCTCGCAACTAAGAAAAACTTGTTGACAAATTACCATCAGCGATGAAGCTCCGTTGGGGTCGCCACGCGGCGACTATTGGAGAAATGGTCACGCTGCAAGACTTTACGTATTGGTTGGAGAAAGAAGCGCTTGCAGCAACTCTGGTGTATACACCGGTGTTCACAGAAAAATCGGGAAAAGCGCAAAAGGTATTCTCAGCCGTGGAAAACATCGACGACGACAAGGCGGCCGCAGAAGCCAGCGAAAATAAACCATCAGCGAAACCGAAGGAGGCAAGAAAGTGCATATACTGCGATAAGGAGCACGCCCTGGGCCAGTGTGTCGGATTTTAAGCTTTGACGACAGACGAGAGATGGATCTGGGTAAGAACACATGGTAGATGCTTTGGTTATATTGTTGGTAAACATCAGTTAAAGCAATGCAAGAGGAAGGCGTGTGGGAAAGATGACTGCAAGCGGAAACACCATCCGCTTCTCCATAACGACCAGCCTAGGTCGAAGGCCGAGGAAAACTCCGCACAACCGCCTGTAAATAAATCGACATCATCAGCAGAAGCAGAAGTGGTTAACCTCACAAAAAATGCGAAACAAGTTGTTCTCAAAGTACTACCCATTACGTTGAGCGGTCCCGGGGGAGGAGCTATAAATACGTACGGGTTATTGGACGAAGGCTCGACGGTGACGATGGTCGAGGACAAAATCGCCCAAGAATTGGGACTGCGGGGACCCATAGACGGGTTACGTACGACCTTGACGAACGACGTAGCCATGGAACATTCAACATCACGTCGAGTATCGGTAAAAATCAAAGGGCCAGCCTCTGGATTGTTCGATCTGGAAGACGTGCGCACCGTGCCGAATCTGGCTTTGTCAAGACAAAGTGTCAAAATAGAGCCTGGTCGATGGACACACCTCGAGGGGATCGACCTAGCCGAGTATGACAACGCGGAACCGTTGATGCTCATTGACCCGGATAATGCATACCTTATCGTGGCGCGACGAACCGTAATCGGGAAGCAAAATAGTCCAATTGCATCGCTCACAGCATTGGTTTGGGTCCTACACGGCCATTTTCCAAAAAATAGAACAGATTGTCACTACCTAATGCACCAGCGCGTAGAAGAAGCCGAGAGTTTCGACGAGCAGATGAAACGATACTGGTCCACAGAAGATTCTGGAGTCAAGGCGCCGACAGAAATACGACGCTCAGTGGAGGAACAACGAGCGGTGGACATCTTAGGAGAAACTACTCGGCGCGTTGGTACACACTGGAAGACGTGCCTTCTGTGGAGGTAAGACTCAATCGTGCTACCCGAAAGTAAGACTGCGATTGAAAGAGCAAAAACCCGGCGCAGCTTGTCCTGTGATTGGTGACGGGCCCACCGTCGCGTTCGGCGGGTGATTCAAACGTTGCTCCGTGGTTGTAATCACTGCCCGAGCATACAGTGGCCGCGTCTGTCCGTTCGTTGTTAACGGTGGCAGCCCTGAGTAGGGAGGCGACACGTACGCTCTCTCCAACACGTCTCTCGTCTGGACGGCGCGTCTGTCGTGCGCGGTATCGTTCCCGTGCCCGATGCGCGACTCCCCACCGCTACCGCGCCGTTTTCGAAGTTGACCGTTAACGGCTCTCCGACGCCATGTTGCCGATCGGCCGTGCGATTTTCTTCGACTTGGCGATTTGGCTCCAATGGCCTAAATGATGCGGGGTTTTTTTTTCTGAGAATTCCACCGTTCTATCCTGCGATCTGGTTTTCGATGGCACGTGGCCTTAGTCTCTCCGAATCATTCTTCACTCACACAAGTCTGTACTGGCACTTTTGGAGTAAATCCCACTTCTGAAAATGTTAGCATGTAAGCTAGTTCTGCCAGGAATAGGTTGGGGGGTCTTAAATTAAAGTTCACCGTCACTGAGAATTAAGGGTTCTATTTCACACAGTTCAAAAATGGATTATCAGTAGTTACATCAGTCGTCTACACTAGGACTAACAAAAGCCGTACAAAGTTTCTCTCGCTCCGTTCGCATTTTCATGATTTCGTCGTCGTTGAGTAGGCTGACCGCTCGTCTCCGCGTACGGCGCAATACTAATCTCTCCACGTACTCTAATCTCTCGTGTCCTTTTTCTTGTCTAGTCGTCGTCATCCTAATTGCGCATGCCCTATATTTTGTTTTTCATTAGACCGTTAGGACGCTAACAATTCTCTTTCCGAAGACGCTGGTCCGAAAAGTGAGAGTTTCCATCTTCTTTATGAAAAAATATTCAAAATCTGAAAAAATCTCACGTGGGACTATGGGTTTTTCTAGGAAATTAAGGTCTCCCGCAGGGTGCAGGGACTGGAAAACTACATGAAAATTACCAGAAAAATATTTTACCCCCAAAAAAAACACCTTCGGTGTATAAGAGCCTCAGACAAGTACATTTACATCAACAGTTGTATCTATGCTTGCAAAAAGTCATGAAATAATCAATTACAAAGTAAAAATATTAATATTAGTAGCAATGAAGATTATGACATGATAACACAAAGTTGCATGAGTCCGTTTATAAAAATTATTTGCCCGGCCATAGGATCGGCTATTGGCGTTGGCAGTCGACGAAACGATTAATCGTGTGTATTTACCTAACGTATTTAGTTAATTAATTCACTAAGTAGAACCGTCGGACAAGTAATTTTTATAAACAGACTCATGCAACTTTGTGTTATCATGTCATAATCTTTATGCTACTAATATTATCTATGCTACTAATATTATCTTGCTACTAATATTAATATTTTTACTTTTGTGATTGATTATTTCATGACTGTTTGCAAAAATAGATACAACTGTTGATGTAAATGTACTTGTCTCAGGTTCTTATATACCGAAGGTATTTTTTTGGGGGATTTGTCTACTTTTTGCAAAAAGTCTCCTTGTCGATTTCATACTAGCTTTTCCATATTATCGTCAAATTGTAAATCACGAAGTATTCCGTTTAGTTGTTCATGTCCCATTCCATTTATCCTAATTAATCCCGTGATTGACCGATTTTTATTCGATTTAAGGGGAAAAACATGTATCACATGACATATGAGTGCAAGAGAGATAGCTGAAAATTTCCGAACACCGCCATTCATAGGACATTGTTATTTTAAAAAAAAAGCTCCATGTCACCGGACGGAGAATTAAATTGCGCTTCCGGTGACATATTCCTTTTTCTCCAAATGTCTACGGTGTTTCCATACTTTTGTTTACAGTTTTTGTTACCGACTGAGTAGGTTTCGCTTCGCCTTAAGGTGATGTGTTACATATCGTCTGTCTCTCTCAGATCGCTATAAATGCGAGTGAGATAGCTGAATCTTCCCGAAGTGTTATAGTTCGCCACGGTTGATATTTCGAATAAAAGTCGAGAAGTACTGAAACATCGTTTGCCTGAAATATCAATTGTGACTTTTTGTTATCGACCGAGCACTAACACATCACGTTAAGGTGATGTGTTACATATCGTCTGTCTCTCTCAAATCGCCATAAGTGCGAGTGAGATAGCTGAATCTTCCGGAAGTCTTATTTTTCGCCACGGTTGATTTTTCGCATACAACTTGAGAAGTACTGACTGCAGAGTACCAAGACGCAGTCAGTACTTCTCGTCGTTTGCCTGAAACATCAATTGTATCCAAGAACAACACTTTACAGTTTTTGTTACCGATCAAGCACTGACACATCACGTTAAGTCAATTTTGAATTTTCATCATTACATTTTGAAGACAGATTCGTAATCAGCGACTTCGAAAACCCCCTCATACCAGTTTTCATAAGAATCAAGTTAATTATTGTATTTTGGTGTGCTATATTGGATTCGCCATTTTTTATTTTTTTATTTTGCGGCCCGATTCGTAATCAGCGACCTCGAAAACCCCCGAGTACCAAATTTTGCGAAAATCGTTCGCGATAATCGATGTGCGAGAAGAGAGCTACATACAGTGAGAGAAAGAAAGGGAGAGCGTGACTGCCGTGAAGTTAGATGCACGTCGTCGTCTGTTATAGCCACGGCTGCTTGCAACATGGCGGCGTCCGCTAGTCCGCCAGTGGACGCCGCCATATTGTGTGCGATGACGACGACCACTGAACATCTATTTTGACGTTGTTAAAAAAAAAGAAACAAGGATATCTTGCATGCGCGGCTTCCTATAGATTTCATTTTGGTCGCAATCAACAGACCGTAAAAAAAACATAATTTACGTGTCCCTAAAAAACATATGTGTTTTCTACGTATTTAAAGAATACAAGCAAAGTTTTTGAGAGTGACCGAAAATAAGTTGCTTCGAGTATAAGAGTCTTCTCGCGTCTCGATGTCTCGGTCGGTAAGGTCGGTCGTCGTCAGTATCTGGCGTAAATGTACTTGTCTCGAGGCGCTACCGCGTCTCTTGATATTTGAAAAGAATCATCTCAAAAGTGAGAATTACTGCCTTGCTCATGAAAAAAAAAAAATGTGTACTGGGACACATAGTAGAAGTGAAACTTCAACGGACAAGTGGAAAAACGAATCGCAACGGACAAGTGGAAAAACGAATCGCAACAAAATTTGTACTTGAAGTTTTACGGGCAGATTGTTAATGTACTTGTCCAATTTGAAAGACTGCCCGTAAAACTTCAAGTACAAATTTTGTTGCGATTCGTTTTTCCACTTGTCCGTTGCGATTCGTTTTTCCACTTGTCCGTTGACGTTTCACTTTTACTATGTGTCCCAGTACATATTTTTTTTCCGTTCACTTTTGTCATTCACTTTTAAAAAACTGGGCAAAGTTTCCTTGTGATAAATTAGTCTCCTTATTGTATTTATTATGCGTTTTGCAGACCGCAAATATACGTAATGATGCCCAGCCACGTGAAGAGCGGAGGTTATAAAAGAATGTCTGAGCACACGTCGCCGGGACTCTAGCGCAGACAGGTATTACACGTAGAACATCGGCTCAGCTGTCCCTCCTGACCCCGCTCTCCGCGCGGTTGCGCATTATATCCATCTAATACAGCCGTTGCCCTCTCTCCGCTGCCGCCAGCCTTTCTCTCCCGCCGCCGCTGTTGCTTCTCACCGGGCGATATATCGTATACCCCCTCCACGCGGCGGTAACGCTTTTTCGTGACACAAAATATTCTAAGCCCCCCCCCCCCCCCCGTCTATATAGAAGTTTCACTTCAAAAATATAATTTTGTAGCGATAACCTCACATTCTCCGTTCGAATGCTATTTGACAGTCGTGAGACAGGTAGTTCAGGACGACATTTGGTTTCGCAAAAACGAAGGTCTTCCGCAGGGTCTACAAACTTGGAAGATACATAGAAAAATTGCAAAAAAATGTATCTATCTAAAAATGCGAGTCTCCAGAATGACAATTTCTTCCATCCCCAAAAAAAGTATGATAATCTCCTAACTATCACGTCAGAGAAAACCCAAAATGAAGGTCTTCCGCAGGCTCCAGTGACTTAAAAATGGTTTTAATATTAGCAGAAAATTTTTATCTATCAGAAAAAGTTTTGCCAAAAAGTGACAATTTCTTCCTTCCTGGTGAAAAAAATTAAAAACCTCATCGGCAACTGTGAGCGCTGAGCGCCGAGAATCCGTTGCAACTTTGAAACGTTTCAAATTTCACTGACACACTAGATCGACGTTATCTCTGGTCGGATTCAAAAACGGTGTTGCAATGGCTCAGATGAGACGCTCGGAAATATAATTGTTTCGTGGCGCATCGTATCACGGAGATACTCAGCACAACTGTGGCGAACGAATGGAGATGGGTACCGACAGCGCAGAACGTCGCCGACGACGCCACTCGAGACACGACGGATATGGAATTAACAGACGACTCCCGATGGTTTTCGGGCCCAGCGTTTCTCACTCTACTAAGCGACGAATGGCCAGAGGACGTGACCATTGAGAACGTAAGAGTTTTGTCTGCTAGTCAATGAGAAGACGCCGAACTTAATTGATGTAAGCCGATTCTCGCCGTGGACTAAACTTTTAAAAACGATGGCTTGGGTACGACGATTCGTCGATAGGACGAGGAATCGCAGTTCGCGACTAGACAGACCTAGAGAACTAACGGCGAGGGAACTAGAAGGCGCAGAAAAGGTCGTACTTCCAAAAGCTCAAAGGGACAGCTTTAGAACGGAGATACAGGCATTGCAAGATAAGAATCCGGTTCGATGTGCATCAAGATTGTTTCAAATAAGGCCGATGCTAGACGAAGCCGGATTGCTGACATTTGACAGGCGAATACACCAAGACAGCGACGTACCGAGGGATATTCGTCAACCGATCATCCTAGATGACAAACATGTAATTACGAGATTGATACTCTTTGAGGCGCATCGCAAAGCTGGGCACATCGGGCGAGAGCGAGTTTTGAACGACGCTCGCCAACGGTTCTATATACCGAAGATCCGTAAAACCGTTAGAAGTATATGGAACGAGTGCCGGGACTGCCGAATCCGACGGGCGTCGCTGAAAATGCCTATTATGGCTCCATTACCGGAAGTGCGAACAGCGAGTTACGTCAGACCTTTTACGTACGTTGGATTCGTCTACTTTGGGCCCATGTATGTGAAGATCGGAAGACGCCGGGAGAAAAGGTATGGACCATTGTTTACGTGCCTCACAGTACGAGCGGTACACGTAGAAATTGCGGCCTCGTTGTCTACGGACTCGATGATTATGGCCCTTAGACGCATGATGGCTCGTCGCGGCAAGCCGAGGTGCATTTGTTCGGATAACGGCACTAATTTTGTAGGCGCTAATGCCGAATTAAGGACAGCGTGGGCGGAATTAGACACCGACCAATTATTGCGAGAGACGTCAAAGGAGAAAGTCGATTGGCGATTTATCCCGCCAGGGGCACCGCACATGGGAGGAGCCTGGGGACGACTAGTCGGCTCCATTACCCCTTTATAAGTCACACCTCTATCCCCACTCTTAGGCGATACCATAGCAACGCGTGGTCCCCACTTCGCGTCCGTTCGTCCCGTTTCGGTACGGCTTCGGGCGCTGTGACTTATAAAGGGTTAAGCGGGCCCTTGCAGCGATTCTACACGAGCGAGCTCCGAGTGAAGAAGTTTTGCGGACACTTACGGCCGAAGCAGAGTACTCTGTTAGTGCGCGACCACTCACTTATGTATCAGATGACGTCGAAGACTACGCAAGTCTCGCCCCAAATCATTTTCTGCTCATCACACCAGAATCATCCGTCACGTTGAGTGAGCAAATTCATGGAGCATCGGGACAGTTTGACGCTACTGATTTGCTTCGACGAAAGCAGTGGCGTACCGCGCAACAAATGGCCAACCAATTTTGCCGTTCACGGAAAAAAAAGATTAGTTGCCATAACCAAGAAATGAGGTGACACAACCAATCGATTATTCTATTTCCCTAGCAACTCAAATGGTAATACCAACGATTCGAATGATAATACCGACGATTCGAATGGTAGTCCCAACTATTCGAGTGGTAGTCCCACCGACTGGATTAGTTAACCTAACTAATCCAATCGAGAACTAATCGTGAATAGTTGAGGTTACTATTCGATATGGTTGAGGCAACTAATTTTTTAGACATTGTGTACAGCAAATCGAAAACGTAGTTGCCACAATCAAACTTTTTTTTCCGTGTTGGATACGAGAATATTTGCCAACCATCAACTTACGCCAAAAATGGTTGTGCCATTTATGGATAACCCTGATGTCAAAGCGGGCGACATTGTCGTCATTTGGGACAGCACCAGTCCAAGAAACCATCGGAAACGAGGAGAAGTTGTAACGACATTACCTGGCAAAGACGGGCATGTTCGTTCAGCCGAAGTGCGCACGACTAGCGGTATCTTTCGCCGACCCATGTCGCGATTATGCGTGCTGAAAAATCGGGAGCGTGTATCAAATAGGATTTTTTTTTTTTTTTTTATAGCCTAGATGGCTCGTCCCGCGTTGGGGACCTGTGCCACTCTCTTCAATATCAAATAGGATTGATGCACGGGCGGGAGACTGTCGTCGTACAGACGACATCGTGCACGGTTACCACAGGTCGAACGACAATACCAACGGAAATAACTAACGAGAGTTGGCAGACCTGAACCTGCAGTGATTTTTTTTTTGTTCTTGATGTTTTTACGAAATCGGCGGGAGTGAAGCGTCGAAGACAAACGTTGTGATTCTAAACGTATTATATTTGTTAGAAGATTTTATTAAAGCTCTTTAAAACGTAAAACAATGTGTCACGCGGTTTAGTGGAAAATTCCTCACCTCTTCCTACCTAACAGAATTCCACTTCGAACATTTCCAAAGTCAATGTTTCTGACCTAACTCCCTCCCCTTAATAAAACTCATATTTCTAAACCGATTTCATTTAACGAGGTCTTAATGAAAGCAGTAATGTCCGCTGATTATTGGTAGCCTAATTAGAACATTTGGTGGTAATCAATTAGCGTCTGTGATGTCATTAATCATACATGTACGTTACAGCTAGTATCGAATGCTCGGATCGGTCGGTGTACGCACACAAGGCTCTCGAAATATGTTCTCGTTAATAAAATTTATATTTTTAAACCGACTTTGTCCAACGAGGTCTTAATCGAAGCAGAAATGTCCGCTGATTATTGGTAGCCTAATTAGAACATTTAGTGTTCATTAATCATTACCGTCTGAGATGTCATTAATTATATATATGTATAATTAATTACATCTCAGACGTAATTAATGACCACCAAATATTGTAATTAGGCTACCAATAATAATCAGCGGACATTTCTGCTTCGATTAAGACCTCGTTGGACAAAGTCGGTTTAAAAATATGAGTTTTATTAAAGAAAAAGTATGTCAATAGACTTCTGTGTGCATATCTCAGTCAATCCGAGCGCTCGATGCTCGTCGTACCTTAGTGAATGACCACCAAATGTTTTAATTAGGCTACCAATAACCTGCGGAGATTTCCGCTTTGATTAAGACCTCGTTGAAGAAAATCGGTTCAGAAATATAAATTTTATTAACGAGAACATATTTCGAGAGACTTGTGTGCGTACACCGACCGATCCGAGCATTCGATACTAGTCGTAACGCACATGTATGATTAATGATGTCGCAGACGCTAATTAATGACAATCAAGAGTCGCGGTAGCGACTCGACGCCAAGTTAAAAAAGAAATTAATGTTGCCTTCACACTACGATTTGTCTGTCTGATCTTGATATATGTATGTTCTGCGGCAATGTTCGGTCGTAGGGAAAATAAAATTTATAGTTTCCTTTTTTTTAACGTTTCGACTCACGTCGGAGTCCTCTTCAGAATTTTAATATTTCTCTCGGTATATCCAAGCTGTAATGTGCAAGAACATTGCCGCAGAACATACATATATTATATATATATCAGTCACGACACTATTAAATTGCTAATTAATGACCACCAAATTTTCTAATTCGGCTACCAATAATCAGCGGACATAACTGCTTTGATTAAGACCTCGTTTAATGAAATCGGTTTAGAAATATGAGTTTTATTAAAGAGAACGCATGACAATAGACCTGTGTGCGTACATCGACAGATCCCAGTGCTCGATTATACTCTCCGTAACGTACAGGTACCATTAGGGACATCTTATATTCTAATTAATGTCTAAAAATTGTTATCAAGCCCTCCTGCTTCGATTAAGACTCTGTCGATCAATTTCGGTTAAGAGTTATCCGTTTTACAAAATATATCGTGCGTATTACCGCGGTGCCCATTTGCCAGCCAGTCACAGCGTTCGATGCTCGTTTTAATGCTCGGGTACGTTTAAGGACATCTAATACGCTAATTAATGATCACCAAATATTCAGATAAGGCTACCAATTATCAGGGAACGTTTCTGCATCGATTAAGACCTCCTAAAGCAAAATGGGTTCAGAATTATCTGTTTGACCGACCATAAACATTTGTCCATATCCTTGCATCCGGTTCCGTCGACTGGAACTTCATTTGTTTAGTTTGTATCGGAAAGTAGTGACCACCAAATGTTGTAATTGTGATATTCTTGACCAGCAAACGATTACGCATTCATTCATCGTCTCGGAAATCAAATTCGTAGAAACAAAATCGGCTAACTTCACTGTCTAACTTTCATTAATTAATTTAAAAAAAAACGGCTGACCACCAAATGCACTAATGGCCACCAATCGATTCTGATAATTAAAAAATGAGTTCGTTAAAATTTTCGGCCAACTTCACCCGAAGTTAGGTACTCACGAGAACGTCCTGATAATAATAGGGAAAATGACACTGTCGTTTTTGTACACCTCAAGAACGGCGTGATTTTGGTCAGAATGACAAAAAAAAAATGACGGGACCATGATTTTTCTGTTATTATAACCAAAATCGCACAGTTATTCAGGTGTACAAAAACGACTGTCATTTTTCCCGTCATTATGGCCGTTATAATCACCGTTATCGTGAGTGCTAGGGAAACAGAACAGTATAAAATGTAAAGTATCAGGAGTATGTTGTATTGGACTAAATAATAAACAAATTATACTGACATTTTACTTAAATTATACTCAATTTCATGAGGCATTTCGTATAAAGCGGGCCACCCGGATATTCAATGTTCGTAGAGTGGGTTCATAATCTTTTTCCAGAATATTTAGAGTTCCCCGAACACATACGAGTTATTTCAAATTTTTGATCCCCACACGGAAAAAAAGGCTTGGTTGGAACTACCAAGTGCTATGGTTATATATGCGCCAGACAATTAATTGGTTAGACCAACCAAGTAATTTGTTAGGTGACCAATTTCTTGGTTGGTCTAACCAAGTCACTTGGTTAGCTTACCAAGTCACTTGGTTAGTCTAACCAAGAAATTGGTAGCCTAACCAAGAAATTGGTCGGTCTAACCAATTAATTGTCTGGCGCATATATAACCATAGCACTTGGTTGTTTCAACCAAGCTTTTCTTTCCGTGCATAGGTTTTCCACAATAAAATACGCTTTTTTATTTTCTATTTTTTTTCCTTTCGCTGCCGATTTGAAACTATTTATGATACAACAAAATTGTTCCGGGATAAAATGTAGGGATTCGCGTATACTTTTTTAGAAAAATGTTTCCAAATTAACCTAGATAAATTTTCAGGTATCTTTTGGCAAAATAATGCCATATCATTTTTTTTTTCGTTGAGAAGGACCATTTTTATTTTACTCAGCATTTCACAGAATTTCCGTCAGAATGTTAAAAAAAACGATGAAAAAATCAACACGATGGCAAATTGATATCTTCACAATGTACGGCTCGGTTATTTGCTGAATCATACACAATTCACATGTTCACATTATGAAGGTATGAATTGATCATCGCGCAAATTTTGGTGTAGTTAGTCGACATAATAACGGAAATTCTGTCAAATTTTGAGCAAAATCAAGATGGTGCTTGCCAACGAAAAAAATTGTATGACTTTGTATTGCCAAAGATACCAAAATTACCAAGAATACTCAATCTGCATTTTTATTTATTTTTATTTCGCTGCGGATTTATTTACCCAGATAGAAATATGGCGACACGAAGACGGTACGGTGGCGACACGGCAGGGCACGACGTGTCGGTACCGTGCAGTTATGTGCGACCGAATGTGACGACACGGTGACGGTACAACGTGCTAAAACCGGCACTGTGTCAGCACCGTTCCGGCACATCATGTAGTCTCTTTATACTGCACGCCGTGCGGATACGGTGCTGGCACAATGCTGGATTCAGCACGCTGTGCCGACACCGTTTCGCTACATTCGGTCGCACGTAACTCATTTCTGACGGCACGCAGTCCCGACCGGACCTGCACGTTTTTCTTGCTGGGTACAACTATCCATGACACAACAAAATTGTTTAGGGATAAAATGTAGGATTTCGCGTATACTTTTTGATAAAAATGTTTCCAAATTAGCTTAGATACATTTTCAATCACGTGGGTCGCGGGTTCGATGCCGTCGATTTTCGTCGAAAATATAAATACGGACGCGATGAAGCTCCAGATGTATGTAGATATGAGACCCACACAGGTATTTCTACCTGTGGAGGTTACGTGTCCGTGTTTACGTTCTCGACGAAATGTGACGTAGCTTCTGTGCCGGGAGGCGAACTCGAGACCGGTTATATCGGCATAAGTTTTCCGCCGTTTTCCTATGCCCATTGCAGAAATGCTATGACGAATGCGATATAGAGCGGGAAGTCGGATACGGCCGCATGACGGCCTGGTTACTGATCCGGACCAGACCTCCAGGCGGGTCTGGCTACTAACCCGAGCCGACCCTGTAACAGGCGTAATGCCTGCAGACATAATAAATGCAACATAAAAAAAAATACATTTTTTTCCCGACTTCGCTAAAATAACCCCATTTCGTGTCCGCCGCGCTGGTGGGGAATCGCTCATTTGTTACGAATGACGTACGCATGCGTAGTCCGTTTTCATTACCTCCCGAGGGAGGTAATCATCGTGCTACGCATGCGTGTCGTCATTTGTTAAAAATGAGCTTATTCTCCATCCTTGTTGCACACACGAAATGTGGTTATTTTTAGCGAAATCGGGAGAAAAGTATAGTACGTTACATGGGAGGGGTGCGACTTTTCACATCGTGTGAATTTTCAAACTTCACTCTCGGTGAAAAGTTGCACTTCCCTCCCTGGTAACGGAATGTACTATTTCATTCACTTTTTGGCAATACAAAGTCATACCATTTTTTTCGTTGGGAAGCACCATTTTGATTGTGCTTAAAATTTGACAGAATTTCCGTTATTATGTCTACTAACTACACCAAAATTTGAGCGATGATCAAATTATTCCTTCATAATGTGAACCTGTGAATTGTGTATGATTCAGCAAATAACCGAGCCGTACATTGTGAAGATATCAATTTGCCATCGGGTTGATTTTTTCGTCGTTTTTTAACATTATGACGGAAATTTGGTGAAATTTTGAGTAAAATAAAAATGGTCCCTCTCAACGAAAAAAATGATATGGCATTAGTTTGCCAAAGAATGCCTGAAAATTTATCTAGGTTAATTTGGAAGCATTTTTCTCAAAAAGTATACGTGAAACCCTACATTTTATCCTGGAACAATTTTGTTGTGTCATAGATAGTTTTAAATCGGCAACGAAAGGAAAAAAAAATAAAAATAAAAAAAGCATATTTTATTGTGGAAAAACTATGGGGATCAAAAATCTGAAATCACTCGTATGTGTTCGGGGAACTCGAAATACGCTGAAAAAAAATTATGAACCCACTCTACGAACATTGAAAATCAGGGTCGTCCGCTTCATATGGAATGCCTCATATTCCTTTTATAGTACCAAAGAATATGGATATGCCTAGAAGAATACTTCCCGTACTTTCGTTGAAGCCAGAAAAGTTGGGGTGCTCGGACAAGCTTTCACCCCAGCTGCTAGGATGTCGCTAGTAGCGTTGTATAGCTGTGTGCTGTACGTGTAGCTCACGTACAGAAACACACAAGCTTACACCTCGGCAACAGGCTTGGCTCCGCCTTGCATCATGCCTCCTGCGCTGCTATTCGTTTAAAAGTTGGGGTGATTCTGTCTCACTCGCTCCCGTTATGTTTAGCGAGTCGGGGTGATCATGCTGACTCTCTCGCTCTCGTTCTGTTTAGCGAGTTGGGGTGATCATGCTGACTCTCTCGCTCTCATTCTGTTTAGCGAGTCGGGGTGATCATGCTGACTCTCTCGCTCTCATTCTGTTTAGCGAGTCGGAGTGATCATGCTGACTCTCTCGCTCCCATTCTTTTTAGCGAGTCGGGGTGATCATCTTGACTCTCTCGCTCCCGTTCTTTTCAGCGAGTCGGGGTGATCATCCTGACTCTCTCGCTCCCATTTTGTTCAGCGAGTCGCGGTGATCGTGCTGACTCTCTCGCTCCCGTTCTGCTCCATGGTTTTTTTCCCATCCGAAAGTGATTTTTTTAATGAAAGTGATATCCGGTAAAAATTACATATTTCATCAACAATCAGTTTCCACAATTTATATAGAACTTGTCTAGAAGATATTATACGAGAATCGAGTTGGTGTAGCAAAAAAGACGCTAGCTCCGTAAAGTGTAGTTTTGAGTCCAAAACACAATTTTTTTCCCCCTGTATGTTAATTAATATCACCAATTAATATCCCGGATATGGAAAGAATAACATACACACTAGACATTGACAAGCGATTGTAATTAACATTCAGGAAGAAAAAAAAAAAAAAACAAACCCTGAGTTTTGAACCCAAAACTACATCTTTCGAGCCCAGCGTTTTACCTGCAACACCAACGAAATTCTCGTAGAATACTTTCTAGACAAGTTCTATATAAATTGTGGAAACTAATTGTTGATAAAATATATAATTTTTACCGGATATCACTTTTCACTAGATTAAGTTACGATATAAATGTATTAAATTATAATGTAGCAATAGCGAGAAAAAAAGAAAATTGTTATTACTGGGATTTGAACGCACGACGTTCCGCTAAATATGAAGGAAGGTGCGGAAATTCCCCTACCTTCATCCTACAGACAGCCTTCAGTCCCAACTGTCCGCCTAGTAGGCGGAGTTAATTGATCGGTCTACCGTGGTGCCATCCTGCGGTAGATTTATACGCAGAAAGTTTTGCTTCAAGCCGTCCATAAGAAGTGTTCTTCTAGGCATATCCATATTCTTTGATAGTACTTTCATACTTGATGCCAGGAAAAAATGATTATATATAACTCTATATGGGGCATTCCATATAAGCCAACCCGGTCAACGGCTGAACCTCAATTTTTCTTTTTTTAGAGGCATTTTATTATATTATTCTTCCAACTGAAAAATGCATGCAAAAATGTTTTTCCGATTTTTTTTATCGACATTTTTTAGTTATAAATAATTAAAACTATCTAAAAAAACGCCCTAATTTAAAAATCTCAAAACAATCTCAAAAATACTATGATGCACGGAAAAAAAAAGATTGGTTGCCATAACCAAGAAATGAGTTGACACAACCAATCGATTATTCTATTTATCTTACAACTCAAATGGTAATACCAACGATTCGAATGGTAATACCGACGATTCGAATGATAATACCGACGATCCGAGTGGTAGTCCCAACGATTGGATTAGTTAACCTAACTAATCTCGCGAGAACTAATCGTGAATAGTTGAGGTTACTATTCGATATGGTTGAGGCAACTAATTTTTTAGCCATTGTGTACAGCAAATCGAAAACGTGGTTGCCACAACCAAACATTTTTTTCCGTGTGGGCAACAAAACATTTGATCCATAGACGAGAGTGGTCCGAGACCTTCTGCTATTTTTTTCCATTTTATAATATTATTCGAATGTTTTTTAAACGTTAAATAATCAACGCTTCGTTTTAGAAATCTCAAAAAAATCTGAAAAAAATACTGTGATGAACAAAAACATTTTTTATCAGAAGGAAAAAGAGGAAGAAGACCTTTTTAAATGTTTGAAATTTTATTTTATAATATTAATTAAAGATATTTCAAACGTTAAAAAAAACGTCCAGATTTAAAAATCTCTAAAAAATCTCAAATCTCCAAGGATAGCGAATTTTGTCACCGCTAAAAAAACCGAAAGAATCACCTCAGTGTTTTCTGCACTTTTCTGCAGGGCAATTCACCGCAAAACCATTCATCGTTTTTTCTTTTACGTCGGTGGTATTGCCGTTTCGTGCACGGCAAAACCATCGAGGAAATTTAAAAAAAAAAATTTTTTGTGTTTAATTCAACGGGTTATTTTTTTTTTTTTTTTTTTTTTATCAAGAAAACGGGCTGGGCCCAATTACAAGTATGATGAGCAGAACACATCAACCATTTACAAAGCAGTGAGTAAAGAAAATCGTTACAATATAGATATGATCGCAGGATAAGAATTAACAAATAAATACGAAAGCGTACCGTTAACAGCAAAGTAGGTTTTTAACTTATTCAGGAGGAACTAACGATAGTATCCGGTTTCTAAATTGACTTAAGGAGCCCTCAAAAAGCGGAGCCTCGGGTGCATATAGATTACCGGCACGGATACAACGCGGGAGCCAACTATTAGATGCATAATTAACTCGATAAAACGGAACCTCAAAAATTTCATTATTTCTCGTAACCCTATCGGTATCGCGGAGGCCAATTAATGAAGAAAGCTCAGGCGAGTCAAATTTTCCATTAACAATGTTAAACAAAAATATCAGATCCGCGATTAACCGACGAGAGTTCAACGAGTGCAACTTAAGAACACTCATTATTGGCTCATAGTTATGGTCAGTATAATGCATCGGCATGCCTAGACGATAAGCAGCAAAGCGTAGGAACTTATGTTGCACTCGTTCAATTAATTCAGAGAATGTACTTTGGTAGGGTGACCAAATAACGGATGCATATTCTAGTTGTGATCTTACTAAGGAAACATACAGTGTTATGAGAGCATGAGGATTATCAAACTTTGCAGCTATTCTCTTTATGTAGCATAACATTCTAAGTGACGCAAAGATACAATGAGTAAAGTGTGCGGTGAAAGATAATACATTGTTAAAGTGAACTCCCAGATCACGTATAGTAGTAACAAAGTCGAGAGGAGAATTGTTGATAGTATAGTGGTGGTTTACGAGGCAGTTTTTACGCGTAAAGCGCAGTACGCAACATTTAGAAATATTGAGAGTCATCTCATTATCATTACACCACTTCGATATTCTATCAAGATCATCTTGGAGATCAATAGCATCCTCGAGAGAGTTAACGGTCTTAAAAACTTTCATGTCATCCGCGTATAACAAAACTTGAGAATTGTGGATAACTTGAATCACGTCGTTAATAAAAATATTGAAAAAGAGGGGACCCAAGTGAGACCCCTGTGGAACACCAGAGGTGGTATGAATATCTCTCGAGAATGCCGATTTAATTTTAATTTTTTGAACTCTTCCTGATAGATAGCTACTAATCCAGTTAAGGAGCACACCTGCAATGCCGACAGCCTCCAGTTTAGCAAGAAGAATTCGGATATTGACTCGATCAAACGCCTTCGAAAAATCTGTGTACACGGTATCGACCTGAGATTTCTTACTTAATTCCGTAACCACATAGTTCGTGAACAAAGCCAAGTTGGTGACTGTGGATCTACCCTCTACAAACCCATGTTGCTCCTATACTATCACGGTTTTAAGTACGATCGCCAATTTAGGTGCTAAAATAGATTCGAAAAGTTTCGGAATCGTACACATAACCGAGATAGGCCTGTAATTGACTGCCTGCGCGTTATCCCCCGATTTGAGTATCGGAGTGACCGAACTCACTTTCCACACATCGGGAAAAACTCCAGATGTAAGAGAACGGGAGAACAGGATGTGTAGAGGATGAGCCAATGCGAATCTACAATTACGAAGGAGCACGTTGGGTATCCCATCCGGTCCTGGACCAGTATTAATGTTAAGCGACGCGAGACAATCAAACACTTCGATAAGCGAAACTACAAGCGTGGAAGTGATTTCGGGAGAACGTCGCAGCTGAGGTGAGGAACCGGCATCCTTAGCGTAGACCGATTCAAAGTGATCGGCAAATAAGTTAGCTATATCACCCGGGGAGGCTCCAGTGTTCCCATTGTGCATTATTGTATTGGGTACCGTATTTCCCTTACGACCAGCATTCGCAAAATTCCAAAACGCTTTTATGTTTGTACAAATACTCTCTTGGGCTTTGTTTACATACGAACGATAGCATATATCAGCTAGTAGTTTACATCTGGACCGGAGCTCAGTGAACACTCGATAATGATTATTGCTATTTAATGATTTATATAACGCATGAGCTATCCTTTTTTGACAAACACAGCATCGCAATTCAGCTGAGAACCAGACGGGAAACTTAGACGTATAAGAAGCTTTCCACGGAACAAAACGCTCGATTGCAAGTTGAATAGTCTCGACTAATAGTAACGCAGCGCGCTCGAGCGAATCTTCGTACAAAATGTTGTCCCACGGATACGAAGCGATAAAATAATTTAGGGACTCGAAATCCGCTTTATTGAAGTCGTAAAACCCTTCAAAAGTACGCTCGACTATACTAGACTTCGATACTTCAATCAAAATATCCAAAGGAGGATGATAATTATCAATAGGTAGTAAAACATCGGATGATTCAGATACGAGGCATCTGGAGTTAGAAAAAATAAGATCCAGCGTAGATCCGAAAACATTTGCTATTGAGTTGACTTGAGATAAAGCGAGTGCACTGAATTCCGTAGAGATGTACGTGGCTGCGTCATAGACATGGCGTGGAGCGGCAGGCGCTTGAACAACAGCCGACATGTGGGTATCCGACGACCAAGAAGTGTGCGTCAGATTGTAGTCTCCAAAGATGTGTATGCGCGACGACGGATATACTTCTGTAGCGTTACCAACGCTTAGACAGTGTTCTAGGTAGGCCGCTGGAGGGGATACCGGCGGCAAGTACACAGCTCCGATGATGTGAGTCCCCACCCGGCCCGTTACGCGAATTAAGAGCTGCTCGAGTGTGTTCAGCGGCGCAGGTATAACCCAGCTATTAAGCGATGTTGACACTGCCACGAGAACTCCCCCTCCGCGCTCAGCGTTACTGGTATTCGAGTTTCTGTCACGCCTGTATACTACATATCCTTCAAAACCGAGCTCCTCCGTCCGAATGTGGTCCACTAGCCAAATTTCCACCAATACAATAATGTCATGTTTCGTAGCAGAAACCCCGAGAGATGCTTTAAGGTCCGATAGTTTAGTTCTCAAACCTCTTACATTTTGGTAATATAGAGAGAGATACCCCACTGAAGCTAATCGTTTTTTGCTTGATTGTCACCACACTTTTTCACAACGCAAGGCACTCCTTTTTGATATTTAATAGTCCAGTCATTGTCACCCGATTTCTTCTTTTCGTCGAGTAAAGCTCTCGCAGCCGTCATTTGCTCACGCTGCCAAACAGTCTCATCACTTTTTACTTTAATCGTCTTACCATTCAGCTTGAGACTCGCGCGATTTTTAAGGACATGAAAAGCGTCAGAACATGAGCTAAGCGAGATCAACAGTGGCCGCGGGTTATTTCGTGTATTATCGGGGGCAGATGATCCCAGCCTGGAGCAGCGTAGAGCGTCAAGAGGCACAGACAGCGGAGTGAGAATATCGATCGCCAATCTGCGATCTTGGTTGGCGGATTCTGGCACGTCGAACAGAATGATATTGTTTGAACGCCTGTTTTGATCCGCAACTTCAGCGATTAGATCCTTTTCAGAGAGACCATGTTGACGAAGCTCTGAAATTTGGGATTTTACATATTCAATTTCCGATTTCATTTCACTCGCGACAGATACAGCAGCATCGAGACGCGAGTCCATATCGTCCATGCGAGCATTCAATGCGGACGTTGATTGGTCAACTGATTGACGAAGCATTCTCTGTTCGTTGGTTAAAGTATCAACCGATTCTCTGAGCTCGTTATGTTTTGCTTCGAATGTATCGAATTTTATTAGCATCTTCCCAAGAACCGAGTGAACATCTTCGAGCGTGATAGACTTGCCGCTAGATTGATTAGCCGATATATCTTCGGGATCACCTATGGGGGATGCTGGACGCGAGCCACAGCATCGAGAGAAGCCACCGTTTTCAAGAACGGAGCATTTCGCAGCACACGCGGCATGATAATATGCATCACAAACTGGGCAGGTAGTCGGTTTGTCTCGCGATCCGCATTTACGTAAGCACCCACAACACGTACCGGCGCGAGAGCTGGGAACCTTCAGAGAGTCCGTAATGCTCGACACATCCTTCGCGGACATACTTGAAACAATAACACTCCGTGAAATAGTGTCAACAGCAGAGCAATCGGTCGAGACCGATCGTGCAATGGCAGCCCACACGTTAAACGGTAGCACGATAACGACAGCGAACTCCGACGAAAATAAGTCAAACCACCTCGCGTAAGCTCTATAATTTATGCATGAAAATGCAGCCCTCGCAGAGATGATTAACGTAAGCGTGGTTACAAAAAATAATAATAAAATAATACTGCAAAAACTTGCTTAACATAAGAGACCAAATTTTACACGACTTTCTGAACTCACATAGATGGCGCGATTTTGCTCTTTTAACGCATACGCAAACGCATCATTATGAATTATATATATTATTATAATTATTATATATTAATAAAGAGATTAAGTTTACAACTATTTGTTCAAAATTAGATCACGATAAATTGAAAATTCGCTGAACTGGGTAAAATTTGTTGAATTTTACGTTTTGAGAAACGCGTTTCTGCTTGGCACAAACTTTGGCGGTAAATAAAATGCACGAGGACTCAGTGCTTTAGTTATTTCACGCAGTGCTTCAGTGCATTTTTTATTTCATTTGACCATCCCCCTTAAGGGGGGGGGGGGTCAGGTCAAAAATGTAAAAAAATCGAATTTTTTTTTCTGTAAAAATGTTCATTTCCATGTAATCTATGTGTTAGTAAAGTTATAAGCCGAAATTCGCAAAAATGGACAAGTTCTACGGTACCATTTATCTTTTATTTTCTCAAAAATCGTAAAAAATTGTCAGAATATTATATTTAAATTTGAAACTATTTTATTTATTTATTGTTTTTATATGCGGACATTAAGGCCGATTTTTTGTTGACCGGAAATATTTAAGGGTGTTGAATTTTTTTAAAATTTAATAATTTAATTTTTTTTTCACTTTCTGCAGCTTTGTTTAGTTAAGGTGATCTCTGAACCTTCAAAATCTTAGACATAAAGCCGAAAAATTGCCGATTTCTCCAATATGCCTGTTTTTTAATGATTTTTTTCTATAGATAAAAAAATTAATTACGTATTTGTAAATAAATTTTTATCTGTTTACCATTTTTAAAAACAATTAGTGAATCGCGATATAAACGATGCGATGACAGTGTGATGTCTCCAATGCAACAAGTAACATGTACATCATATTTGAATTCGCGCGAATAACGGGGCATGCGCTATGATAGTTTGATGCGTATCGCATGCGCAGCGTCTTACTGCCGGGGGAAATTGACTTCTGCTACACTCGAGCGGCATAACCTCTAATTGACGTTTTTATTTTTTGTCCATACTATGTTATTAGCTTAATTCCATTTGCTGTTTTTTTTTAATTGAGAGTGTTTAAAAAAGAATCAACAATCATCAGAAGTGTTCTAATATGCATTATTTCTTTGGAAGTGGTGATTTAATGTGTTTGCAGTACATTTCTAAATGTTTCAACACTGGACAAATTGTCAGTGATTTTGTCAATAAAAGAGATCACCCCAGTATTATTCTCAGGTTTAAAAAAATATTATGCATTCATTTACTTATTTATTTGTTAATAAAAAAAAACATTTATTTCTAAAATAATTACTAATATTCTGAAATCTGACCTGTCAATAATATTTTTATTTTGTTCATTAAAGGTACTAAGATGCCCCAAAGGTGAAAGCAGTGCAAAATTTTTTTTTTGAGTCATAAACTTTAGATGCCATTTGCCGAAACTTGGTTTTCAACCTATTCTGCGCGTGATTCAGACCAAACTGCTAGGCAGATTGGACTGGTTGACGTCTCATTTTCTTCTTCATAAAAAGAAACACCGGCTAAGCGGAGCAAATGTTAATAAAAGGTAACAGTTTTTAAGTGACATAATTTATAATAATTAAATTTTATGCTATTTTCTAAATCATTGATTAACTTTGTTTTCAGGATGAAAAAAAATATTTTGCTCCGCTTAGCCGGTGTATCTTTTTATAAAGAAGAAAATGAGACGTCAACTAGCCCTATCTGCCTAGCAGTTTGGTCTGAATCACGCGCAGAGTGGAAAACCTATGATCTTTGCTTAAGTTAATACTGAAAGGCATATGCAAGTCAGACAACAGTAAAAAATCCTTTTATCGAGTACCAACAACATAGTTCACTGACCATTTTTATATGCAAGAGAATTTGGATGATATTGAATTTTCAAATTCAATTTTTTTGACCTGACTCCCTCCCCTTAATAGTTCTTAAAGGCATAAAATTTGCATTGCGCGTCTAAATTAATGACTTCTGGTTTGTTTAACATTTTTTAATTTATTTATTCAATAGTGCGTATATCACAAATAAAGGTGGGATTCGTGTGCGAATATCGTATTATAGCCAAATATACATATTCCTAGTGTGTATATATATATATGTAGTAATTAGATTGCCATTACAACTATTTAACAATTTTGAGGGTTGTGCAAAATTGTCAACTCGCGATTCTCATCGTATGGCGATTCGCCAGCATTTGTTTTTAGTTTTTTTAATTATTCATGTAAAACGTATATTCGCACAGATCCGAAATAAAGCATCAAACGACTATTACATCGTATATAATCACAACTGGGGAAGAGCTCGTACAGTTCTCTACTATTTATGGATATCGGTTTTGTTTCTTTTTTCTTTCTCTAATTCGTTATTAATTCATATTGGGTATGCGGCGAATCACCGTAGAATTCGAATTCGTACACGTAGTTTATTATTGTAATACCGATGTAACGACAAAGTATCAATGTGTGAATTAGTTACTGAATGCGTGTGAATGTGTTTTTTGCATTTTTTTATATTTTCTTTTCCTCCCTTCAATTTGTCCCTCACTCAGCGATTCTTACGCTAGACGAAACTTGATTTCATTCGACATGTTCTTATCACATTAAATTGTGTGTGTTTATTTTTTATTTCCATTTCGAAACGAAATTATTACATTTGTTTATTATATGCATTATATATACAATATATTCGAACGCTTCATTTACACAAAAAAAAAATCATCAATGAAGCGAAAAACTTCGAGTTATTAACCGGGGCAAAAAAAAATGTTAATCAATTTTCCCAACTTTGCAATAGTTGTGCGCGAGATTCAAAAGTAAAAACTGTGCACAAGAATAAATTTCCTTACGAATTATTAAAACTTAGGTCCTTTCCGATCGTTGTACGCGTGACGAGCACATATCCTTGAAATCTCGCCCGTTCGTTGATCGCTTAAACAAGATTCAGTCGCAAAACTGTTTCCGTTGATACAATAATCGACGAACGCAAAAATGTTATTTACATAGGAATGTTGCAGTTCTTATCGCTGCCACTCAGCAAAGATACTTACCGTTATTTTTTTCCCCCACCGTTAAACCATCAATATTGTATCATTTTTTTAAATACATTTATTCTTAACGTTAGTTTTATGAGTTTCGTGTGTATAGCTTTGCGCATTCTGGAGCGACAGGTTTAAAGAGGAATTATTTATGCCCTCAATTTTCTGATGTTTTTTTTGTCTTTTAAATAAACCTGTTGTGTTTTTCCGAGCACTTAACATTGATAATCGTATTTTCCGTCGTTTCATCCTTGAGCCACACAAATTCCACTATGTCAAACCGTACGTTTATCTACTTTATTGAGTTTTAAGTCACCTATCAGAGTGACGATATCTTGAACTTTGTTTTTTGTCTTGTTTTGCGTGTGGCAATAAAATCTTCATCTTAATCGCCGAAAGAAATGTTGAAGAAATTTCGAATCGAAATCATACTTGCGAAAATGATTAATGACTTTCAGTCATTTTTCTATTGCTATTCTTTTTTTTACTCCATACCCAGAAAGATGCATTAAACAACAAATAAAAGTTGAATGCTTCCTTAAATGTTCCGTAAGTGAATATGATTTAATCAATGTTAAAAAATTAATTAGCAAATAAATTTGGAGATCAATTTAATTATGCAGAAAAATAAATAGAGCATCCGATTCGAATTCTAGATCAAAATCCTCTCTTTAAAAAGACATGGCACATCGAAAATCGAAATATCGAAAGCTGAAGCCAGTTTTCAAACATTCTGATTGGTCGTCGATGGCTTTGACGTAAAGCCAACTTCAGACTGTTATGATCACTGCAGCGATACTTATCGCGCGCATTTTGTATGGCTGTATTTTTCGCAGTCGTGGAATAGATTACATTTTTCTTCCGTAAAAAAAAGGCAGGGCACATCGAAAGTCGATTATGTCGAAATACTGAAGCAGAGTTACGTAAAGTCACGAATCGTATAAACATGCAATTATCACGTTTAGCCACAAAAAAAGACATATAAAAAGAAAGGCGTGCGAGCGAAGCGAGTACGTTGTTGCCAGTATTGTGAAATTTCGAATGAGTCGCTATTTTATAATAAGCAATGAAGCATTTTTCAGAGTGCGGTCACTATTCATTGCCAATACTTATTTTACAAACTACTCAATTTTATGTTTAAAAAAAAGGTCTGACCGTAGTATATGAATATTCGAGTAGATGCACCGGTTGTGCCCACCATTCTCTTTTTTCTTGTTTTGTTTTAATTTAAAGAAATTTTACTTCGACAATTATTACTTAAACGTGTAAAATATTTTTTGTGCAGGAATTGAATTTAATATTTTCGGAATACTGAAATTCCACTTAGGACAAGTATATTGGGAAAAAAAGTACAGTCTGCAATTTCGGTGATTAAGGCCATAGATACCTTTAACTAATCGTAAGTTCCGTTATTGACCGCGGGCTCGAAAACTCTTCACCTGTCAAGAATATAATTTCTTTGAATCATATAAAATGCCTCCCATATAGTTATGGGGCCAAATTAATTCGTGATATTTGTAATTATTATTATGCAAAATGAATCATTTTAACACCCTTTTAATGCTTGATTTTTTTGTCAGATTTTTATCCCATCGAGTATTCGGAATTTTCTCTGAAACTCACGTTTGGCGGGACTATACCGCACGTACTACCTTAAGTTAGTCCTTACGCCTGGTATTCATTTCGCATAAGTTCAAGAAAAATGAGAGAGAATTGTAAACATTTCTCGATGGTATAAAAATCTGAAAAAATTCGTGCACATTAAAGGTACCGAAAACCTTTTTTTTCTTTACTCGTGCATGCAAAATCCTCATTTGCCCACCGTTCACAGACATGCAAAATGGCTGGTTGACGCACTAGTGCGCAAAACATTTTGCACACTGTTCCCTGGATTTTGCTCATTGCTTGAAGTTGCAGCTCATTTTGCATGTCTGTAAACGTCGGACAAACTCGGATTATGCATTGCACTCGTAAAGAAATAGTACATTACGATACGAGTGCGAAAAAACTTTTTCTTCATACTATGCCGAAAGTACGTCCCTCCTGCCGCGATATCACGGCAGAAAGGCTAACTTTTATGTCTCGGTAGAGACGCTCATGCGCTCTGCAACAGCGGGCCGAAAGAAATTACTCGTGCACTGAGACCGGCCCACACACACACAAGACGGCCGAAAGTCAAGAGTCGCTCACTGTGTTTATACACATGTCATTCATGTGTTGGTCAAGCTATACACGTGCCCTCTATACAACGGGAGTAGTAACTTATTCGAGCGCATTAATACTCTATACATCTTGCCTGCATAACCTCAAAGTTTATTTACAATTGATGTATGCTAAAGTTTAACAGTTAAGATAAATCAGTAAGTGATATATACTCGAAAACATACTAATAAAATTAGGCTTCCATAATCAAATTAATATTGTTTAGAAAAGTAGTGTCTATTCAGATGTATTTGATTTGATGCCTGCCCCCGACCAGCAACACTCGCTTCGCTCGTGCCGCAAATGTCGGGGCAGGCATCAATATCTTTCAATACAAAAATGCAATTTTTTTCGTACTTTCGGCCAAGTATAAAGAAAAATAGTATACACTACACAGGCAGAAATTTGAGAGCCCTGAACTGCACTCCATGATGCCCTCGGCTACGCCTCGGGCATCATTGCGCGCAGTGCAGGAAACTCAACTTTCTGCCCTTGTAGTGTAATATACTATTTCTGACGAGTTTGAATTTGCAGCACGAGCCGCAGGCGAGTGTTGCAATCACACGAGTTAAGAAAACGTTTTTCGCATGGGTATCGTACAAAATATTATTTCACGAGGTGTGTAAACGACGTTTGACGCACGCGAAGCGTGCGTAAAACCGCGTTCTACGCACTGAGTGAAATAAAATATGGTTCGATACACGAGGCCAAAGGATCGTTCTGCGTACTGTTCGCGTGAAGACAGCACGAAGCCTCTGCGAAGCCGAGGCTTCATACTGTCTTCACACGAGCAGTACGCAAAACGCTCCTTTGGACTCTTGTATCGAAATATACTATTATATGGAAAAAAAATGTGAAAAAAACACAAAATTCAAAGTGAATTAAAAAATCTGAAAAAATTCATACGTATTCAGAAAAATGAACGAACGATTTGTTAAATAATTTTTTTTCAATAATTTTGTTAATAAAATTATAGAATTATTATTATGCAAAATTAATCTTCCTACATGTACATGCATTTTTTCAGATTTTTATACCATCAAGAAGGGTTTGCAATTCCCTCTCATTTTTCTCGAACTATTGCGAAATGAATACCACGCGCAAGGACTACCTTAAAGGGAAAACCCTAGCCAGATAGACATTTGGCAATACCGTTAGAAGGCCGAAAATAAGCTGTTTTTATAGATTTTTTTTTTCAGATAAATCGGATTGTCTGACATTATTACAACTTTGTACACTTTTTATTTTACTTTTGATCTATTTAAAATTATCTTTCAAAAAAATGTTTTTTATTCAAAATGGCTGATGTACAGCTCAATCTTCTCACAAGGTCTTATCGTGAGTTGATAAATTTCTAGAATTCTAGTTTACATCCATATGCTATCGGTGAACCAAAAGAATCAAAATATATGTAGAATTTGCAAGATGGCAACTTAAGAAATTCAAAGTAATTTTTTAATAAAATTTTCACTACAATTTGAGAAAAAAGTATATGATTTTATCCGCATTTATTAACAATTCCGAGGAGATACTCACGTAGCAGGTTTACTTCTTAATATATAAGTAGTTTCACAACCGTGGTTCAAATAGAAAAATGGCTGATATTTGCAAATGTCCGATACCATGTTTTCTCGTGCAGTTTTTTAAAAGAATAACCCATAATAATGGTTCAATTATAACGAGCAATATCTCATTTTGATTATTGGAGGATCCTCAATCGATTGACCGTCCACATTTTTTATAAGATCAGTAGTTCAAAAGATACAACAGTTTGATTATCTTATCCTAACCTAACATCAGGGATACAAATGGCTGCAACTTTTGAATTACTATACAAAATCTGGACGGATAATAGATTAAGGATCTTCCAATAATCAAAATGAGATATTGCTCGTTATAATTGAATCACTATTATGGGTTGGGTTATTCTTTTTAAAAAATACACGAAAAAACATGACTTCAGACATTTGCATATATCAGTCGACTTACGATTACAATAACGGCTGTGAATTTACTTATATATCAAGAACTAATTCTGCTTCGTGTAAAACTCCTCGGAACTATTAATTAAACCACCAGAAATTGTAAAATCGTTTTTGAAAATTTAGCACTTATTTGACTAGTGTGAAGCGCAGTTGCAACCCTAAAGTTTTAATAAGGGGCTCATCGGCTTCAATAATTCATACGCTCGTCCGTAATAACATCGGAAATACTTGGGAGTTCGTACTGGAAATTAAATATCATATTATTAACATATTTAGGTATCGTTTTATATAAGAAACATTTTCTCGAGTATTTAAGCTGATAAATGATGTACTCCGTTGAAAAACTTTCACGCAGAATCAATTACTACCTTGGCAATGTTTTATATTTTTTAAATATCGCTGATATTTATATTGAGTATCAATAGGAGACTGTCATCACTATTTTTAAGATGTCGTTCTCCGTAATATATATATATAGGTCGTATTATCGGAAGCTTTTAATAAATTTCTCGAATGCATTATATTGAGGGCTTATAATTTAATACTGGTTTATAAATAATGGAAAGATAAAAATTGAGCACTTGATATATTTTTGTGTAATTTAACACTCTTTGGTGAATATGGAGTAAAAAAATTGAAGATAGGCATGACAAAAATGACCGATTCTTATTAAGAAAATGAAATTTTCAACGCGTCCAGCGCTATTAAAATGTTTCACGAGATTTTATTTTATCGACTACAACGAATACGTTTAAATACTGAAAAAAAAATGTCGCAATATTGTCACTCTACCACCCATAGATATAAATGGTTGAAGGAAACAGGCCCTAAGGAAAAAAAACAGCCAAAGTTTTTCGACAGAATATAAAAAAGAATCAAAGAAACAACGAATGTCATTAAATATACGTTGAAATTTAATTCGGAGCCAGTGATTTGCTAGCTGTAATGTAAAATTTATAAACATTATTAGCACAGATAACTAACAACGATTAAAGCTATATTCTGTTTCAAATAAATTACAAATTCACTAACTATATATATATATTATATATATATAATTATATATATTTATAGTTAGTGAATTTGTAATATATATATATATATATATATATATATATATATTATACTATATAATATACTATATATATATATATTTGTATATATAAGTTGCTCTAAGAGTCTAAGCTGTCGCTTCGCTAGTCTTCGTCTTCTCGAGGCTCCAGGCCTTATTTCATTTCGTTTTATTCCCGATAATATCTAAGTCATGCTATTAGCCTATCTCTCGCTCGTTTTCCTACCTTCTCGACGTTAATTAAATCTTACATCTCCGCATGATAACGAATATCTAAAAGCTAATGCCAGAAACTCGTCCCTGCTGTGACGAGGCGTTGATTCGCTTTTATTTTTACATTTTTGATGCATCGATCTGATTGAAAATGTGAATTCAAAGTAAAAAAAATCTAAGCTATCTTTATTATTCTTATAGAAGCTTCGCCAAAATGCTCGATTACTAAAATTTCGAACTTCTAAGCGCGTGCGTGTTATCGCGTCTATATATGCCTCCTTGTGTCGCTGTAATGTTTCGGAGTATGCAATTTCTCCCTTTATTAAATCCTAAAATGTTCCTGTTTTTTTTATATCTTGCTCGTGTGTGTATACATATCGAAAAGACGATTGTGATCGTGTTACCTTAAAATTCATTCTACGGCTCCCTATGTCCTCTGTAACTATTCGTATCGTGTGTATGATCGATTATTTTATTATTCTGCTTTATCCCTATTATTCTGTATACGTTTTTCTTCTTGCTGTTTTATTTTCTTCTTTCGAACCGTAAAGCGGTCAATCGTGCCGCGAAGCGCGGCCAATACGACTCTACTTTATAAAATTATCGACGTTAGCAAGTTTATTCGAGTACCCGTGTGCCTTGATCATGCTTCACTAGCAAAGCGCTATTTTATCTCTCATGCTGTGATTTTATATTTCTTTTTTTTCTTCAGTTCCTTTATTTTTCTTTAGCTCTCTTCGGCGCCGAACTTTCAGTTGTTAGTTAAATCTTAAGATCCAAAAGTTCGAAACTCTTTATTTTTAAATACCCCCTCTTCCACAGCACTTCGAATGAGGACTGCGCACCAAATTTCTTTATTTCTTCGCGTGCCCAGGTAGCACAATTCAAGAAGTTATCCAAAAGTAGCCTAAATGGGTACCTAATGTCCGTGAAAGTTAACTTTCAGACATAGGATATCTTACAGACGACATTTTCGCGGACATTCGGTACCCATTTAGGCAACTTTTGGATAACTTCTTGAATTGTGCTGCCTGGCTGGTTTCCAATATTCAAAGGTAGTAATCGTTTTTAGACACTCACGTTTTAAAAAAACACACAGAAGTGCCTATTGAATTTGGTCTCCACATACCTGTTTTACCTTTTTATGGAAAATGTTGGTGTAATATGAATCAATCTATTTTTTAATATCTACAGATTTCTATTTGTTCTGAAAATATCCTCTATTTCTCAGTCGATTACTCGCTAAATACATGACAATCTCGGACTTTTTCTAAATGACGTTTGTAGAACAAACGTCATTTTACATTGTGAAAGATCTTTCTAAATTATTTAAATCAATTCCAACTTTCCAAAATAAGTACACAATAAATAAATTTTTCTCTCAAACACTGCTTCATCAATTAAAAATCCCCGAATTATACTGATAATTAACAGATTTTTTCTCGAATATCCTACAGGTTCTCTAAAGGTATCAACTTATTGCGATTTTAGGAACAATCATTCAAAATCATTTCAATACAGTATTAAGGGGATGCTGGAGTAGATTTTATTACCGACTTTGATCGGTAAAAACAGGCTTTTTCGTAGTTTTGATTATTCTTCGTTAATAATACGTTACACACATGCTTTAAATTGTACACGATTGTACTATCAACATAAACGAGTGCACGTACATTCGAATATTTGGTGACAACGTACAATAAATGAAAAAAATCGTATACTACTAAACCTCCCGAAATCAAAATGGCCGCCAGGGTTTGACAGCATCGCCTGTTTGATAAGATATAAAAGATTCTGGAACTCACATACGTTAAATCGAAATGTACGTCCATTCTTTAGCGTTCTCTGAATATTCTACGAGCGTCGAAAAGTCAATTACACAAAAGGAATCCACGCAAAACCAAGACTACGTAGTCTTTTCGCGATCAGAGTGGGTCAAGAAGAGTGCGAATGAAGTTTCCCGATTAGAACACAAGTGGCGCCGATGTAATCTGTTTTCTTTTGGCAAAGACTCCGAGCCTTTGCAACGCGACCGTATTATACACTATACATGGATTTGACTTGTGTATTTGACATTCTGATGGTTTTCGAATATTCAGAAATCATCACAGAATTGACGTCCGGTCTGATTTTACACATCTAATTATCAGAAACAATTAAATCTTACGGCAAAGATCAGCTGACATATCGTGTGCGGCCATATTCCTACGTAAAATCTCAACTTAAAAAAAAAAAATACTGTCGTTACCACGGTCTTACATACAGGTCTGGAAACTTCAGTGGAGGGGTAGATTGCTTAGTGATGACAGCTTTTACTCCTGAAGTGGCCTCGTTTATACTTTTTGGGTTATGTTCGCCAATATTTATCCGGATTTTAGGTGGCAGCGACGAATAGTGGCTGTGATAGAAACTAAAATCATCTTCTTCAAGCGACCTACCCCCACCACTGGAATTGGCCAGAGTTTCCAGACCTGTATGTAAAACTGTGGTCGTTACCCTCAAATCAGTAAAAAAAATAGTTTTTTGAGGGTCTTCCGCAAGTCGAGTTATATTTTCATGTTTGTATTTGAAAAACTAAGAATTGTTCACATAACATCTATAAATTTCAGAGTTGTATCTAAACGGCTTATCAATATTTCTAGGTTAAACTGCGCTGTTTTTCGCTTCCGGCCATAAAAAAAACTATATCTCATTCAGATCCCACTCGAAAATTTACATATGTTATGTGAAAAATGCTTAGTTTTTCAAAAATAAAATTTATAATTCAACTGGCGGAAAGCCCTCAAAAAACTGTTTTTGTATCGCGTGCACGGAAAGTGCCACTTTTTCTGCCGACCGAGAATGACAAAACGCGACGCTTTTCGAGAAGGCGTATCGAAAATAGAGGAAGATTTCGAAGCTACGCGAATTGTACCGAAAATATTGTGCGCGCACGCGCACATCCATCGCGCTCGCGTCGTCTCGATCGCCTTCCTGAGGATCCGTGCCGTCCTTGTGGAGGTGCCGTGGTCGATGCATGCACACTTTAGAGGTTAAATAGTTTCGACGTTTGTTACGGCGTGTTTTAATTATCGTTCTACATATTAAAAAACTGTTATGTTTGCTTCGCCCCCCGAACGCCCCACCGGGCCTTCGGCCCTAGACCCCCTTTGGCGCCCCCCAATGCACTTGATACAAAAAATAGTATGCGATACTCGTGATTGAAAGCGAATATTCTGGAAGACTGTGAAGTGAGTCACACGAGCTCCACGAGTATCACCGAAGCACGAGCCGAGTCTCACGAGTGCCACAATAGTACATTACGATACGAGAGCGAAAAAACTTTTTCTGACGAGTGGGAGTTTGCAGCACGAGCCGAAGGCGAGTGTAGCAATCACATGAGTTCAGAAAACGTTTTTCGCATGAGTATCGTACAAAATTTTATTTCACAAGGTGTGTAAATGAGGTTTGACGCACGCGAAGCGTGCGTAAAACCACGTTTTTACACACTGAGTGAAATAAAATGCTTTTTGTGGCACGAGTGCGAGTCTTCAGAGTATTCGCTTTCACGCACTCGTATCGCAAAGCACTATTTAGTTATCACGGTGTGTGTGTGTGTGTGCGCGCGCGCGCGTGTGTGTGTGTGTGTGTGTGTGTGTGTGTGTGTGTGTGTGTACAACTCCGAAAATTCGAACTCCGGTAACTCAAGAACGGTTTTGTATATCGCGCTCAAATTTGGCACACAAGTGTAGCAGCAGACCCTCTTCAACTGTAGCAATTTTTGACAAAATCTGTGCGTAAATTTCGATTTTATGCCGTTTTCAATCTTTTGAAAAAAGGAGATGGTCGCTGTAACGTTCATAAAATTTGATCTATTTCGATAAATATTTGGTTATAAGAGCAGGTGCACTCAATGTTGTTTGGTATTGAATTTGGCTCGAATCGGTAAAGTGGTTCAGATTTTATGGAATTTTGAATTTTTAAAAAATTGACATTATCGCTCTATTGCAACTTTTGCAAAACTTGAGATAGCGAGCTCAAATTTTGTACATAAATGAGACAATATTCAGCCATTATGTATGTATAATTTAGTGACAAACGGTATGAAATTTGTGATTTATGGAACGTTGAATTATATAAAAAAATATACGTTATCATATTTACATTCGGAAACGTTCTAATAATAACAAAATAACGAAATAGAAAAAACGAATTCACAACATGTTTATTTATC